>CM062294.1:115170912-115571277 GCA_031216915.1 Pictodentalium vernedei | reverse complement strand
GGCTCTTCTACGCTACTGGAGTATACTCCAGAACAAAGGAACATGGCCAGATAGATGAAAAGTATTGCATATATAGATAGAAGCAGAGAATTCTGGGTAAATTTGTCCTATAGCACTACGTGCTATTCTTAATAGGGGAAAACGTCATGGGATAGAGATCCAAAAAGGGATTCTGGGAGAATTCTAAGCCAGAACATTACTCCACTTCAGTCGAATGCACCCTTTGTACCCCTTAGTACTATAGCACTACGTGCTAAGCCGATCAATTGGGGAAATAAAGTCAATTTCGGTGATTTGGGATAGATTTTGGTGATTTGGAGGGATTGTCGGGTTGTTTGTGGTAATCAGATTTACTCTTCTACAAAGGAACACACCCCCGAACATACCCCTGTCTTGTTAGAAGCCATAGGTAACATAGCAATCACGTGCTACCATAGAAACCAAGATGGCGACCTCCAGTATACAAAATGGACGACGGAAACACGTATCACCCTAAAAACACGCACTGCGCATGCGCACTCACACCACGTATCACTATGGAGATGACGTCACAACATGGCCGCTCACGCGGGTTACCATGACAACACAACATGGCTCCACTACGTCACGTGACATGACGTCACTTCCGAGGTCATCCACCGAGGTCATCCAACCTTTCCCTCAAACGTGCGAGACATACTACTTACGTTTACTTGTAATAAAAAATGCACATCAAGAAAATCGCAACATGTAAAATCGTTATCCTAAGTTAATTCCATCATTCACAGTTACGGAATGATGAAACATCGAAAATTGATCATTCCTGCATACGATCTGATTTAATGTTAGGACAGTGTGAATTGCTCAAAGTTCTAAGCTTGAGCATTTGTTTAGCACATATTCAATTCCCAGAATAATACCAAATAATAACAATCTGATAATTCTATCATAAATGTGTTGGAATTTCAGTTACTAGAACCAATTTGCTGCCCTTTTCATGGCTTCATTTTCAAAATTTTTCTCGGTAGTGAATTTAGAACTAGGGGAGGTGGGGGGGGCACGGTGCGGAACACCTCTAGCCACGTCACTGGCACTGATTATATAATGAACAGGACAAAAAGTTACAGAAAATGAAAAGATGGTGAATGTGTCGTGAAATGCTTTTTAACTAGGTTACAACAGAGATTAAAAATGAAAGGTTCAAACAGTTTGGGGAAAACTGTTAAAAGCCAGCCTCTGTATTTTTATACTTCTCGTCAGGAAAATGCCTGAAGTTTGTGAAATGATGCGCACTTCGAGGATAAAAATTTGCTATCATTTCGAAATTTAAATATTCATATGAAATTCCCAGACCCATTGTGTTAAATTTACTGATAGCTTCTGGAAATTAAGAGGAGCTAACTTATAATAGTAACAATGGTTTGGTCACATTGGTGAAAATATTTCAAATTTAATTTTAAGATCAAAAGGGGGGGAGGGGGCTAGTCTTATCTAGGACCCACCGGTTTCTAATTCCTCCCCAACTTCACTAAGGGTCCTAGTGAGGACTAGGGTAGACCTCCGCCCCAACAGCGGCTTTCCAAGTATCATGTATGCCCACCCAACAAAAGAATCTGGCTACGGCACTCCCTATTATACAATCCTGACTACGCACTTGTCAAACCAACTGGAACCTAGTGGGGTGCCGTTGGGGATGAAGTGGAAGAGTTTGAGATCCTAGTTTCGTGACTGACCAAGATAACTGCCAGCAGCCACCTCAAGTCCAGGAGTATGCGTTTTTCAGAAATCAATTTAAAAAAAAAGAAGAATCATTTCTTTGAAAGGGATATATATAACCCTATATATGCCCTTTCGATCTGAAAGTAGGGTCCGTTTCATGAAATTTCCAAAATAATTTATCTACCCAGAGCCCGCGTGCAAATGTGGCACGCGATGACTAATTGACTTCCTTGCATCGTCGGTTTCTGGTGGGAATTTTAAAGTCTATCCTGTTATTTATTTATTGGGGTTTAACTACACTTTTGACAGTCGAACTCACCTCGTGTCGGACATTTTTACGGGTGGAGGAAGCCGGAGTACCCGGAGAGAACCACAGAGCAACGGCAAACAACTGTCAGACTCCCAACGTACTAACTCGACAAAAGCAGGGTTAGCATTGGTTAAAAACAAGTGCATCATCGACGTGCAGTAGGCCTACGCCTTAGTATACATCGCCGACTCCCCCCCCCCCCCCCACACCTACCTCCACGTGGGCAATCGGGATTAAGTGACTTGCCCAAGGACACAACGCAGTTGCCTGATGGTGCTGTGTAAAATTAATCTTGAGTTGTGTATGTGGATATATATATATATCTGTTTTAATATCACTTAGAAGCGGATCACGTGCGCGAGGCCGACCTTCAACACTTCAGTACGCAAGGCCGACCTTCAACACTTCCCTACGGTAGCGTAAACCAATGCTGATCGTAAACTTATACACCAAATTAAAGGAATCTGACTTTTCTACTCACTTGGAATCAAGACTGACAGGTATTATTTCGTCGGTTACAGGCAAATTCAAAAAGGCGAGTTTCACTATCAGCATCATTCGCAGCAAATACATTGTCGTAAAAGAGTATTGTAGCTGTACCTACGGAAAGCGATCGTAACAATAATTATGTTTTCCCAAAGGTAAACACTTTATACATGTACCGGGTAGTTAAACTCACACTCTTGAAGAGAAGACGTAGGGGAAAACTGGATTACATATGTCCGTCTGTTTCGTTGAGCTGTCCACTTTTTTGTTTGTTATATCATACGTTCGTTTAGTCGTTCGTCTGTGCGTGCGTACATACAAACATTCCGCATTATTATTCCAAAACAATTGGTCGCACACGAATCTCCTTTGCTTCGAAGATCAACACGAGGAAGGATATGCACCTACAGTGGGTCTCGTTCCTTCATTTTCTTTTACAAGAGCTATGGGCCACGATCAGCTCAGATCGTCCGTTCAGACAAAATATTTGCATATCTATTCTTTTGCCCCCTTTGGGATTTGGAGTGGATCTGGGATCCATGCGGGGGCGCGGTGGCTCAGTTGGTAGAGGTGCAGGCTGCAAGCCGAGAGGTCCTCGGTTCGAATCCCACATGTGGCAACCGCGTTGTGTCCGTGGGCAAGACACTTCACCCCCATTGCCCACGTGAGGTGTACTAAGGCGTACTGCACGTCGATGGTGCACCTGTCTTCAACCAATGCTACCCCTGCTTGTGTGGAGTTAGTATGTTGGGGAGCTGACGGTTGCTCGCCGTTGCTCGGTGGTTCTCTCCGGGTACTCCGGCTTCCTCCACCCGTAAAACTGTCGTGGTCATGATTAGCCATTGTGCAGAAATATGTGACCTTAAAACACCAATAAATAAACAATAAATAAATGGGATTCATGCAATTGGGAAAATCGCATTTCGGGGGGGGGGGGGGGGGGGGGTTCAATAGGGAATTTTTTTTCGAGGAGAAGAAACTCAGTAAGAATAAGAAAAGTTACCCTCACAATGAACACACTTTCACAGTCTACACCATGTGGCTTTGCAGTTGTGTCTAGGCAAGTCTTGGCTGCCTATTTAGGCAGCCAAGACTTGCCTAGAAATAACGACAAGGTTCTTGGATGGTACTTGTTCAACATGACATGCCCTCTCTAACATATATAGGGCTATGCTGCCCGCACCCGCCAAACAGTTGAACGCATGGGATGGGTGGATGAAGGTGGGATCGATTGGGTGATTTTTTTTTTATTTTTAGGGGATTTCTAGGAATTTTATGCAAAAGACAGTGAGGTGATTGATGTGGGAGGGTAGATGAGGGTCTATCTGTGACTTTTGCTTTGCTTATGCCATTAGGATGAGGGAGTGGGTATTTTTGACATTTTGACATGTTATTCATCACTTTTGATCATTAATATAATATAAGAGGTACATAGAACAAGAATATATTCACATCAAATAATATGATGAATGATAGTGAGGGGTGTACTTATAAATCATTTCGGCTAAGGGTCAAGCCCAACCCACCAGACTAGGTGGGCGTGAACCCGCATAGGTTCGATTGACGTCCACGCAGTTAGGTGGACAGAGGTCGATCCACAACCCGGCCGTTTCTAATCTGTATGCTGAAAATCGGAAAGAAAAATGGCTACACGCAAGGTGGGAAGTATCCATTATCGCCCGACAATAGTCGTAGTTGGATGTTTTTACAGTATTGTACATACATTCGACCCATTCTTGTGGCTATTATCTTGGCCAACCTTCCATATATTATAAGTTACAGGACGTTCAGGTGGTGGATACGGTATCATATGAGGCGAGGTGAAAACAATATTGGACGAGGCGGTACGCCGAGTCCAATATTGTTTTTGCAGAGCCTCATATGACACCGTATCCGCCACCTGAACGTCCTGTAACGTATTTAGTATGCCAGCGAAAACAAAATAACAATCAAATTTGAACGCCGGCACATTTTCAAAACTGGTGCAAAACGCTATTTAAGTTGTAACAAACGTGCACAGTTGTCTCCCTGTTTGTGTATAATTTCCTTGACAACACAGACAACAGCGATAGACGCTTTTCTTTGTACTGTCACTTTGTCTTGAGTGTGCAGAAAATGTCCGAAACGTCCGATTTTATAGAATTCGAACAAAATAAATGTATCTCGCATCTTTTCCTTCATAGCTGTGATTCATTTCTTACAATTTCATTATAGTGCAGCCGACTTATCCGTTATCGGTAGATCGAATACAGTAGTATTTCTCACTTCAAATAATATAATTAAATTTACATTTAGAAAATAAATTTCACAATAAATTTATTATAAAACGAGAGAAAATGAGACGTATAGACACGGAGGGACGTTTGATTGTACTGCAATTTCTTCAATATGGATATAAAAGCACCGCGAGGTGAGGAATTTCCACGTCGAAACAAAATGGCGGTACTGACGTAATACGAGTTTCGTATTAGGTCACCTCGGGCTGCAGGTGACCCAATACGGGTCATTACCGTCCCACTATTCGGGGGCTGTGATTGGCGAATTTCATTAGCTGGCATAATAAACTGTTGTACATAGACTCGTCGATTAATACGAACTTAACGTGGTTGAATAATACAAGTACACACTACTGTAATTTATAGGTGACAAACAGTAAACTTTACAACACATCAACTGTGAACCTAGCGACTGCTATCACGAGGAGCACTATCCGAAGATTTGACGAGCAGTCTTGAATCACCCACAATTTAATTTTGTCACAAGAGTATGCCCACCTTTTTATTGTCGAAGGATTATGACTAATATCACTGTGGACTGGGGGGGGGGGGGGGGGGGGGGGAGACAGTATATACCAAATGCGGATCTGCCATAATCTAATTCATAAGCTCTAACAAAATGTTGTGTCCAATCATGGCATATCCTCCCGTGAGTCACTGTGCAAAATCTGCCAACTATACAAAAATAACAGTAACTATTACTTATGTGCAAAATATATATGCATCCCAAACTGAGTACGGACCAGCTTATTATGAATATTTGCAAACGTATATTTATTTAGAGTGAACTGTCTGTTTGGGGATGCTACTAAAACATAAAGCGATGTTTAATTAAAAAAAAGTTATATTAGTGTGCGATACCCCTGTAAAAACGCCGTGGAGGTCCGTCCACGTCAATTTCTTTGTGGGGTGAATGTCAGTAGATGTAAATTGGGCATTCGAGCCCACAGATATATACATTACAAGCCCACAATGGGAATTCCCATTGAAACATTTTCGAGCCCAGCTACAAATCGGACTTTCTCCTTTTTCACCTGGCCTCGATTTCGGCTAAGGTTATCCAGTGGAGAAAAATGAAAAGAAAATAAACTCGAAGTGGGCTCGAAGCAGTGGATCTTTTTTCAGTGTTAAACTTCCATGGGAAATTGCAATAGTGTCAAGATCGTAGGACAAGGATATTTGCGAAAACAACCTTTTCATAGATCGTGGTTTATGTGCCACCGTTCACGTAGCTTCCAGAGATCAAGTTCACGTTCACCAAAATGCTGTTGACAGAGAGAATGTCCACCACATTTTCCGATATCGCATGACCTTCACACGTGTTTCGATCGAATCCCCGCATCTGTCCAAAGATGTCGTCTCCTCTAAAATCAATTTGATAACCCTCTCCCGTGTCCAGTATTGGCTGCAGAGTGTTGACGTTGGCAGTTATGTTGATGAGAGTTCCGTCTCCGCCGTCGATCTTCATTCTAATCTGAAGGAGTTCATTCAAATCGATTATGCTGTAACTGCCTTTGGGAATGCGAATCAAAGACCAAGCTGGTCCGTTCGAATATCTGAGCGTATTATTTTTCTCTGTGATGTTTGGAAACGAATAGTACGTCTCCGGATTTGAAAGTGCCATCTCATACTTCTTATTCCTCTTCTATTCGATCGGTGAGTTGAATTTTGTCATGAATCTAGTCTTGTCATCGCTTACCACAAGAGAAAAAGAATCTTTTGCAGTCGTATAATTGGTTGTTTTTTCAGTGTTCTCAGCTATCTTTTCTAATAATTGGATTTTGTAGTCTTGCAACATTTTTTTTAAATATTTGTTTTAATAACTGTATATTTTTTTTTATTTATTTTTATTTACTTTCTGTTGTTTTTCATTTAGTAATTACAATCGTCTGGAATATACAAATTGCAGAATCCGTTCCTACATTTTCCATAGTATTTATTACTCGTCAGATCGATCACCACGAAATTAACACTTTACCTATCATGAAAAGCAGACGAGACTTGCAAACCACATTCTTGAATAACTCATTTTTTTCATTTTTTGTCTCAAAAACATAGGTTATGACCCCTCTTTGGAACGACCTCGTCGAGCTCGTTCCAAAGAGGGGTCATAACCTATGTTTTTGAGACAAAAAATGAAAATATTATGAAAATGAATTGGCGATTTTTGAAGATAGCGCTGGCAGGTTTTGACCCTTTCGTTGGGTAAAGGGTTAAAATGTGCACAATCCCACACTAGCTTACAAATCTCTTGAATTCTTTTTCACTCATGTCAGTGGCCACTTTGTCGTCGTAAATGTGATTGAGATTATTGGAATCTTGATGAAACAGGCATAGTGGGTTTGTGTTCTCTCTTATGGTCTGCCTCGGCAATCTGAAATAATTTTGAGATAGATGGAAACAGTCCACATTGCTGTGACGTCCTCGAACGTAGTAAGAATCACACCGATTCTGTTTGTCCAGCATCAAGAGATCGAATATCATGAGATTTCTAGGCATCAAATTCAAGTCTCGAGGATTAGGCACGTCGTTCGCATTTTCGTAAAATTTTACATTCTACATTGGATATTCTATCATTTCCGAGCTCTCTCTACATTTCTTGCAAGATCGTTGTGAGCGATGGATCACATTTTTCGAATTCATCTCGGTGATTGAAGATTCTCATTATAACATCCTTCGGCAAGTTTGCACTCAGAGCTTTCATACCTTTAGATCAGTCTAATTTGGGCACATCGTTCGAACAATACATGTTCCAGGTACTGTTAGATTGTCTTTTGGGTTTGGGAATCATAGAGGCCTTCGTAGTACAAGAGTTAATTCTGTATGGTTAGGTACAAATTATGGAATATCAAGCAATCTGATTGCTTATTTAGCTGCAGTAAAAAGAACTGATTGGATGATCTGGATAAGTGAAACAAGAACCAGAGAACTTGGAATATGGTTAGTAACAAAACTGTTCCAACTGATAGGCTGTTCAACTCTACAGGTCGAAACCGAAGATTCTGCAGGAATCCGAACCAGACAACTACTCCCACTAAAACGAACGCACCCTATACCACTACCTACTATTCTCATATGCCCCAAATGGGGTCTTCACCAATACCGTTTCAGTGGTTGTCTTTTTGTGATTTGGAGGGATTGTCGGGTTGCTTGTGGTAATTGGATATCCTCCATTGTATCAAACGCACCCCGAGGGCCATAAATGAGACAGAGGCCTGTCCTAATGGAACCGTAATGCCCGCGAAAGACATGTTATTACTATTATTACCACTAACGGGGAAGGACATTCAAGTACCCACAAAATAACTGCAAATCAGTAGTTTAATCCAATCGGAGAATTATTCAACATACTTGACCTTTAATCAATAAATATACTGACATTTCAGTGTGAATAGAAGATGAACAATTACAAGTTTTTCAAAAACCAAGTTCAAATAATTGAAGCAAAAAATCCAGCATCGGAGTTTGAGTGCTTCAAAAAAACGGGACAATACGTATCTGTTCTGATCTTATATCAGAACAGATATGCATATCTCAATCTTCATTTTGTTGTACATTTTGTGTATGTTGAATTTGAATTGAAGGAATAGCAGAGGTGAGAATTTTCAAAATAAACAAAATTTCATTACTTATATCAGCCCTTAATGCACCAAAGAATGCCCCGTAAAGTGGTAATAATACTATTTGTCTACATAAATCTGTACATCGTACTCCCTACACTTTACAAACTTTCTTTCAGTACATCTACGTCATAATCAACAGTGGAAAGAGAATGGTGAGAAATGGAGATTCTGCTCCTTGCTGTATTTTAGATATCGAGGCCGTAGGCGCTATCAGCGAGGCAAAGTGTCCGGACTACAATAAACCCTTCCAAGAATTTCTTGCGACGGAATTAAAAGTTCCCAGCGACAGGTAATTTTCTTTCATATAGTTCGCATTCTCACAATAAATCGAACGGAAACACATCAAGTATCTTTTTAACCTCGAGATAATTTTCCAGTCTTTCTAAAGTGCCACACCTTGTCAGCCTTGAGGCTTAAATTTGACTTCTAGCAGTCCTGGTAATTCATCCTTGTTTCCTCGGCAAAACAATTACTGTGAAAACTGATGCTTCTGCAGCACTTGGTGTGAAGGGTGTTCAATTGTGTAAAAATCATAATGGGACAGGGCATAGTCTCAATTAGCATGTATATGTGGTATGCGGTGAAGTGAAAACTTTCAAGTAACTTTAACATGTGAAAGTAGTTCGAGATACATGTGTATATAATCACAATCAATGTGCAGAATCTTTCACTCAATTAGATCATTCCAATATCATGAACCATGTGAATGCCGAGAAGAAATCTTGGTAAGTAAGCAGGCGACTTGCTCCTTATGTATAGTATGAGTGAAACTAAGATGCAGCATAACCACAAACCAAGTATCTCACTGCTTCTATGTTGATAACACCAGAATCTGACATCAGTTTCTGGAAAGCTCTAAGAGCTTTCCAGAAAATGATATCAGATTCTGGTGTTATCAACATAGAAGAAACAAAACACATACTTTCTAGTGGTTATGCTGCAATTTGTACTGTAAATTGTAAGATTAGCAATACAGCGTAGGGCAACCCACATGGTTTGATTCCTTGTGTAACCCGGAGGGTGTGCAATTTCTGCCACCACAAAGCTTTCTAAAGAAGCCATCCTCGGCAGAATTTTTGCTGTGGATACTTTTAGTTTCCTCGGCATTTTCCTCGGCACTGCTGATTACTGAGGGTGAATTATCAGGGCTGCTTTTAGTCAAGTCTTGGTTGCGTCTAGGGAAACCACTGCCAAGGCAATTTGACTATTGTTCCAGCAGGGATTATATGTCGACGGGAGTCCAGGATTCGATTCACGCAAAGATTCGCGCAACAAAACCAGAGAGAATCCACGCAGATTCTGGCTGCACCTCCGTTAGGATTCGCGTGAAAAGAATTGGGACAAGTTAACCCTGTATCTTACATAACGGCAGCAAATTAACCAGACCAGGTCTAGCTTTACCTGAAATATCCTGACACTTTGTCAATAAAATTGTACAAATATGGATGTCATTGGAACAGGCTCAATGAGTCGGTTCAGATGACATCCATATTTGTTAGGTTTTATTGGTAAATATTGTTTATTTTTTATTAAAAAAATATCAAATTCAGTTTGTTTTAAAAATTAAAAGGCCAAGTTGGATAAAGGGTTAACATGTGTTATTATATACAACAGGTGTTCAACTCCGGTGGCCTCATGCGGTCCTTGGACATTCATAGCTTGTATGGATTCTCGAAACCATTTACGATAATCCAAATGGATTCTCACAAATTTAGATGAAATTTGATTGCATGATTCCAAACAGCACAGTTTGTGGAAGTCAGAAAAAACACATAACAGTTCCCAATCACCCTTTTCGTCAGAGGTGCACTGGCGGAAAAGACTACTTTCCGAGAACTATAACTGAGAAACTCTCGAGTGTTCATTTCTAATGTATTTAACGTGTGTCAGTGCCAATTCTGGGAAGTAGGTGGGAGGGGGGATGTATCCGATATAATTTCGGAGTTTCGTCAACAGTAAGCAAACAAAAACTTGATATTGTCACTTAAGTGGAACAAAGGGTGCCATCTGCAATGCCATGTTACTCTCAGGAGATGATATATTTTTAATGACTATACTATTGAGTGCCACATTACTAATTATGTTACGCTGTGAACTTCTGGTCTTTACTCATACGCAGAATCGAATGCCTTTTTTGATACCCTTGCACCCACAACTGCCTGATGTTTCCGGCACCCTTGGGCCGGCGGGAAAAGATATTCCATCAAAGTGAAATTATTGTTAAACCATAGAGCCAGATTTCTTCTCAATTGTTATCCGGGAGGGTCTTAGTGTTTTCCTCTGAAAAGTCTGCTTTGCTGTCCCTCGACTTTCTGGCATTTTTATTGGGGAACTACAAACAAAATACTGTTAAATATCGAAGCCGCCAAAGTTGTGAATAGGTTCTGAACAAACACTATCAGTAGACATTTGTTTATTGAGTTACTTTTCGTTCCGAAAGTGAATTTTGAATAGGATCGCTTTTTAGCTTAGTGACAGAATATTATCAGTTACAGGGCGTTTAGTTGGCAGATACAGTGTCATTTACGGCGAAGAGAAATGTCTTCATTATGCACGGCATGCTAAAATGTCAATGGGAAGTTAACTCAACGAATAGTCAAATGATGCGCACTTCTCGAAAAATGTAAACAAAGCAGACGATGTTTACATACCCAACAAGGGTAGTAATTTTGCTTCCACATTCTAATAAATCACTCGTGACTTGTTCTATAACCGCCAATGTTTTGGGCTGGTTTGGCATTTTATTATAACAGTTTCATTCAATCGAATGCAGTGTTACGACGGGTCTATTTTATATGGTGAGTCTTCTGTACGACTGCGCTGCAGCATGTACGTACGTGTAAATTAATAGCTGAGGCGTGTGGATATAATAATAAAACAAAATGGCTGACGGGCACCTAATATTAAATTAATATTGGGTGCTTTCAGCTATCCCGAACCTAATATTGCGGAGTCTATTCTTCTCTTAGTAACTTCATTTGATTGGATCAACAAATTTACTAGCATAATAACAGGACGCGCTATCCTTATCTCTTTTCATTGGTCCGCCTGTCCGTCCGTGAACGTGGAATTCACAACTTCTGTTTGGAATCTCTGAACCGATTTCTGTGAAATCTGAAGGAATTGTTTATCACTTCACATTTTGATTTTGTTCAAGTAAAGGCGCCAGGGACGAGGTTGGGGAATAGCCTAATTTTTTTTTTAAAATCCGAGAGATGGAATTAGTTGGTATTTGGTATTCCGTTTTCTCTTGGGAAGTGCCCTAGACGTTTTTCAAAAGACGTTTGAATGCAATATTTTCAGTTGTTCTGTGAGTTTTTGGCCTCGCCCGAGATGTCTATTTTCAGAATCGATTGGTCGATTTGAACCAAGTTTGGTATACTGCAATGTTGGGTCATAAGTACTTGATTCATTCAAAAATAACTCCGGTATCTTTGTGGTAACGGCAGGAAATGTGAGTAAAAATATCAAACGCCTATATTCCCAAAACTGCACCGAAGAGATAATTGTTATTTGGTACGAAATATCCCTAGGACCAGTACACTCGACTGGACTAAAAGAATGCCAATAGGTTGTGTCATGGGATACCATACGGTGACCACCCAAATTAACACTGTCGGTAATGGATAATTACTGTTGAAATTTTCTTTTCCAGCACCACCAATCTGAAACGTTTGATATTCGCCATTCAACAACCTTGTGGGTAATCAGACATGGAAAGTCCCGCCGATTTGTATTAATTTTGTTACTCAATGACAGCGTACATTCTGTGGCTTTGTAGATGTTTCTAGGAAAGACTTGGCTGCCAAAATTGGCAGCCAAGACTTGCGTAGAATCAGCTGCAAGGGTTCTTGTGATTTAAATTCGGGTTTACCCAGAGACTGCATGTTGGGCACCTGTTTTGTTGCAGTAAAAAGTTATCAGAGCCCCATAGATAATAAATATTCCAAGGCACTTATACAGCCTTGGGATACCCTTTATACAGCCTTTATTGCAAAAAAATGTTCGTCAGTAGGGTTGAACCGCAGCTGACTTGGCTATTCTTTGACATCCCCAAATTAGACCAATCTAGACGCCTGCCCTTTTCATGATATGCACATTTTTATTCCTACGATCCTCTCGGGACATTATGTGTTCTCCATGTCTGTCCATCCGCGCAAGTAAACGGGAGTTGGAAGGGTTTTTTTTTTTGCTTCCAGAGATGCATTACGATGTTACTGAAATATTATGAGCTCATTTTATATATTATGAGCGCACCGGCTAAGATATGAGACTTATGAGGCACATTGCGAATTTAGAGGGGGTATATTTAGGTTTAGGGTCAGTTCAGGATTGGGGTTAGAGTTAGGATCAGTTCAGGGTTAGGGTTAGTAACCCTTTCAATTCCCCTTGAGATGTTTCCAAAAACGTCCGTCCGTTAAGTTTTGGTTTCCGTCCAATAACTAAATAACCTCTTATTTGATCAAATCATAACTGTAGGGCTTACTTATAGATGATTAGACAATTCTTCCTTTCAATTTTGGTCCAGCTAGCCAATTCAATATGGCTGCCTTGGCGGCCTTATTGGATTTGGTTTCCGTCCAATAACCAATGAATTCTAACTGGAATCATTTTTATTTTTATACGCCCGTTTTGAAAAAAACCGGTCGTATTATGGTATACCGCTGTCCGCCTGTCCGTCTGTCCGTCCGGTCACATGTCGTACGATAACTCAAGAACGCTTTGAGAGATTTTCGTGATTTTTGGGTAGGTGGTGTATATCGATGGAGGGAAGCTCCCTTTCGTTTAGTGTCGCCGTTCGATTAGTCATTCCAGAGTTATGGGACTTTATTACTTAGAAAAATTGTTGCTTTTTTACACGTCGTACGATAACTCGAGAACACTTTGAGAGATTTTCGTGATTTTTGGTTAGGTGGTGTATATCGATGGAGGGAAGCCCCCTTTCGTTTAGTGTCGCCGTTCGGTTAGTCATTCCAGAGTTATGGGACTTTATTACTAAGAAAATTGTTGATTTTTTACACGTCGTACGATAACTCGAGAACGCTTCGAGAGATTTTCACGATTTTTTGGTAGGTGGTTTATGTTGATGGAAGGAAGCTCCCTTTCGGTTGGTGTCGCCGTTCGATTAGTCATTCCAGAGTTATGGGACTTTATTTTTCACATGTCGAACAATAACTTGAAAATGCTTAGAGCAATTTTCATGATTTTTTGGTTGCAAGTATATGCTGATAGAAGGAATCTCCCTTTCGATTTGTGTCGCTGTCCGATTTGTCATTCCAGAGTTATGGGACTTTATTCATCAAAATATAGGCAATTTTCCACATGTTGGACTTTGAGCAATTTTCATGATTTTTTGGTGGCAAGTATATGTAACCTGACAAGTACACAGGTATACTCATATTGTGTGGTTCCCTCTTGTAATTAATAACGGGCGTATCATGCGCTCATGGCGCAGCTCTTTATTAATTATGCATTGCTGGTGTCTAGAGGAAGCTTCCTTTCAATGTTGGTCAAGTCAACTGAATCGAGATGACCGCCAGTAGCCAATTCGTTAAGGCTTCCATGGCGACCATCTTGAATTTTCCGTCCAATAACTAATGAATACTGACTCGAATCAATTTCATTGTTGGTTATACATTATTGGTATCTAGAGGAAGCGTCCTTTCGATTTTGGATCAGATAACCAATTCAATATGGCCATCATGGCGGCCATATTTCAATTTGGTCTCCTTTCAATAACTAATGAATGCTGACTCGAATCAGTTTTAATTTTTATTATGCATTGTTGGTGTCTCGAGAAAGCTTCCTTTCAATTTTGGTCCAGTCATCTGAATCAAGATAGCAGCCAGTGGTCATTTCATTATGGCTTCCATGGCAGCCATCCTGGATTTGGTTTCCGTCCTATAATTAATGAATGCTGATGCAAATAAATTTTATTTTTTGTGATGCATTGTTGGTGTCTAGAGGAAGCTTCCTTATGATATGACACCGTTGATCTTGTTAGTCGTTTTTTTGCAAAGAGAAAAATGAACGGTTGATTGAATACACATTTTGACTCTTTAACCCTTTATCCAATGAATCGGCCACATCCTCCCGCGTAATGTGCAAATTCAGCAGCTGAATACTATTTTTGTTTTTTTTAAAATGTCAACAAAACCATATCGTGTGACCCCTTCTGTGGAACGAGCACGTCGAGCTCGTTCCAATGAGGGTCTTATGATATGGCGAGCAAACCATATAATATGAGGAGGAGGAGAATAAATCATTTAATCCCACGGCCATATTTGCCTAGAATTCATTGTTATTATCTGAATACCACAATTGGCTCCTCAATTCCACTGTAGTTTGTCATCAGTACCGGCTTGCCGAAAACGATGGTCTCCACTTTTCCAAAACCATATCATGGTCTTGTTAACGAGGTTGACAAACGTCACTGTAATGTGCAGATTTTACAAACCAACGGAAATTTAATCTGTTGATCTGGTCTCGCCAAATAGCCGAAATACGACAGCCCATATCACCTGACTGTTCTCATAACCTCACTGTTTGCAAATACCTAGGTATACCACCCAGCACCTCCACAGCAATCGCCACAGCCACTGTTTCACCCGGCGATCTCATTTAAGAACTGAAGTTTGAAATGGTTCGTACACAATCCCTAATTACGCACAGATATTTTTTCGATATTTTTTCAGCCATAGTGCGTATGAGGACAATTCTTTAAACTTCTTCAAATTGAAATTTCGTATACAAGATTAATTTTTATTCCCATAGGACCGGGGGTATCTGAAAAGTTAGAGACACGTGGTCATTTTTGTCTCCTTCAATCACCCCACCATCCCCTTTTCTTGCAAAATTTTATTTTTGCCTGGTCAGACTTTTTTGTGGAACGAGCTCGTTCCAAAGAGGGGTCATAACCTATGTTTTTGAGACAAAAAATGAAAATATAATGAACATTAATTGGCATTTTTTGAGAATAGCGCTGGCCGGTTTTGTCCGTTACGTTGGGTAAAAGGTTAACGTACCCTAACGTTTAAAGACATATTTCAGGCTTTTGAGTTTTCCGAGCTTGTGCACTGGCCATGCCATTTTTAGGAGGTCCTGCTGACAATAGACAAATCACATGGGTATTTCAAGTTAGGTCTTGGCTGCCTTAACAGGTAGTCAAAACTTGGCAAGAAACTTCTAAGCTACTGGACATGTTCAGGTTGTAGCCTAGTAGGAATTCAGGACAATTGCCCAGAATATTGAGGGTTAACAAAACTGACGGTATCTTGCCCATCTCTATTGAAAAGTATAGAAAGATGAGTACTTAAGCCTTGTGGGTATTGAAAAAGTTTGGAATATAATTTTTTCAACAAATTTGAAAACCATTTGAGTTGAACAAAATATCTAAAACACTTCGTAATTTGTCTTTGTCTTATCTAAAAAAAACTAGTATTCATAAAGAGAAAATTAATGTCGAAAACTTTCCAGGACTGAATATTTTTATACATTATTGTTACAGTTTGACAGTCTACACACTGTTGCTTAGCCGATGTTTCTATACACGGTTTGGCTGTCTGTATTGGTAGCCAAGACTTGTCCAGGATCAACCGCCAAGTATTTAGAACGTAACTTGCATATTTATACTGAGACTGCATATTGGAACACCTGTTCCTTTTTCGGAAAAGTAATAAAGCCGAGAATAGGCCTTTAAGAGTTGAAGACTTTTATCCATTTTTGCAAACCGTTCACAGTTTACACCCCCGAGGCTTTGTTTGCTAGCGAAGATCTGACTGCCTATTTTGGTAGCCAAGATTTGCCCAGAAACAGTAGCCAAGATATTTAAAATGTAACTTGCTAATCCACCAGAGATTGCATATTGGGGCATCTGTTCTGTTGCTGTAAAAGTGATGAGAGTCGGAAATACGCCCTTTAGTCTTTAGAGAATATGCCAGAGAGTGTTACGACGTATTGTAAAGGGGTGTGGGAGTCGAGCTGTTTTGTATAGCTGGGCGATTGTTTGGTGTTCCGCTTCTGTTCCCCTTTTTGCGACCAACCGGAAAACCGAACCGGAAGACCCAACAAAAACCGACCGAGCGGTTTTACTATGTTTGTGTATAAACTAATCAAACTATCTTAACCCTTTACCTAACATGAAAAGCAGACGACACTTGCAAAAATAATTCTTGAATAACTAATTTTTTTCATTTTTTGTCTCAAAAACATAGGTTATGACCCCTCGTTGGAACGAGCTCAACGAGCTCGTTCCAACGAGGGGTCATAACCTATGTTTTTGAGACAAAAATGAAAAAAATAATGAAAATTAATTGGCGATTTTTGAGAATAGCGCTGGCCGGTTTTGGCCGTTACGTTAGGTAAAGGGTTAATGGGAGAGACCTGGACTAGTGACCCATGTGGTCACCGTCACTTAGACTATGCGACAAAGGGGAGAATACGTCGCGTTCACGTTGTCACATTTTCTCCCGCATTGACTCGTCCAAATGTGGGAAGGGAAATAAGGCTGAACCCAATGGTGATTCTCACAGGTAGGGCTTTTTGTGGTGACTGCGGCAGTGTCATACAAACTATGGTGGGTTTTCTGCTAGAAAAAAAACCCGAAGTGTTATTTATTATAATTATGTTCTTAACACATAGAAAAGCACGAGAACCGGTTATCGAAACGCCACCTCAGTATTGCTTAGACTGAAAATGCATCGCCGTCTACCAATCGCGCATCGTGTATCAGGATGTATCATTGAACGCTTAATCGATTGACCTACACCGGAATGTTCACTGGCGTTTCTGGCTACGATTTTCGCTTCCAGTTAACCGCTCACTGATGGCAGAAGTGTGGAAATAATTTGTAAGTTGAGAATCTGACATATATATGTAGAATGTAATCTATAGAAATCTTGCATTTTGGGCAAAAATGATTCTCGAATCCAACGATCAAGCCCGGGTGTTTTATGCACAATAGAGCGGGAACTTCGGGATCGGTTCGGTTTTTCTATATCTTAAGAACATATCACAAATAGTACAAATAGAAAAAATCCGCAAAACTTTGTACAAAAGCACTCGCCACAAAAACTATCCTGTAAATACCACCATTGGGTTCAGCCTAATTTCCCTTTGATCACACTTAGGGATCCTAGGAAATCAGTTACTAAGCTTGATCAGTCAGCAAGTACATAAATTAGAGTAGTGACAAATGAATAAAGTTCATCTAATGTATGTTGTGTTCTCATTGTCACATTTTCTCACTTTTTGACTCGTCCGGTGGACGAGTCAATAAGTGAGAAAATGTGACAGTGAGAACACGAAGTATTTGTCCCTTTTCCCGATAGACCAAATGACGAGAGTTCATAGGAGTCGCTAGTCCGCCCCCTCCCCCCCACCCCCCCCCCCCCCTCCCCCAGTGAGATAGTTTGATCAGTTTATGCCCAAAAACAGCAAAACAGTTCGGTCGGTTTTTGGTCTGTTTTGTAGTTCGGTTTTGCGATTTACCGCAAAAGCCGGAACCGAACTAAGACACGGGCGGGGCCTGATGTATGATTTTAATGAGTAATCAGGGGTGTCGCTAAGGACGAGTTTTCCAGTCCGGCCACTTTTTTCAGGATTGGTGTCTTAAGATATCGATTTTCTCCTGCTTAGGTATGTACTTTCTCAAACGGGTAGATTTGATACTTTGATTTGTGTCACTACAACACAGTCGGTCATATAAATGGAGGTGTCAGGTACCCGATTCGGGTTGTTGGGAGCCAGACATGACCATTTTGGCATACTGGTATCGTACGTATTAATTGAATAAGAAGTTGCACTGATTTCCATGTATCTTTTATTTATTCACTAATAAATTTCTGATAAGTATTTGAGTGTTTTTAACAATAATTCCGACTGACCAATATCCCAACTACATCACAGTACAGTCGCCGCCGACTGGTCATAATCCACGCTTGGGCAGTGACGTACACATGCGTTTACCGGGTAATACAAATCATCATCATCAGAATTTTAATTAATGAAGCACATGATCGTGCTCGGTGCTTCTCTAATTACATTTTTCATAATTATTCCCATAATTAGTGTTTGGAATCTAATGTTATTGCGTTCGTGGAAATATTGCCGCTCGTGGAAAGTGATCAGTCCAAGGCGGCCGTACTGTCATCAAGGCATGCGTTCATGTTATGTCTGGCAAGGAAATTTGATTGAGACTTCCTCAGTCCGTTGCACATGGTGTGGCTTGGGGATTGATATTGTCTTTTCTCTGTAGGACTGTAGGACTCAGGGCGGAGTGGCCATTGTAACATTCGTGTTTGATCCCATTGTCCGCGTCTCATTTTCTTACATATTCAGGACACTTTTTTCTTTTCTTTTCTTCAGGACATTTGTGGTATATAGACCAATAGAGAGATGGCAGGTTGCTTTATAAAACTACGGACGTTCTTAAGATGAAAGACGGACATATAAACAGATAGTTACATTTTATTGATTAAATAAGGCACAGAAATGCAAATGCCCTGGTCAAGATATCCACATATATATTTTGAAAAACAAATAACGAAACTAAAGTACTTGTTTGTAAGTCTGCATACGGGGTAAAATACCCTCAAAACATGTCAAACGGCGTCTTTGAAATTGGGCAGATATGAGATAACCCTGCATTGTTTTGACCGCACGTCTCTCTGGTATCTCGTTTGGTGACATCCTGCATCTGATGTCGCATGAAGTGATTTTGAAATACCGTCTGTCCTACGCTGATCTTTTGAGGTCCCTGGAAACATGGGTACTTGAGGCATCCGGGTCCGGGGAGGGGTACAGGGGTATCAAAAAGACTGTCGACTCTGGGAACGAGTTTAGACTAGGACAACGTATCATATATTGTAATGGGAAACAATAATATTGGGGTGTGTTTATATATTGCCCCTTGAGAGGAACAAGGTGCTATCTACAACGCGAAAGGCATTGCAGATGGCACCTTGTCCCATTCAAGGGACGATATATAGCTTAACTCTTTGAACCCGAGCTGCCGCTTTTCCGGCCAGGAACATGATACGTCATTAAATAGGATGGCTGTTCAGTAAATGTGTGGGGTACACCAATCAATATTTTTAACTTGCAGCTTTGAAACAGCACGTTGAAAATTTTGATTGGGTTACGCCAAATAATGCACATGAACCCTTCTAATTGCTGCTGCTGACTAGGCATGAAAGATACCACTAGAGTTTAAATGGTTAACCTGCCCCCCCCCCCCCCCCTGTTACTGGTACCCGAAAAATACGTTAGAATCGAATACTCTCGAGAGTTTATCAGTTACAGTTTTCGGAAAGTAAAGTTGTTTTTTTCCATCAGTCCATTTCTTGCGAAAAATGCTCGTGCTGACCCCTTTCCACACCCCAATCTCCAGGCAAGGGGCAGCTCCCCCTGCCTTCGCAACACTTCTGCGCTCTAGTGTGGAATTATGATGCAGTTTTCACGAACTTCACATGTTTTGGTGACCAAGTTGATCGGTGACGTATCGACCTATTCTATGTAAACCACTTCCACTTATACCCATTCCTTTTATACCTGCTAGTATTTCATTAAGACCATTTCAGTTAGACCAACCTGATGTACAGTAGTAAGAAATCCAGTTAGACCAACTTAACGTGGAATACCTACACTTTTATGTGATATTTCAATAATGAAAATTATTACTTTGAAATAGAAACAAGAATTCTTTTCAAATACCTTTATTAAATATAAATGGAAATGAGGAATATGTTTAACACTGACAGTTAAATTATTGGAATATGATCATTTATAGAAAATGAAAATATTCCCTAATTCTAATTAAAAGGAATTAGCCGCCTTCTTTTAGACTATAACTGGAACTAGATAAAATGGTGGGAGATCAGAAAAGCTAATAATAATCATAACAATAATAACAATAATAATAATAATAAAAACCTCGATACTACTCCCGGTTTGAGGGATCTACTGTACGGAGTACACTCCACACCAATTGAACGGACCTTTGGAATACCCTTTTTGGCTAAGAGTCCTAGAACCCTGTATGCTACTCAAGATAACAGTCTGGAAAACGTCCATTTGGGTAGCTTATGGTAGATGTCTGTCCGTTTCCGGTAATTAAATATACTAGCATTCAATCGAACATCCTCCCTAGCCTATCCCACTTCCTCCTATCCCTTCCAGTGTCATTCTAATTCCTTGTCTCCAAAGAAATCAAGAGAGTGGCTTCCAGCATACCAAAGGGACGACGGAAACACGCATTGCCCTAACAACTCGAGCTATGCGTGCGTACGGACACCACGTTGCACCATGATAATAACATTAGGTACAACTTGGGCACACGTGGGATACCGTGACAACGCATCTGGCACCTACAATATTCCGAGAAATGACACCACATTAGATTACCTCGCCACCCAAATTCAATGCGGTGTAACAAATTACTCAAAAGGGATCTTAGCGGATTTTGGATATGTTTTTCAGGAAATACACAGAACGACACACACGTGTGAATGGGTTAATCGATATGGCACGAGGGCCAGCCCAGAAGGATAAAAGGAGAGACTGCAGGCCTCGAGAGTTTTAACCTTCCGCGATGGCTCAAGCAGCATGTCGATTAACCCATTCACACGCGTGTATCGTTCTGTGTTTATTACACGCCTTCGCGTCTGTAAAAAAAAATATTTATTAGAAGGACACTCACTAATTCATTTGACAGCTATCTACAAAAAGAACACATTTTATCGCCAACCAAATTTGCGAGGGAAATCCGTGTTACTACTTCGTCCCATGAGTTCGAGTGTGTTCTATGTGCCTGCTGGCACATAGAGCACATTGAAACTCAGGGAACTCTTTTCAGATATCGTTAGTGATTCAAACTGGAATTGCGTTGCACGATTTGTAGAAAATTCCAGTGAAATTTTGCTTCTATTTAAAAATAGTCTGTCAACGATTTCCGTTCCGAACATATATGCGAAACAGATTTTCATTTTCCGCATGGTTTAGTGTTGCTGCTGATGGGGATTACTTAGAACAGGCGTTTAACCCTTTACCTAACCTGAAAAGCAGACGACACTTGCAAACATAATTCTTGAATAACTATTTTTTTTCATTTTTTGTCTCAAAAACATAGGTTATGACCCCTCGTTGGAACGAGCTCGATGAGCTCGTTCCAACGAGGGGTCATAACCTATGTTTTTGAGACAAAAAATGAAAAAAAATAATGAAAATTAATTGACGATTTTTGAGAATAGCGCTGGCCTTTTTCCCGGTACGTTAGGTAAAGGGTTAATAAATACTCTTCTTTCCAATGCCATCAAATTTAGATTGTTACTTTTTTTCCGGTTAGTTCCCTTTCTACGCCTTCAACATCTAGACGAGTTCATAAAAACAGCTAGCGGAGAATAGGTTTTGCATACTACCACTGTACTCACAAGTTTTGCTATCTACTTTTGCTTGTAATGTGACCACTAACAACTACTTCTTATGTCTTTTCCAGTTCTACTAGCCACTATATGAACCATTAGTTATCAGTCCCCCGCGGGTTACCGGGAGGGGACTTATGAATTGCACACGCCCATCTGTCTGTCGGTCTTGTCTGCTCTGTTACCACCTGTATCTCACAGACGCTTTCACACTTTGTTTCAGCAATGATCAGTCATTATGTAAAATTGATGTACTTCAGGTTTTTTTCATAACAAAATTCAAGATGGCCGACTGGTAGCCATTTTTTGAATTGCGTGTCACTTGTTTTCTGCCCAGTAACATCTGTGTCATTATTGTGTTAAAAAAAACATCCTGGTCTGGCAATTTCAGGTTCGTCTTTCACTACTTGTAGTACATTTTATTGTAATGACAAGCCTTACAAGTGCGAGAAAAAAAACTCGACACCGCATCGGTGATGTGTAACCCTTGTTCCATCTTTGTCTATCCGTGGGGGCTATTGTCTGATCGCTTGCGACCGGCGTCTCACTTTTTTCGACTAGTAGCTACTGTTCCTGACGTCAGCGATACTTCTAGTGTTTGCTAGCACAATCCCGTTCATTACTGCTACCACTTTCTCTACTATAAGCAGCCACACCCAGCCACACCCATCTCGACTGTCGCCAACTGTACCAGCCGCGGTTGTTACTGCCTCCCACCCCATTCGTGAGTATGATTGTCGGAAAACTTTGTTATCCATCGGAAAAACTGCGGGCTGCCTGAATATCAACATTTTCTCTGAAACCTGTTAACCCTTTGCCCAATGTAACTGCCAAAACCGGCCTGAGCTATCCACAAAGTCACCATTCAATTTTTATTATTTTGTTTCATTTTTTGTCTCAAAATCATCGCTTATGACCACTCGTTCGAAGGAGCTAAACATGCTCGTTCCAGAGCGGGGTCATAAGCTGTGTTTGACGCAAAAAAATGAAAAAAAAATTAGTTATTCAAAAGTTGTATTTGCAAGTGTCGTCTGCCTTTTCTGTTCTATAAAAGGTTAATTTGAAAAAAAAAGTTTTTAGTTGAAAATTTTAACCTTTTACACAACGCAAAATGTGTTATTTTTTATATTTTTTTCAAACAATAAAAAGAAAAAATATATCACGCGATTCACCATTGAAATGAGCTATTGAAGGTCACATGGCATGGTTTTGGTAAAAAAAAAATTCAGCTGCTAATTTGATTAAATTTCGAGGTGGGGGGGGGGTGGTGTACGGCCGATTCGTTAGGTGAAGGGTTGAAGAAATATATTGAGTGCCTCTATTTACATTTAATAAAATCGCAGATTTGAAACCAGTCAATCCTTCCACCCCCGATTCTCGAACCCACATTGCTGCCCGGGAGCTCAGTGGCTCAGTGGTTATGGCATTGAAATTCAAACCGAAATGTCCACGGTTCGATCCCCGCCAGGGGTAACTGCATTGTGGACTTGGGCATGGCACTTTATTCCGATTGCCCACGTGGGGACACGGTGGCGTTGTGGACTTGGGCGTACTACACGTCGATGTCGTCAGTTGTGCAATTGCACGGAGTAAGTACATAGGAGCGTCTAACAGTTGCTCGCCGTTGCTCGATGGTTTCTCTCTGGGTACTCCGGCTTCCCTCGCCCGTAAAACTGTCCGACACGAGGTGACACTGGTGGTCGAAAGTGCCGTTAAACCGCAATAAATAATAAATAAATGGTCAACTGTCTATCTCTTTGAACTTGATATATAGAGTGCTGATTGGGGAGAGGCTAGCACGAGAGAGTATAGTGACTCAATTGAAGCGGCACTAGCTAGGATGGACGCTTGGATTTCCAGAACGATATATTCGTTTTGTTTTATTGTCAGTGTGGGTTTACCGTACAGGAGTTTGGTTTCTGAAGATATACCAAAATCTCGAAGAGAATCGAATAGTGTATTTCTGGGGTCAGAGTATCGAGGGCATACCAGGAGACAGTGATGAGCATTTTCACAGGTATTACCACACATACCCCTTGGTGTGTTCAATAATAACTTGTCATTGTTTAGGTCACTGACGTTATTACGCAATTTTGAGTGTAAAATGTTGGCCTTTCTTTTACCCACATGGAAGTAAAGAGGTGATTTGGGGATTCAGTTCAATTGGGCATAGGTTTGTTTGAACTCCGCTAGTGTTGCGGCTGCGGTGAGAACAAATGGTAAGTTGTTCTAGCCCTTTGTGGTGGACGGGAGAAAAGATTTTTTGGAACGCTACGTTCTTGTCGGATAATACGTGAACCTGTTGAGGTTGCGAAGATTAAACATTGAAATATCGTGCGTTCTGGGAGTAACAATGTGTTGAGATAATTTGGAGTTTCGTTGTTGATAATTTTGAAAACAATACAATGTATTGTATACACATATACAATACAATGTGCTTTTCACGACGCTTCAAAAGGGAGAGTGACCCGAGTTCAGCCAGAACTTGATCTGCAGAGACAGATCACGTTAAGCCAGTAAATGTACGCGGAGCGTCAAGCTGCAGTCTGTCAAGATTTTAAGTCAAATATTTGGGTGCACAGTCCCACACTACGTCGCCGTAATCTAGTAGTGGTTGAATAAAGGTAAAATAGATTTGTTCTACGGTTTTTCTATTCAAAATGACTTTCAGTTTGCGAAGGATAGATAGACGGATGTTGACTTTCTTGCATATTTCCGTTATCTGGGAGTCCTAGTTTAGATTATAGTTGAGAATTAATCCCAGGTGCTTGTGAGCTTCAGTGCATGATACTGGATTACTATCAAAGATGAGGGTGGGATAATCTGTTTCGTCTTTACTGCCATGGTGGAATAGAATTGCCTTTGTTTTAGCAAGGTTGAATGAGACGAGCCATTGCCGAGACCAAGTGTTGATTTTTCTAAGGTTTTGGTTGAGGGAAACGGTAAGATGTCCAGTATTTTTGTTGTTGTCATAAAACAGGTATCACCGGTATAAGTCTAGCAAAGGCATCAATGAGCTCAGCAATGTTATTGATATAGACTAGGAAGAGAAACGGACCGAGAACGGAACCTTGGGGCACTTCGTGCAGGTAGTCCTGAATCCATTCAATCAGGGTTCCAGTGATGCCATATTGGCAAAGTTTGAAAACAAGGCCTTTTGTGCCAATCTCTCTCAAACGCTTTTGAAATGTCGCAGAAAACTGCACAGGTCTGAAGCCGTTTATCAAGAGAGAGACAAATGGAATGGTACAGTTCTAATAACTGGAAAGTTGTGCAGTGGCCTGGAAGAAAGCCTGATTGGAATCCATACAGTAAATTGTTTTCTTGGAAATAACGAAATAAATACTTCAGAACTAGTTTTTCAATTTTTTTTTTCCAGAGTCGGTAATAATGAAATAGGTCTATAGTTCGTCACTTCGGTTGGGTTATCTTTCTTGAATATTGGGATAACATCTGCTTTCTTCCATTCAGATGGGAATTTATGTAAATCTAGAGATTTGCTCATTGGGAGTGCAACTGAATTCACGGTTCCCTTAAGTATAAAGGAATTAATTTCGTCGTGTCCATGGGCTTTTTATACCCCCGGAGGGGGTATATTGGAATCGCTTTGTCCGTCCGTCTGTCCATGCCACTGCATATGGCCTTGCGAAGTGACCGTCCGTGTGCAGTCGTTACTTGTGCGAGCGGGAGATTAAATCGTTAGTATACCACCCACTTGTGAGGTTTTTTTCAACTTGTGAGGTGCGTGAAACCCACTTGTGCGGTGCGCGATTTTCCCCATACCTTACACTAAACTCACCTCACATGTACATCTGCGGTAGAACGTCCGTCCGACCCGAAATTCAGTCATAAATAACTTGTAATGTTCTTGGTTGAGTGGCTTAGCATTTGGTATGCAAATGTATCCTATTCCTCTATATCCATATTGAAATGCAGGTGTTCTGTGAGATTTTATTTCCAGAGTCATTGCACTTTATGGACTTAGAAGAATTTGTCTGCCTTGAAATTAATTCATGAATAACTTGTAGAGTACTCAGTGGAATAATTTCATGTTTGGTGTTGCAAGTCTATCCTATTGATGATGTCTACCCACAGTACAAGGCATGTGTTATGCAGTGTATTATTGTAGGAATTATTGTATTTTATGAACTCTGATTTTGTCCGTCCATTCCGATGTTCAGTCATGAATAAATTGTAAAGTACTTGGTTGAGTGACATGATATTTGGTATGCAAATGTACCCTATTGCTGTATACCCATAGTGAAATGCAGGTGTTGTGCGAGATTTTATTTCCAGAGTCATTGCCCTTTATGGACTTAGAATTTGTCCGCCTTGAAGTTAATTCATGAATAACGTGTAGAGTACTCAATGGAGTGACTTCATATTTGGTGTGCAAGTCTATCCTATTGATGTCTACCCACAGTACAAGGCATATGTTATGCAGTGTATTATTGTAGGAGTTATTGCATTTTATGGACTTTGATTTTGTCCGTTCCAAAAATTAAATCATGAATAACTTATTTAATTAAGGGTGCTTTCGTGGTGAAATCAACTCCTCCCACAATTTCTAATGTAGAGAGTTGAAACTTTAGGATATGGTTACACATGTCTTGCAGATGCGCAACGTCTATAAAGTTTGAAGAAAAATATTTTTTCACAGAATTTTCAAATCGTCATTCTCACATTTTGTAAAGATGCCTTTTTATGTCACGCTATGGATAGTTCTCATGATATATGCCCCAATGGTCTGTAATCTGTCACACGTCGGTCATCAGTCATCCTTCAGCTTCACCCAGTAATAAATGTTTCAGTTTTGTAATGCTAGCCATCGTATTGCAGGCGGAAATATATGCCACCCTCGACTTTGCTCTGGTTTACTTTTTAGGGACTTGATTATTGTAATAATGTCATCTTTTGGAAAAAAATATGTTTGAGAGATTGCGAGTGCATTTAGGAATGAATTCGGGAAGGTTGTGATTCTGGTCATCGACAATTCCATTGCTTATAAAGGTTTCATTCAGTAAATCAGCTTTTTCTGCGCCGGTGAAGGCCATGTCAGCAGTGGAGTTGGGATGGCGGGTAAGTTGTGGAATTGATTTGGATATATGATTGCCGAGGACATGTTTGACGATGTGCCAGAATTGTTTGGGGGATGGACAATCTGTTATTTTATCTTCGATTTGGGCTTTCACATGCTTTTTCATGTTATTGACTTTGTTATGGCAGTAATTATATATTATCAATTCAGTATTGTCTTCTGTTCTGTTGGCTCTTCCCCTATGTTTAGCACGTCGACGTATTTCTTTACGTAGTTCCGAGGTGAACCAGTATTTGTCCTTTGGACGTGTAAGTATTTTAGACTGAGGTATGCATTTTTCAGTGATTTCAAGATAGGTGTTTACAAAACTGCTTTGCACAAGATGTATGTCATCAGATTCTAGAACTGTGTTCTAGTACACCTGACCTAGGAGAAAGTAGCTAAATTGAAATCGGCTTGGTTTTAGTTCCAGACTGAGTGATAAACAGCCTCTTGTGATTCATTGTCAAAGGCAACGTGAGTATACACTCCGAGGTGGTCAGACCTTTCAAGAACAATGGTGTCGGATTCAGTGGTCCGAATAGAATCGGTTACGAGAATGGGGTCGCGTAACGTTTCAGAGTGCGGTGTAATACCTGTTGGCTTAGTTATAACATTAATAAAATTAAAATGATTAGGTATATTGTTCAGTTTAGATTGGCTGTTTAGCAAGTCAGAGTTGAAATCACTATAGAGGATATGTGAAGGATTTAAACTCAGAGCTTCATCAATTGAGTTGTCAAGAAGGTCCCAGTAGTTAGGATCGCAGCATTGGGGGGATCGATATGATACCCCCAGAAGATAGCGAAATGACTTCGAAGAGATTTCGAACCACCTGATAGAATTGTCGAATTCCAGATTAGTTAAACGTTTGTGGTCCAGCCTGTTGGTGAAGTAAACTGCTATGCCACCACCAAAGCTGTCTCTGCCGTTACGAACAGGCAGGGAGAAGTCGGCTATTTTAATATCATTTCAGTCATACACTTCCTTTAGGTGGGTTTCGGTGAAGCACAGAACATCGAAATCCTCTAAAATATCAACAATCCGTGCAAACTTCAAACGTAAACTACGAACATTATAATGGAAGATTGATAAAGAGTGCATCGATTATTGGAAGTGAAATCATTTGGGCCGGTGTAAAAGGAATGGAAGTCCGTAGGAACGTTAGTCCCTCTGGACTATTATTCCGCGGAATTATAGTCCTAGGTCTAACATTTCTAGGAATAGTAGTCCGGCGGACTACTATTCCTAGAAATGTTAGACCTAGGACTATAATTCCGCGGAATAATAGTCCAGAGGGACTAATTTTCCTACGGACTTCCATTCCTGTTACACCGGTGTTGGATTCGATATCCCCAGCAACAGTAAGTAGGATAATAAGACTGTACGTCAATGCTACTCCTGATAACTGCCACAACAAAACGGATAATTTTACAAAAGTTGTTGTTGTTGAAGAAATTTTTGTTTTTTTTGTACTTTCCGCATTCCAACACCCGACATTGAACACCCCTATTGAGGTTCTATAATGAGTTATTATCGCCATTTTGCAGATTCGTTTTCAGAAAAGTAGTGAAGCGGTCATCAAAGTCGGGTGATGGAACACTTTGTTTTTGTATAGAAGAAATATCAATGCGTTCACAAGAATATATCGCTGTGATTGTGTTTGTTGAGCTGTGAACTGGACGATTTGGGTTATAAGGGAAGTAGATGTGGTGATCGGGAGATGATGCAATTTAAAGTGGGTTTTTGTTGGCGGTTACCCTGTTTCAAAAACGTATTTACAAGAGATTGAGCACTGCTCAATCAAAAAGCAGAAAAATCTGTGAGCAGTGCAAAAACGAACAGTGCAAAAGAGCACATAAGGTGGTACGATAGGTTAAGTAGTTTGGGTTGGCTATAGATTATATTATTTTGCGTGGAGTGGTATGAGCTGAGTAGGTATAACTATACTATCAGGAATGGGATTAGGTAAATATCGACAAGGGCCAGTGTCGTGCAGGGGTTGAGGTTACAGCATGGAGTGAAATTCTGCAAGCACATAACAGTGGAAACAATAAGTGTCTGTAGTCACGGAGTTCATACACTGGGGATTTACATCGTGATTACCGTTGTTTGTCATACTAGTTTTCGTATTAACACTTTCTCGATTGGTGCCACAAAGCCACGTGGCCTAAGTATTGCTCGAGTTGGCTATATATATGAAAGTTTTGGAATCTCAGGCATGCCTTCAAACCGTGAATATTGCAGCAAATGCAGCCAAAACATGTCTTACAGGTTACCTAAAATAGTCTGATGCTGCCTAGCAGCCACGTCCCACAATGGGAATAGGAGTAGAAGATGCATATACATGTACAATGATTGGGTTCATATTTTATTACAAAGGGGGTTATCTCCGTGTATAATCACAGGAAGTATGTAGATGATGCAACTTATTGGGACTATGGGAGAACAGATGGACATGTGGAACGCGAATATACAGTAAGTATTGAGCAAGAAACAATAGGTCCAAATTCATCAATTCACCAACTCAACAGATTCAGCGGTCATCAGATGCGGCAGTAACGATTCGCATACTGCCGCATCATATGAGCACCAGACGTGTTCAGCAAGTTCACCTTTGAAGAACAGGGTGTATGAAAGCCGCCGGCGAAAGTGATTCCTCCTAATCAAATGCCGAATCAAGCCCCCGAATGGCGTCAATGCGCCACCTGCAATAATATGGCACTGCATGTGGAGCCCTGTGGCGCCCAAGGGCGACACGGTCTTATGGTATGGATGATTCCGGGACTGTATTACAAGTTTATAATGGACTGGGTATCAACTTATTATACAAAAAGGGTCACGGTTAGTGTCCAGGCTGCATCGAGGCTAATCTGAAGCAGCAACACAACAGCTGCGGCACAGGCGAAACACTAGCAGGTAATGTGAATGTTCAGATGATAAACTAATTGGTACCATCCGAAATTTCCTAAATTGGCTTTGAGTAATAGGCGCTGGAAATTTAACAGATAGACGTTCAGGCTGGACGTGGGTGTTTAATCCGAACAAGGATCGACCATCCATTCCAGATGCTATGTTTAGAAAGTATCACATTATAAAAAAAAATGTTTGGGGGGGGGGGGGTCGTTGCAGGGTTTAAACTGGGGGGAAGTGTTATTTTATCTTTGCTGCTAAAGTGTTGACTGTGAATTATATTAGAATCCTGACTGAGATCTGTCTGTTTTGCAGCAGCTGCGTCGCAGCCAGGGAAAAACAGGCAAAACTGACGGGTTTTGTAAATGTTAACAGTTTGGATTCATATTGCAGAAACTCAAATACAAAGTGATACTACTGGGGAATTACGTGTAATGGTACTAGAATATTAAGCATTGTTGATTGAGCAAGTATAACTATAAACTGGCAATTTTAGTAGTTGAGGACTAAGTTATGTAGGTAATTAGATGATAGTTATTCACGTCGGCGTTTTCTGACTGATTCCACTTTGGAAGATTCGTCTCAAGAGGCACTGGATACTGGAATAGGCCTATATAAAAGATGACAAATAGGATGAATCTAGAATCAGGTCTCAAGGAGTATAAGCTCAAAAAATGTAGGGTGTATTTGATATCAAAGTATTTATGATTACTGAGATAGAATTGGAAAAAGATTTTAAAAAATGTATTGTACACTTAGGTTGGACAAGAAATCGTATTATCCTTGATGTTCAAGTACTGACTGTGTTCTCAAATTTAAACCAAACCGGGGAGTGGCTGCTCTACAGTTCTGTTTCTATTGAAACAACTCAATGACTGTAAAAATATTTTTTTTTACTTCCTTGGCAGCTTCTATCCCACCATGATTTATCACCATCAACATTTTCATGCATACTTATTTTCTTTTTACTAATTCTTTTCCAAACACTGCGCCGGTAACATCGTTGAGGTGTTATATAAGTAAGGGGAATTTGTTTACTTGAAATTTCCACATCTGATATTCCATAACTTCGAATTAAATATACACAAATTATACACCAAAATGGAAGTTGAGATGTATAGAACACGAAACATATATGTGACATCAACTCACAGAGTTGACAACAGGCAACAATGTCTCCTGGAAGTCCGTTACCATATTCGTACCAGAACTGATAACAAAATAATATTTCCGGCAAATTCGTAGCCAAATGTGCTTCAGATATCCAAGAACAAATCTAGGGCAACAAAATTCTTCAAAACCCAACGACAGACCTGCGTGGGGGTAAATTCCAAAACCGATGACTTTGTTTACATTTTAGGTTCATTTCGGTTTTCGGTCAAAGGTCATCGGACGGAAACAGCATCGACATACAATGCCTTCTAAAAACTAAATAATGAGAAAGGTCGCCTTAATACAGCATACACGGTTATTATATAGAGACTGCACAGCTGTCATATTCTATGCAAGGTATCATGACACCTGGTGAAATTTCCTAGAATTACGATTTGGTTTTTCGATGGAAATGCGTGGTATCGAGTGATTTGCGCATGTCCGTCGAACAAGGAATCCATCTTCAATACAAAATGCAGACAGTGTTGTCCTTTTCCCAAATGCTCTCTTGTCGCTGCATCCTAAAGTGTTTTGAGTGCCTAGCTTTGTTCTTGGATATCTGAAGCACAGTTGGCCACAAGTTGTTCTCTTGAAATATTATTTTATTATCAGTTCTGGTACGAATACGGTAGCAGACTTCCAGGAATTATTGGTGCCAGTTGTCAATCCGGTGATTTAACTGCGTATGTTTTTCGTGCTCTCTAGATCACAACCTTAATTGTGGTGTATAATTTGTGTATATTTAATTTGAATTTAGAAATATCAGATGTGGGAATTTCAAAATAAACAAATTTCTCTAACTTAAAAAGCGCCTTAAGGTGCTATATATGGAATGCAATTTTGTTTATTTTGAAATTCACACTTCTGACATTCCTTAAATGCAAATTAAATATACACACATTATACACCAAAATGAAGGTTGGGAGGTATAGTACACGAAACATATATGACAACAACTCACGGAGTTGACAGCAGGCACCACTGGTTCCTGAAAGTCTGCTACCATATTCGCACCAGAACTGATAATAAAATAATATTTGCTGAGAACACCCTTGTGGCCAAATGTGCTTCACATATCCAAGAACAAAACTAGGCATTCAAAACACTTTAGGATGCTGCGACAGAACTGCATTTGTGAAAGGGACAACACTGTCTACATTTTTTTTAATTGAAGATGGGTTCCATGTTCGACAGACAAGCGCAAATCACTTGAAGCCACGAATTTCGATAAAAAAAAATACAAAATCGTAATTTTAGGATATTTCAACAGGTGTCATGGTGCCTTGCATAGAACATGGCAACTGTACAGTCTTTATATAATAGTATGCTTTATTAAGGCTATCTTTCTTATTATCTGATTTAGACGGCTTTGTTTTTCGATGCTTTTTCCATCCGATGACGCTGACCGGAAATCGAAATTAAGAATATTTGTAAACAAAGACGTCACTTTTGGATTTTACCCCCATGCATCTCTGTCGCTGTGTTTTGAACGACGATTTTGATGCCCAAGCTTTGTTCTTGTATGTGTGGAGCACATTTGCCCAGAAGTTGTTCTCAGGAAATATTATTGTGTTATTAGTTCTGGTACGAACACGGTAGCAGACTTCCAGGAACCAGTGGCGCCTGCTGTCAACTCTATGAGTTCATTTTTCATTTTGTATCGTTCGTGCTCTTTACCTCCCAACATTCATTTTGAAGTATAATTTGTGTATATTTAATTTGAATTCAAGGAATACCAGAGGTGGGAATTTCAAAATATGCAAAATTTCATTACTTATATAGCACCTTAATAATCGCGATGAAATTCTTTACTAATTCTGATACATTACTACACTCAACATTGTTGAATACTTTATTGATTAAAGGTAAGTTTTCAATTAACTTTCCCCTAAAATCATGTAGTTTACTACCACCCCATTCATAACTATGACGAGCAGTGTGTTGCGCGTGATTATGACTAGCTGGTCTGTTACCCTTGAATGAAAAATATAAAGGCGCATGATCGGAAAACTCATTGCAATCCCCCATAGAAAACCAGTCAGCAAGTAAAACTCATCCTGCCCTACCAACAAATAATCAATAACACTTGATCCTTGCGGACCAGTATATGTAACTGCACCAAAACCACGGTCGTTATATAATCTGCCATTAGCTAATTTCACCCCATTGATCACCATAAACCAAGCAATTTGAGGACAAATTGATCACTTTGTACATCTTGAGATACTCTCGGCACGTATGTATCAACGTCATAATTTTCCGAGTCCAAATTGCGTATTACACAATCATATTCTACAAAATCAGATTTTAAACCGACGCGAGAATTAAGTTGCAATATAAGTAAGAGAAATTTGTTCATTTTTTGTCATTTCTACCTCTGATATTTCATAAATTCAAATTAAATACACACAAATGATACATCAAAATGAAGGTCGGAGTGTATAGAACACGAAAAATATATGCCATCAACTCATGGAGTTGACAGCAGGTACCACTGGTTGTCTGCATTTTTCATTCCATGTTCAACGAACATGCGCAGATCACTCGATACCATGAATTTCCATCGAAAAACAAAAACGTAATTTTAAAAAAATGCCAACGGGTGTCGTGATACCTTGCAAGTAATATGATAACTATACAGTCTCCATATAATATTAGTATGCAGTATTCAGGTGATCTTTCTCATTATTTTAGACGGCACTGTATATTGATGCTTTTCTGGTACGATGACCTTGACCGGAAATCGAAACTGAACCGTCAATGTAAACAAATCCGACAGTTTTGAAATTTACCGCCACGCAGCTCTGTCGCTGCATTTTGAAGTATTTTGATGTCATAGCTTTGTTTTTGGATATCTGAAGCACATTGGGACAGGAGTTGTTTGCCTGAAATATTATTTTGTTATCAGTTCTGGTACGAATATGGTAGCAGCCTTCCAGGGACCATTGTTGCCTGCTGTTAACTCTGTGAGTTGATGTCATATATTGATAGTACTCTATACATCTCAACCTTCATTTTGATTTATAATTTGTGTATATTTAATTTGAATTTATGGAATATCAAAGTAAACAAATTCCTTACTTGTATAGCACCTTAAAGTCGGCCGCAATCAAAATATGCCCCAAGGAGCTAAAGTACGTGATGTGGTTTTCCAGTAGCGAAAATACATCACAATCAATATTATATATGGGTGATCTACGCCCCAAAGGTACACTGCACAAAAATACACGTCTTTTCCCAAGGAAAAGAAGTTTTTGTCAAAGTTTAGCCAGATCACACTGTCATGAAAGCTTTTTACCACCAACACACTCTTTCAAATATCCAATTTACAATCAGTCACGATTCCCAACGCTGTCTCTTTTAGCTTTCTTATGTTCAAAGGGTCTGTAGAAATTTAAAATGGAATTTCCAGGTAATGAAATCTTACTATCCTCGCAATGTCCATGATTCAAGTAATACCACAATTTCATTCCCTCGTAAAATATTTCTAAAGTTTGTTCTGCTCAGCTTTGTTTCGGTTAACCCATTTCAGTCCCATAAAAAAAACTTTTATACCACAATCAGCGTGTCCCTGGCGTTTAGTGGTTAATTTGGGACCCAGATCCTCTAATCTACCGTCAATGTATAACTTGTTATAGCTTCTCCATCTTTTCTGGCCTTCACTTCTGGCGGATATTGATCATTAACCCTTTACCCAACGAATCGCCCGCATCCGCCCGCGTAATATGCAAATTCAGCAGGTGAAAAAATATTATTTTTCGAAAAATTTCGACAAAACCATATCATGTGACCCCTCTTTGGAACGAGCTCGTCGAGCTCGTTCCAAAGAGGGGTCACATGATATGGTTTAGTTGAAATTTTTTGACAAAATTTAAAAAATGATATTTAAAGTAATAAAGTTTGAAATCGTCTGCGTTGGGTAAAGGGTTAATCATCGTGATCATTGATCATCTTCTCTATCGTCTGGCGAGAAAAAATTAACAACTATTTTCCCTGTTTTTTGAGACAACGGACTACTCCTATGGACGCGATCAAATTTCATATCTTTAACTCTTTCGGTAGCCAACTCTAATTTATCAACAAATAAATTTTTCACACACTTTTCAGTATCCGCTGATTGTTCATTTTCAAGCTCGGGTAGTTCAATAATAACCAAATTGTCACGCATAGACCTCGACTGCAGATCTTGGATCTCACTTTTCAATTTTTGCTTTTCACATCCAAGATTAGAAAAAGAATCTTCCATCATTTCTACTGAGAAACAAACACCATCAGCATACTAACCCTCTCCTTTGTGTCACCCACTAACCACATTTAATTGTTATTAATTACATTCTAGTTTGTGCTTCTGTATGCCGAACAATACAGCATGCTAAACTGTTTATACAGATAAACAGCCCAAGAACATTAGGTTTCACTAGGGAAAAAAATCGGAGAAAGCTGATTTTTTCAGGGAATGTCGAGTACATGTCACTGAACGATTAGACAAAAGTCTCCTAAAATCCCAGTTGAGCTTTTTTTTCTACAGCCTTTTTTCGAAAACGCGTTTGAAAAAAATTAAAAAAAATCGCACGAACTTTGTAACCTCGAATTGATCCAACTGTATTTTTTGTTTACGCGTATTTCGAGCTACATAATGTCTAATATACATTTACCTAGAGGAAAATGTGCATTCTGTGACAATTTCTGCGAAAAATTGTTATTAAAAATTCACAAAAAGTATCGGATTTACGCAAAAAATGACGATTTTCCTAACGGATTTGCCCAAAGGGTCGTAGTACAGAACGGGATGTTAGTTGGACAGACGATAAAAAATTCACCACCATTTGAAGACTTTTATCATTGCTTACAAAATAGACATTATGGAAGACCCCCTCTGCTTCTGGCCGAGTTCCCCTTTTGGCATAAAATTCGTCAGCATGAGAACTCAACTATTTTCGGGCTTGGGACCGAACAGACACGTTTGTGTCTGGCAGCATTAGATCAATAAATAATATTTACAAAATGTACAAAAATCAATAAATAATATTTACAGAATGTACAAATCAATCAACATGGATTAAGTTACATTGACTATTATCAACGCTATATACAGAAATGACATGACCTATATACATATTATTCATCGAACTCAGAAATTTCCGACAGGACAGTGTTTCTGTGGTTGTTACAAGAATCCGAACTGCAATTACACAAACCTGAGCAAGAGAGTCCTGCCTTCTTACACCCACACCTTTTTGTACAAGCACTCTTGCAACCACAACTGATCAGATTCAGTAGGTTATCGGGGGCACATGGCTTTGTGGCTGCAGTCGGTACAAGAAGTCCATTGTCTAGCGACCACCCCCAATCCGTCGGAGGAAGCGAAGTGCCCAGCCATTGTTGGACCTGGAGATAACATCTGTAGACATGTTGTTGTGCAGCATCGCTGCTTGGTGGGAGTGAGGCTAGGTCGATGGGTTTATTCAGTTTAGATTTTGCTACATAACGCTTGTAAGTGACATATCTATATTGGTCGAGAGAGGAAACAGTTTTACTCCCGTATAAGATCAGGAGAAGTTGTTCCCCGGCAGCGGCTACTGCACTTGGTGTACTGTCATCCGCCAAAATTGTGTTGACATACTGTTGTGAGTCGCTAGTAACATCGGAGACAATTGTACTGAATACTTTCTTCTTACCAACTCGAAAGAGTGCAGAAGTAGTGTCACAACCACTTATAGAATGTGCTACAAGGAGGTTGCTTCTATAGTCACCCATTTTGGTTGCTATTTCACTAACTGAAACTAGTAAGTTTGGGGTAATGGAATACATCATGTGAATATTACATCCCGGTTGAACTCGAGAGGTAAGAATGACTAACAAGTCTGTGTCTGTTCCCACAACGACAACATTGTTGTCATCTTAAGCGATGTCAAGTGCAGTTTCGGCTATCAGTACATCAGCATCAGCCTCGGCCTGCTTGGACTGAATATTGATAGCAGATAGCTCCTGCATTAGAAGATCGATCAGTTGGGTTTTGTTCTTGGCATTTGCAAGGAAATCGGATTGGGGTGTGGTGGCTGGTAACTCAGGTGAGATATTGATATCAATGGAATACCTGTCTTTAGATCTACGGGCTTGTTCCATGCCCTTTGTCGACATTGTACAAGCATAACCATCAAAAACAACCACGACGTTCGCCCCAAAATGTCTCACTAGATGATTGGAATATGATGTACATATGTCCTTATATGACGACTGTTTAGGCCATACAACTGCCCTCAATAAAAATCCACCATCTACAACAAACAGAGAATGTTCTAGGATTTTAGTTTGCTCGGAACCGTATGTTTTGAGGATCTTACCGAGCGTGCTTTTCTGTGTCTTCCTCATTCCAGCAGAATCAAACAATGCTGGTGGTTTCGGGGCGAGTTCATATTTGAGATACTCTTCCATCTCTGCTTGTGACTGAATAACACATGTGATGCGGTTGAACAGAATTGTGGGGTCAATCACTACCTTACTTCCACGGACTTTGATGCTATTTACCATCGATGCGAAAGACTTCACAGTGTCAACACGTCGTAGTTTGATGCTGTTGAACGTTTTGCTTACAACATTCGCAATACGCAACATTCACCAATTTTGCGAACTTGGTCACAGTTCACAGTTTCGTCGGCCACAAGCCCGGTCGCTATAGAGACTAATTGTAGTGGATCTCTATTCTGAAAGGGGGAATGCACTCTGAGCCAGTTCAATAATTTGGTCATATCATTGGCATCAGTCAATTGTGAACTTTGACGGAGATCCCGATGTTGTTCGCCATGACCAGTGTGAACATGAACAAAATTTTCGAGAGCATTACATATCGGAAGGCAAAGAGGTAGTCCATGTACCCATTTCGCAACAGTGCTATCGGTTATTCCCCTGCCATGTGTGAGACCACCAGGGAGCTTGAACATTCTCATTAAACACTGCTCTATGGTCTGATCAGAATATATCCCGTCCCAGAATTTATCTGAGCGCCTTATTGTAAAGTAACCTTTCTCAGTGAACAACTTCAAATCATCCTGTTGCATTATTTCTGTTAGCTCATTCATCTGCTGCAAATAGAGATGAGAACTTTTTGCGTATGCAAAATGACCACCTGCGTGAAATACTGGAATCATATTGCGAACACAATATGTGTGGAGTTCCCAGTCGCCTGTGCGCTCTGCTCTCAAGAACAACTGGAGAAGACCTATTTGCTCGTAGTATTGTACCCAAAGCTTTCCTGTGCGTCCTACGGACGCATTCTGGAGCAGTTCGTGTAATTTTGACAGTAGATGGTTGACACTTTCTTGATTGACAGCGTCAGCTGTTGTACAGTCACCTCTGGCAAGTCCACAGAATATTTCATTGACTTCTGTGCAGTCTATGTTATCTAGTGTTCGGCTTTCTTCAAACACAAGTTTTGTAATGGCAATTTGTGTTAGCAAATGGGCACGAACTGCTCTTGAATATGCATGACCACTGATCAAATGATGGATTGACCCACCAGCATAAACAGTCCCCCAAAGTTCATCCAAGCCGCTACCAGCCATGATCGAACCAATTGCCCAATTTGTTTATGAGTACACATCAAGGGCGTGCACACATTACATACCAATACATCTTGAGTGTAGGCGAACACCACATTATGTGATTTAATCGAACATGGAAATTGAAACAATGATGCTATAATACGGTATTTGAATGAGAAAAGTCGATGCCGTTTGAATTTGAGTTTAGGGGGTATGGTTAATATTTCACACGTTTCACCAGTTCATTATGGAATAAATGACTATTGTTATATATCATTATAAAGCCACTGCTTTTCTGCAATTTTTGATATATAATTGAACTCCCAAAGTAGTCGTAGATGTGATTTAATGGACGTTGTGTACCGTTGTGTGTATGAAAACAATAAATTTTTTTTCGTAATTTTGTACATTTTCGTGAATATTTCACCATTGAGTGTGAGGATTGGTACAAAGTTGGCATTTTCTGTTGGGGATATGTATTCTCAATATAATTCAGCACGATATTTATGATTCTCACCCTGCTAAGGCGAATAAGAATGAGAAATATGGAGCTGGGTCGAATTTTTTTTTAAATTTTTTTTTTCATCAAAAAAACGCTATAACTAAAAAAGCTCAACTCGTATTCGCGGGGACTTTTCACACTTTATCCGCAATGTGTGTCCCGGAAACATATAAAAAAATCAGCTTTCTCCGATTTTCCTTACTTTCTCATTTTTATGTCTAATGTGCCTGGACTATTGTTCAATCAGGTTAGTAAGTTGTTTAAATAAAGATAACCTTGTTGTTTAAATAAGATAACTATGTTGCTGAGACAGGTTACTCTCTCGGTCAAGCAGAATTCTAAATAAACATATCTGAGGTGTTTAAACGGATTACTATCTTGTTTCAACAAAATGTTATCTAAACAGCACGCGCCCCTTCTATGTTGCCTTGGAAGTAAAATGTTTAAAAACTGATTCGTACACTCTAAAATCATTTGGATTGAAAATTAACCCAAATAAACTAGGTAGAGTGAATACGAACCCAATTGGGTTCATATTCACTCAACCCAGTTGATTTGGGTTAATTTTGAACCCAACGGATTCTAGAGTGTAATGATCAATTCCGTCTTGACTCTTTGCCCTAACATTACAAGCCGACGATAGTTGCACAAACAATTTTAAATAACTAAACACAAGTCCATTTTTTACCTAACACATAGGTTATGATCGCTCAGATGAAAGAAAACAGCGTTCCTTCAATTTCAAATTAAAATTTTCTCCGAATGGGCAGAATTTGGGTCTTCCAGATGGCCCCCCCCCCCCCCCCCCCCCCCCCCCCCCCGCCGGTAGAAGCATTTTTGTCCAATGATCGATGAAAATGATACAAAAATGGCATCGAAATGTTCTCTATGTGGCCTGCCATTGATCGCTCAGACGCAAGGAAGCCGCGTTCGTTCAGTTCGAAAAATCAAAATTTTCTCCGGGTCTGGTACCCTCTTGGTGCATTCCCCGGTAGCTTTTCTTGGCCAAGTGCGCTTCCTGTTTTATTTAGTAGTACAGCATGTAAACATTTACAAAAAAATAGAGTTAACATTCTCTTTTCACAACTACATGTCAGCACCTCGAGGAGATGACGTAGCCACTAGGGATGTCTTCCCACCATTCACGTCTAAAAAAAAAGATGAAAAGTAAAGAAAAAGAGAAACAGACGTACCAAACTAGGCAATCCTGACAACAGCATGTTTAGCAATAAGAGGGCAGTTTATAGCTCTAATGCAGATTACATGTTGTGGTGGTTCTTTCTGTCATGTCCGAAATTTATTCTATTGTTTCTGGTATGTGAAACAGTTGAATTTGAATATAGAAATAGCGATGAGATAACAGAGGAACGGCCATGTGTAGATTGAGCAACTTTTCTTGCCTTGATTCAAAGAAAATGAATCTTTATGGCATGTTTTTAGATTCAGTCGTCTGGGATGTATCAGTCAGTCGGAAAAGCGAACCATAGGCATGGGGAGGAGGAGGGGGGGGGGGGGGCACTAAAAAATTTGCAAGACGTGACGTCTTTTTTTTTATTGGTCTCCTTATTACACCCACCCACCCACTACGTGCAAATTTTCTACTACCGTTCTCAGACACCCACCCCCACTCTCCCATTAAAATCCAAAATAAACTTATAAACTTAGTAGGCACAGCTGTCTTTAGGGGGTTTTCGTAATGTTCTTAACCCCTTACTCAACGTAACGGTCAAAACCGAGCAGCGCTATTCTAAAAAATCGCCAATTAATTTTTATTATTTTTTCATTTTTTGTCTCTAAAACATCGGTTATGACACCTCATTGGAACGAGCTCGTCGAGCTCGTTCCAATGAGGGGTCATAACCTATGTTTTTGAGACAAAAAATGAAAAAAATTAGTTATTCAATAATTTTTTCGGCAAGTGTCGACTGCTTTTCATGTTCGGTAAAGGGTTAAACTGGTACCACCAATTTAAACCTCTGTGGGCTGCTGTCGCCCCCAATCTACAAATGACAAGCTGTTCATTATCAGGCTTGGCCAGAGCAGGTGTACATATACGGGAACAAATTTTCATTTGAATTGTTCCCAAAATATTGTCTGCACATTTTCTACATTTTTGACAAGACACCCACCCCTACTCAAGTGTGACATTTTCCCAGTTTAAGCCCAATATTCTCACATATAAAGCCTCCTTTGTATTTATGTTAAGAGTGTGATGTACAACATCATCTTTAAGGTTTGAAACACAAATGATGGTATATATTAGCTGATATATTGATATATTTTTAAAAAATTAAAAAAAATTGCGCAAGTTGGCAATGCACATTTTTGGCGCACTCAAGAGACCCACCCACCCCCACGTCACGTCTTGCAAATTTTTGGTGGCCTCCCCACCCCCTGCCATAGGTTCGCTTTTCCGACCAACGGAAATATTCCAGACTAATGAATCTAAACGTAGACGATGGACTATTTCAGGGCTAGACTGGTTCCTAACTATAATAACGTCGAATTCCTTACAGAATTAAACTGATGGCTTAAGAGTTTGGGTTAAAGCGTAAAATATCATGAAAAAATTGTAAAATTCCAATGGCAGATTTTTGTGAAGTGTTGGTTGTTATGGCAATTATGTTAGTTGAAGGGTTAATACCATGAGTACGAGTAGAAAAATGTTGACAGTTGAAAAATCCTCTTAATGTTCTTCATCAGTTATAATACCCAACCCCGACATGATACATAAAAAGCTATTCTGAAAAACTTCCCCACACACACAAGTTTTATTGTCAGTTCTGTCCCCTTGGTCCTGTTCGTCGATGGCGCTGCATGCCACTTTGCTAAAGCGTTATTCTCCAGTTTTCTCATATGCCCTCAACCTCTCTTTATATGCGTGTCTTGGCCTCCCTTTTACAATCACTTAAACCTTTTTGCCACCTCTGCTGGTTCTCATTCCGTTTCTCTGTTTGTTCTATCCTCGTGTCAGCCTGATTCCGCTAAATCTCCATTTCTTAATCATGTTCATCGTAGGACAGTATGCCGACTTTGATTTGGGCAGTTTCAGAAAGCCTTCTGGATCACTGCGTGTTGGTGTCCCAGCTAATCGGAGGTAGCAAAATCGAAACAAGTTTTAGTAGACATCTTTCACCACCGTCGTTTTGGGTTGAAAACTCCAGATATTCTTGTCACGTGAATACCCCAAAGGTATTTGTTTCCTTATTGATGTGTTCATGCTCTTTTCGATATTTGGCTGTTCTTTATTTGACTAGCCTAATACTGATATACTCTCACCTTTATAAAGGTGTTGAGATTGTTAAACTTCTCGTGGCTTTCCGAGTCAACATCGTCTTTCTCATTCCATTGATAATGTTGATGAATTGCTGACCACTCTGGACTGAGTGGTGAACGTCGTTCTTTCTGAATTTAGAACTACTAATCACGACTGTACCTTCAGAGCTCTCAATTTCGCAAAAGTATCATCCAGTTTAGCGTATTTATTAGACCATGAAGCCGCCACCGGACGCAAACCCTCCAAGCCATAGCCAGCCGCTAATTTCTTCTTGCCAGCTGTCGTTATTAAATTTGTCAGCCGCGAAAATATCCAGTCGACTAACCGTGAAAATATTTTAGATTAAAACATATAGTTACTGAATGCGAGCCTCTTTGTAGGATACATCTTATGCCACAAAGACACAGATCAAACACGCACAGAGGCTGATTATAGTAGAGAAGGTGGTAGTTGTAATCGACGGGAATAGAAGGGATTGTGCTAGCAGCCACTTGAAGTGTCGCTGATGTCGGTAACAGCAGTCAGTAGTAGTAATAACTAGTGGTTAATATAGTACAGTTAAAACTAGAAGTCCTGTCAAGAAATGCGCACAAATAGCTCGTCGATCTGCGCGTTAATCTACGCGTTATGGCCATAGTAAGGCTATCAAATTCTGCACATATGGCCTGTGCGCAAGCAATATTTCAGCCAATGGACCTCCGGGTGGCCCGGAGGTCCATTGGCAGAAACATTGCCATCGTTTGCTATGAGTAACCAGGAGAATCTGCCGTGCTTTGGCTGACATTCGATATGGCAATTGCGCGCAATTCCTACGCGCAATTAAGCCTAGATAAGCGCACAGTTCATGACAGGTCTTCTAGTTTTATCTGTAGCTAGTAAGACTGCAAAATGTCTAAGCAGTAGGTGTTTGTGGTGACATTACAAGCAAAAGTATATTGCAAAATTGGTGAGTACACTGGTAGTATACAAAACGTATTCTCAGCAAGTTGTGCTTTGATGAACTCGTCTAGAAGTTGAAGGCGGAGAAGGGGAGCTAACCGGAAAGAAAATAGTAAATAACTGAATCTGGTTACGTTGGAAGAAGAGTATTTCCTGCAAAACATATCCAAAATCCGCTAAAATCTCTTTTGGGGATTTTTAGTTACATCGCACTGAATTTGGGTGACGCGTGACGTTAGTAGGATAACTACCAGCTTCCACCCAGACTGGGGGATCTCTTTAGTAATCTAATGCGGTGTCATTTTTCGGAGTATTGTGCGTGCCAGATGCGTTGTCACGACAGCCCCCGTCTGTCCGATTTGTACCTAACGTTATTAGCATAGTGTTATGTGGTGTCCGTGCGCATACGCAGCGGGTGTTGTTAGGACAATTCGTGTTTCCGTTGTCCCTTTGGTGTGATGGAAGTCGCTTCTTGATTTCTATGGTGGCACGTAGTTGGAACGAGACTGGAAGGGATAGGATAAAGTGGGGTATTCTAGGATGTTCGAGTGAATGCATGTGTATCTAATTACCGGAAACGACCCGACAACTACCATAAGTGGGCGTTTTCCAGACTGCTATCTTGATTAGCATTTGGTGTTATAGGTCCCTGAACCAAATAGGGCATTTCAAAGGTCCGTTCAACTGAACTGAACTGAATTGAATTTATTTAACAATATTCATCTATATGAATATACAGTAATTTCATAGCAATCAAGTTTCACCATTCTCACGTGTATATTGTTGAGGTGCACTGACTCCTAGAATAAAATAGAAGCAAATAAGTAGGACAATAAAGGACAAGAAAAACACAAGCAGAGGAAAAGGGAAGGAAATGAAAATAACAAACACAGGTCAAAAGATCGTGTCAATGTAAATTCGAAGGCTGAATTAGGGTGGTCGGACCATTAATGACATTGATATGAACATAACTTGTGACACCGTTGCGTACCATGAAAAGGGATGTGGGACGTCTACATCTACTCAAACTGTCTTTAAGATGGAGTTGTATGACAGTAGTATGTCATGTACCCGGACACCCCTTATTTGGATGACCCCGGTGGATGACCCCGGAAGTGACGTCATGTCACGTGACCAGTGGCGCCATGTTGTGTTGTCATGGTAACCCGCGTGAGCGGCCATGTTGTGACGTCATCCCCATAGTGATACGTGGTGTGAGTGCGCATGCGCAGCGCGTGTTGTTAGGGTGATACGTGTTTCCGTCGTCCATTTTGTATACTGGAGGCCGCCATCTTGGTTTCTATGGTAGCACGTGATTGCTATGTTACTCAATTGTTCTGTAATAGGACGGGGTATGTTTTGAGGGTATGTTCGATTGTAGAAGAGTAAATCTAATTACCACAAACAACCCGACAATCCATCCAAATCACCAAAATCCACCCGAACTTTTACTATTTCGAATTCTTCCAGAATTATCTGCTTTTATCTATATATGCAATAGTTTTCCTCTACCTAGGCATGTTCCTTTATTCTAGAGTATACTCCAGTAACGTAGAAGAGCCTATTTGTTGGAACAGTGTACCTTATTATTACTATATTTAGCAATTTCTGGTTTATTCTTGTTAGTTCTGACCCTATTCCAAGTACTCTTGTTGTTTCATTTATCTAGATAATAACTAACCAATCAGATTGCTTGCTTTCCCATAATCTGTATACAGAGTTATCTCCCCTGTGTATAACAAAAGCAGTCCCAAAGCCAATAAGCTATCGAGCAGTTACTGATAAGTCATTGCTCGAACGACTCTAAGCCCATCGAGCAAATGAGCTATCGAGCAATTGCTCGATCGAGTGACTCCTCGAACGACTCTTCGACTCATTTCAGTATTTGAGGATACCCATGACCCGGTATTGTATTATTTGAGGATACCTATCCCAAATATCCCTTATAAGCTAAAGAGTCAAGAGAGTAATTGCTCCATGAGCAATTGCTCGAACGACTCGAAGCTCATCGAGCAAATGAGCCTTAGAGCAATTGCTCGATCGAGTGAATCGACATACTGCTCGAACGACTCGAAGGCCATCGAGCAAATGAGCTATCGAGTAATTGCTCGTTCGAGTGACTCCTCGAACGGCTGAACGACTCATGTCAGAAAAAAAGGGATTCTAGGGCCTAAAGGGATTCCGTAAGTAGGGCTTTTTCCCAAATAAGCCAAAGAGCCAAGAGAGTAATTGCTCCATGAGCAATTGCTCGAACGACTCGAAGCTCATTGAGAAAATGAGCCTTAGAGCAAATGCTCGATCGAGTGACTCCTCGAACGACTCTTAGACTCATTTCAGTATTGGGGATACTTGTTGGACTTTACATCCGGGTACTTCTGTTGGGAAAGGTATAAAAGGGGTGTTGGTACGAAAATAAATTCATTTGTGTTCTGACCGTCGTCGAGTGAAGACATGTTACCAATTCGTTGCAGATACTGTTCCAAGTTATTTTCAAGATCGGATAATGCTCGAAGACACGAGAAGAACCATCATCGGCTCCACTGCAGATATTGTGATAAAGAATTCTCCAGGAGCTTCACACGTAAGAGGCATGAAGAACATTACTGTCCAAGAAGAACAGAAGAGGAGAGAGATACTGGACTGACTGACCAGAATAAAGCACTTTTAGAATTTTTACGGGATGCTGACAAGGTGGAAATCGATGCCGTTCTACGTGCTGCTGATGAAGATTTGATTACCTGTTTATGTAAATGTGCTACCAACATTCTCGAAGATAAGATACCACTGAATTTAGCTGAATTTGATGACCTGCGAAAATACGAACATGTATTGAAGCTGCTAGCAGATGATGGAATTTCTCCAGATATAAAAAGATGTATATTGCGAAAGAGTTGCTTTCTCTCGGCGCTTATCAACCCAGTCCTAGCTCTGAAAAAAGTATAAAAGGAGTGTTGGTGTGAAAATAAATTCATTTGTTCTACGACCACGAAAGAGTAAAGACATGGCGATACATAACTGCGAGTACTGTGGAAAAACATTTTCTCGAAAATTTAACATGAAGAGGCACAAAGAAGAAGTTTGCCCAAACCGACAAACGGAAAAATCGAGCAACACTACAAGATTAGAAAGAAATCTAGATACACTGCGAATCCTATCTGATGCGGATCGATATGAAGCCAAGACTATGCTGAAGATGGCTAGTGATGATTTGATACAATGTATATGTGATTGTGCTTCAAACATCTTGACGGGCGCAGTACCTATAACCAAATCTGAGAGAGCTAAGCTGATTCCACACAAGTACGAAATAAGGAGAATTGCCTCACCAACGAGAGAACTATCTTATCGGAAAAGAAGACGGATCATACAGAAAGGAGGATTTTTAGGAAAGTTGATCAAACCCGTCATCAATGCACTGTCCGATATCCTATAAAAGGGTCGTGCTCATAAGAAATTTGCTATTTGTAATCTGACCTTCGAAGAGAGCGGACACAATGCAATCCAGCTGTGCACAAAAACACTGGTCAAGAGATTCGGACTCTGATGAATCGTCGGAACTATCAGAAGATATGGAATATGAAGAAGAAGAAGAAGATGAAGAAGAAGACGTTTCTATGATGGGAGGTATCGTTCAAAGTGCCTTTGACAAATACCAAAACGATTTTGACAACCTCATGAACAAATATATCGAAGATGGAATGGATAGTGAAGATGCAGTTGAAACAGCATATAGAGCACTTCAAAAGAATGTTAGAGAAGCCATTAGTGAAAAATACATTCATACCCTTGTGTACATTCGAAATTTTTGCAACGACGCAATTCACAAGAAAATTCAAGAAACTGCCAAGCGTCTTCGTGAAGAAGAGGACTTTGACTTTGAAGAATCCCAGAAATATGCATTGGAGAAGCGAAGATTTCTGTTCGACAACCTTATGACAAACTTCTCATTCCGAGTAGATGATGATGATGATGAAGAAGAAGACGATTAGAAAAGTATAAAAGGAGTGTTGGTATAAAAATAAATTCATTTCCGTTTTGAACGTCGAAGAGTGAAGATGTCTGTGTCAACAACAGTGCTCAGATTCAAAGATGACTTACATATACAGATCTTCAAGAATGATGCTGGATTAAAGCTGACTTCCCAGGAACTGACCCAAGTGAATCGTGTGGTAAATGCAGCCAAGAGAAAAAATCTAGACATGGATGCTGACGGAAAGAAACAAAGATGTGTGGACACTGGCCGATCAGTAAACAAAAGAATAAAGACAGAAGAACTGACTCCCAATACAAACAGGAACGAAGTTACCACTGCGAACAAAGTTTCTACAGAAACAAAGAAAGATGTTTCCATTAAGAACGAAGTTTCTACAGAAGACAAGAAAAAGATGCCAGCTCCCACAAAGAAAGAAGTTTCCACTAAGAACGAAGTTTCTACTGGAGTCAAGAAAAAGATGCCAGCTCCCATAAAGAATGAAGTTACCACTAAGAACGAAGTTTCTACTGAAGTCAAGAAAGATGTTTCCACTCAAACCACGAATGAAGTTACTACTGAAGATACGAAGGATGTTTCCACTCAAACCACAAATGAAGTTACTACTAAGAAGACTGAAGTTACTACTATGAAACAGCTAGAGAAAGAGGAACCAAAAGATGCCAGACAGGAAATTAAAGCAACCAACAAAGCCAAGTTATCAAATGAAAGAATGTGTTTTATCAAGAACCTAGCCATGCGATGGGAAGAAGCTCCAACCCACAAGAAGATGAAATGGTTAGCCTATGCAAGAAGAACTACAAAGAGAAATGCATTGAGACATTGAATTGTATACTTGAATAAAAATGAAATGTTATATATATTGTTGTTTGGTTTTTATCTACTACCCCAACAGAAGTACCCGGATGTAAAGTCCAACAAGTATCCCCAATACTGAAATGAGTCTAAGAGTCGTTCGAGGAGTCACTCGATCGAGCATTTGCTCTAAGGCTCATTTTCTCAATGAGCTTCGAGTCGTTCGAGCAATTGCTCATGGAGCAATTACTCTCTTGGCTCTTTGGCTTATTTGGGAAAAAGCCCTACTTACGGAATCCCTTTAGGCCCTAGAATCCCTTTTTTCTGACATGAGTCGTTCAGCCGTTCGAGGAGTCACTCGAACGAGCAATTACTCGATAGCTCATTTGCTCGATGGCCTTCGAGTCGTTCGAGCAGTATGTCGAGTCACTCGATCGAGCAATTGCTCTAAGGCTCATTTGCTCGATGAGCTTCGAGTCGTTCGAGCAATTGCTCATGGAGCAATTACTCTCTTGGCTCTTTAGCTTATAAGGGATATTTGGGATAGGTATCCTCAAATAATACAACACCGGGTCATGGGTATCCTCAAATACTGAAATGAGCCGAAGAGTCGTTCGAGGAGTCACTCGATCGAGCAATTGCTCGATAGCTCATTTGCTCGATGGGCTTAGAGTCGTTCGAGCAATGACTTATCAGTAACTGTTCGATAGCTTATTGGCTTTGGGACTGCTTTTGTTATACACAGGGGAGATAACTCTGTATACAGATTAAGGGAAAGCAAGCAATCTGATTGGTTAGTTATTATCTAGATAAATGAAACAACAAGAGTACTTGGAATAGGGTCAGAACTAACAAGAATAGACCAGAAATTGCTAAATATAGTAATAATAAGGTAAACTGTTCCAACAAATGGGCTCTTCTACGTTACTGGAGTATACTCTAGAATAAAGGAACATGCCTAGGTAGAGGAAAACTATTGCATATATAGATAAAAGCAGATAATTCTGGAAGAATTCGAAATAGTAAAAGTTCGGGTGGATTTTGGTGATTTGGATGGATTGTCGGGTTGTTTGTGGTAATTAGATTTACTCTTCTACAATCGAACATACCCTCAAAACATACCCCGTCCTATTACAGAACAATTGGGTAACATAGCAATCACGTGCTACCATAGAAACCAAGATGGCGGCCTCCAGTATACAAAATGGACGACGGAAACACGTATCACCCTAACAACACGCGCTGCGCATGCGCACTCACACCACGTATCACTATGGGGATGACGTCACAACATGGCCGCTCACGCGGGTTACCATGACAACACAACATGGCGCCACTGGTCACGTGACATGACGTCACTTCCGGGGTCATCCACCGGGGTCATCCAAATAAGGGGTGTCCGGGTACATGACATACTACTTATGACATCTCACATACGCTGTCATTTCATCACTAATGAAGGATATTCATATTAAATTCAGCAGAACTGAAGGTGAAAATGGTATTTTCATCAAACATGTAATCCCCGGCCTTAAAAGATTAGCGAATTGAGTGACTAACATATGTCGCCCAAGACGTCAATTATTCTTGTTTTTTTCTGATTATATTACTATACCTGGATTACGATTGTGCGTCTTGGGGAATGTTTGGGGTAGGCGAGACTCGCCATTATCTTTGCACTGGCTAGTAAAACTATAGACTGAGCTTATGTTATCTAGCGAGAACTATGCTGTGGGCACCTTACCATAACCCTTTACCCAACGTAACGGCCAAAACCGGCCAGCGCTATTCTCAAAAATCGTCAGTTAATTTTCATTATTTTTTAATTTTTTGTCTCAAAAACACAGGTTATGACCCCTCATTGGAACGAGCTCATCGAGCTCGTTCCAATGAGAGGTCATCACCTATGGTTTTGTGACAAAAAATGAAAAAAATTACTTGTTCAAGAATTTTTTTTGCAAGTGTCGTCTGCTTTTCATGTTAGGTAAAGGGTTAAGGCACCTCACTGACGTCTGGTATGACTCAATTCTAGACCTTGTAATAGTCTTTTTTGAATATGCCTATTGATGTGATTGTTCTCAGCTCTTGGCTGAGATCATTCCACATTTTCGAGAAGGAGTGTTTGGGGAACTGTGCCAAAAACTCCGGTCTCGATAAAGCCACTGGTGGTTAACCTGATCGTCTCATATTTATACTAGGTTGTCTTGTTTGAAGAAATGAGAGAAACATCGTGGAAGATTACCACCTACCCAATCATGCATGGATAACTTCACATGAACGTAAGTCATTAAATTTCAAAAATATCTTCTCTCTTAAATAATGGATCGATGTGATAGTTATATTTTATTTTGTTCTTAATATTCTAATCGCTCGCTTCTGCAAGGATATAATTTACTAAATGGCTACGGACTAAGGCATAGTAGAGCGTTTTCAGCGCTTTACGGGGGAGAATGTGTTTTGCTCCATAGATAAAGGACAAAGAACAAGCAATTTTTGATGCGATATGCGAAATAATGCTGCTTAAATTTTAGCTTCTCTTCAAATAGAACACCAAGAAACTTCACAGCATTTTTCCGTGTTCCGGTAAATTTAGGTGAGTATCCCATTCCAATTTTTTGTTACGAGGATGGGGGGTGAATAAAATATATTCTGTTTTCTGAGCGTTTAAGGTTATGCGATTACCATTACACCAGTCACTTATTTTGACAAATTACACATTTACTTCTCTATTTACAGTAATGATCTCATGTTATAGCCAGGCCTGGTAGAGGTACAGGCTGCAAGCCGAGAGGTCCTCGGTTCGAATCCCACCTGCGGCAACCGGGTTGTGTCCTTGGGCAAGACACTTCACCCCCATTGCCCACGTGGGGGCACGGTGACGCTGTGTACTAAGGCGTACTGCACGTCGATGGTACACCTGTCTTCAACCAATGCTAACCCTGCTTGTGTAGAGTAGAGTTGGTATGTTGGGGAGCTGACAGTTGCTCGCCGTTGCTCGGTGGTTCTTCCTCCACCCGTAAAACTGTCACGGTCATGGTTAGCCATTGTGCAGAAATATGTGACCTTAAACACCAATAAATAAATAAATAAATAACCAGGCCTGGGTACGGCAGTATCATTGGCAGATGACTAGAGATTAAGGTCCGTTGAGCAACTGGTATCGTTTACATAAATTAAAAACAGCAAAGGTCCAAGAACAGATCCCAGTGGTACACCGCGTGTGATGTATTTAAGATCAGACAACGTTTCGCGATACATGATATATTGTGATCGTTTTGTTAAATAGCTATGGTACCAGGGCTTAGTTATCCCCCTAATACAATAAAACGTCAGCCCGTTTAACAAGGTATTATGTTTAACCGTAGAGAGGCCATTGCAGTCGATGCTGGATTTGTTTTTGAACTTATGCGCAGTTAGTATGATTTCGTGTCTCTTCGTCGGATCAATGTAAACATTGCCAGGATAATTGCCACTCGCATAATTGGAGAAATGCTTGAAATACTGTCATCAATACCTTGTCCAATATTAGCAAAATATGAGTTGAACTGATTGGAAATAACAGAAGGATCAGAAGCTTTCTCGCCGTTGTCAACAAACGTATTTCGAAGAGCATGGGTAATCTTGGATTTGTCAGGGACGCCGGAGGGAATTTTTTCGGATTGGGTGGGGGGGGGGGGGGTAAGGGCATGATGGGCCGACCCTAGTTTATTAACACTCAGTATACAAACCACGAATACTATTCTCGATTGAGTCTCAATCGAGAATAGTATTCGTGGTTTGTATACTGAGTGTTAATAAACTCAATTTTTGACATGATGTGAAAAATATACGCAGTTCGCGTTTGATAAGATTATGCCCCCCCCCCCCCCCCCCCCCACACACACACACATACACACACAGGCGGCCTGTGTGAGGGGCATAATCTTATCAAACGCGACTGGCGACTTTTACTTGATAACCCGCACATACAAAGGACGAACCAAGAATGATTAATGATCATGTCCTGTTGGGTTATCCCCCCTTAACCGTTACACAAGACAGTGACTGACATGTCTCGCGGCAACTGGATACAAGAATGTCGTCGAAACATATTTAGGCTTGGTCGTTTATCAGACAGAGCAGCCCCATCCAATGAAAAAGATATGGTTGGGGTCAAGCCCCCCACCCCCACCCCCCACCCCCGGCTCCGGCGTCCCTGTCTGTTGATGGCTTTACGCCGTATTTCCCATATCTGTTTTAGGTTGTGTTTGTTCTCGTTAAGCGCGATATTATAGTACAATACTTTGGCTCTCCTCTTGACTGAGTTGAATACGATTCAGTACCATTTATAAGTGCTTTTTGGAGAAGTTATTTTTTTGGTTAGGGAAAATTGGTGTGGACTGTGGAGCCCCAAACTGGAAGTATTATTATTTTATTATTATTATTATTAATAGTATTATTATTAGCCTTTCTTGTCTGTTATGGCTACTCGTAACCCCCCTAGCTACTGACTTAGAGAAGAAGGCTAATCCCTTTTAATTAGAATTAAGGGATATTTTTATTTTCTATAAATGATCATATTCCACCAATTTTGCAGTCGGTGTTACTAATATTCCTCATTTTCAATTATATTTATAAAGATATTTGAAATCAATTTTTGTTACTTTTTGAAAGTTATAATATTGAAATATCACATAAAAGTGTAGGTATTCCACGTTAAGCTGGTCTAACTGGGTTTCTTACTACTGTACATCAGGTTGGTCTAACTGAAATGGTCTTAATGAAATACTAGTAGGTATAAAAGGAATGGGTATATATGGAGTTGGTATACATGGAACTCGCCGATCCACTTGGTCACCAAAACCTGTGAAGTTCGAGAACACTGCACCATAATTCCAGACTAGGGCGCCGAAATGTTGGGGCGGCAGGGGGAGCTGTCCCTTGCTCTGAGGATTGGGGGTGGGGTGCGAGGGTCATCACGTGCATTTTTCGCCAGAAGTGCACTGATGGAAAAAAACTTTACTTTCCGAGAAATGTAACTGATAAACTCTCGAGTATTCGTTTCTAACGTATTTTACGTGTGCCAGTACCAAAGGGGGGGGGGGGGGGCAGATTTAAGCGATATATCGTCGCTTGAGTGGGACAAGGTGCCATCTGCAATGCTTTAGCATTGCAGATAGCACCTTGTTCCTCTCAAAGGACGATATATATACATATGCCAAGACTATTGTCTCCTATTACAAAATATGATACGTTGTCTTATTCTGAACTCGTTCCGAGAGTCGAGTCTTTTTATACCCCTGTACCCCCCCCCCCCCCCCCCGAACTTGGATGCTTCCAGTGTCCATGTTTCCAGGGACCTCAGTGGATCAGAGTAGGGCAGATGGTATTTCAGCATCACTTCCTACATCAGATGCATGATGTCACCAAACAAGATATCAGAGAGACGTGCGGTCAAACAATACAGGGTTATATAATATCTGCCCAGTTTCAACGACGCCGTGTGACATGCTTTGGGGGTATATTACCCTATATGTAGACTTACAAACAAACTCTTCAGTTTCGTTATTTTTACTTCAAAATATATATGTGGATATCTTTTCTGTGTCTGATTTAATAATAAAATGTAACTGTCGGTTTATATGTCCGTGTTGCATCTTAAGAACATCCGTAGTTTTATAAAGCAACCTGCCATCTCTCTATTAGTCTATATATGACAAGTGTCCTGAAAAGAAGAAGAAGAGTCCTGAATATGTAAGAAAATGTGGTGCGGACAATGGGAACAAACACGCATGTTACAATGGCCACTCCACCCCGAGACCTACAGTCCTACAGAAAAAAAGACAACATCAATACCCAAGCCACACCACGTGCAACGGACTGCGGATGTCTCAATCAAATTACCTTGCCGAACATATCGTGAAGGCATGCCTTGATGACAGTACGGCCGCCGTTGTCTTGCCACTTTTCACGAGTGACAATATTTCCACGGACGCAATGATATAAGATTCCAAACACTAATTATAGGAATAAGTAGGACAAATTTAATTAATGAAGCACCGAGTACAACCAAGTGCTTCATTAATTAAACGTTTGATGATGATGGTTTGTATTACCAGGTAATAAAAACCATCACCGCCCAAGCGTGGGTCACCGATTATGACCAGTCGACGGCGGCTGTACATTGATGTAGTTGGGATATTGGTCAGTCGGAATTATAGTTAAAACACTCAATACTTATCAGAAACGTATCAGTGAATGAATAAAAGATACCTGGAACTCAGTGCAACTTCTTATTAAATTAATACGTTCGATACCAGTACGCCAAAGTGGTCATGTCTGGCTCCCAACAACCCGAATCGGGTACCACAGACCTCCATTTATATGACCGACTGTGTTGTAGTGACAAAAATCAAAGTATCAAATCTACCCTTTTGAGAAAGTAATAATTCTCGGGGAATGGCAGGAAGACAGCTAATCTGGCTCTGCCATTCCCCGCAGCACCTGCAAGTCATTTTACATTGGTAGAAAATTGCTAATATTGTTTTCTGTGAAACTATGATGCATTCAATGTATTTGTATATAAATATATGCTTCTGTTGGAAATAAAGTTACAGTGACAGTTAAAAGTTACAGTAACAATAATTAATAGCAAGAGAAAATCGATATCTTAAGACACCAATCCTGACAAAAGTGGCCCGACTGGAAAACTCGCCCTTAGCGACGTCCCCGATCACTCATTAAAATCACACATTAAACACGGGCAGAGTTTTGGTTCGGTTCCGGCTTTTGCGGTAACCGGAACACCGAACTGCAAGACCCACCAAAAACTGGCCGAACTGTTTTTCTATTTTTGTGCATAAACTGGGATGGAACTAGCTAGTGACCTCTATGAACTCTCGTCTCTTGGTTTATCCGACAAAGGGACGAATACGTCGTGTTCTCAATTTAACATTTTCTCTGACACTTTTCTGGAAAAAGAAGAAAGGAAAAAGTATGGGATTGTTTTGCTTTCAAAAGTAAGAACCCTGCTGACTTATCAAAACGTATCCACCGGATGCACGATTGGTAGGCGACAATACAATTTCAGTCTAAGCTATACTGAATACAACACACTAACTCAAATCTGAGTTATTTTTGTGGGAGCCTTTATTATTTCGCCCCCTGAGTTCCAATGTGTTCTATGTGCCTACTGGCACATAGAACACGTTGGAACTCAAGGGAAGATTTGTTAGCAGCAAATCGGATTCGACAATGAAAAATATATAAAGTTCTGAACCGTTATTATAACAATGGTATTGTACTTAGATCCAAATGAACAAACCCTGCGTTAAACCAGAGACAAAAAAGTCTTTTGAGGAAAAGGCTCTGGAAGCATAGAATGTTCTTGCTCCAGTCTACATCATTCTTTTGATAAATATGACCATACAGGAAACATAAAAAAAAATAATTTCATTATTTGGGTATATAAGTTATTGATATATCCAATTATATCCACACATCGCCTTCTGTGATTTTTTAATACTAGGTTTAAAAATGAAAGAAAAAACTGAAAATAACTTTTGAAATTTTGGTATTTGGCGAAGCTGGTAAAGGCATCGTGACTAAAGTGACTTAAAAGTCGTTTAAAAGCACAGCGCTGGGAAATCACTATTACAACTGGTTAAACACCTTATTCAAACAGACTGATCAACAAATCACTATCCTCCATCATATTATTTTATGTGAATATATTCATGTTCTTTGTACCTCTTATATCATATTAACCCTTTGAAGTCTAGTGGTATCTTCCATGCCAGTTCAATGGCAGTAATTAGAAGAGTCCATATTCATTATTTGGGGTTAACCAATCAATATTTTCAAAGGGTAAATGATCTGTGGTGATGAATAAAATGTCAAATGTCAACATTATCACACATGATTGAATACTAATTCATCCGAAACTCGTCACCGAGCAATGTTGTACAACTTCGTACCACAATAGGCAAAAGTTGTGGACTATTCTCCGAACCGTCCAAATTCTCTTGGATAAATTTAGAGATGGACACAATCTATCTGGCATCGGAAGATAGACCGAGTCTGTCCAATTTTAACGAGGTACACTGCAAAAATATAGGTTCTCTTTAGAACCAAAACTGGTTCTAATCTTGTCCCTGAGATGGAACCAGTTCTGTTTTAACAGTATTTATTTCAAATCAAATAAATTTATAAAGATTAACATTAAATATTAACAGAATTAAACATAAATTGAGGGGGTTTCAGCCATAAGTTTAGAGCTCATACGAGGTTGTCTCAAATCATTATTAAGCAAAGGAGATATGAACAGTTGGCATATCGAGCCAGTTTTGGTTCTATACAGAACCAAAACTGGTTCGATATGCCAACTGTTCATATCTCCTTTATTTCAAAATGTTTGACGACTGAGTTGAATAAGCTCCAAGTTTACTGCTGAATCTACTTCAGTTCATGTAATATTCTGTTAAAATTGAACACTAATCTTGGTAAATTTATTTGATTTGAAATAAATACTCTTTAAACAGAACTGGTTCCATCTCAGGGACAAGATTAGAACCTGTTTTGGTTCTAAAGAGAACCTATATTTTTTGCAGTGTAATGGCGAAGACTACAGATTCGAGAAACATGAAAATGATTATACATAAATAGGCTGGGATGCCGGAACTACGGAAGCATATGGGGCAGCTGCCCTTCCTGCCTCCAGACGACTGGGGGGGGGGGGGGGGGAGACAATGCATTTCCCAGGTTCATCACAGTTTTTTTCAATAATTTATTCTCGAAGTACAGCTAAGATACACCCCAAATCCATTCTGTGAGTTTCAGAATTCAATAGGAGGCGTTGGGAGAGTTTGGAAGGAGGGCTCCCCCTCCCAATGGGAGTGGGCACCTCAGAAACTCCCCCACTATGGCCTTCGGCCTTCGAAACATGTATGTTTCGACATGTCATGTCGGAGCTGCTAGTGCTAGTAGTTCACCCCCCCCCCCCCCCCCCCCCCGAAGTGCTTCCGGCGCCCATGTCTTGATGAGTAATATTCTAGAAACACTGAGGATCAATTCGCGTTTCGTTTAGCAAGCAAAATGACATCGAAACTTTCTGTAAGGTTTGAAAGTTAAAATAGCTGCCAACAGACGCTTAAGTTTCCTTGAAGGATAATAAATTAGTCTGTTCAGTTTTGATAAGTCAGCAGGGTTCTAACTTTTGGAACCAAAACAATTCCATACTTTTTCCTTTCTTCTTTTTCCAGACAAGTCAGAGACTGGTAGGTTTTGATTTTTCAGATTCGGTTTTGGCTCTGTTTCAGAAAAAATAGCTCGCTTTTTGGCTAGGGTTTTTCTGTGTGTAAAGCCTGGAATAGTCGACGGATTTTTGACGCGTCGAATCCAATTGTATTAAATCATCGCTGATGCGACACGGAGAAGTTTTGAAATATACAGACGCATCACCGTCGCGTCGAATCTACTGGTAATTGATTAACCAATCGAGGGCGACCGGCACACTTTTGTTCCTTCGATCCTTTTTTTCACCCAGAGAAAGACATAGAGGATATTCACGAAAATTTGATGAATACCGAAAATATCTCGTGAGTGGCTACAAAGAAATATGAGGATCTTCACGAGCGACGCAGTCGCGAGTGAAGATCCTCATATTTCTTGTAGCCACGAACGAGATATTTTCGGTATTCATCAAATTTTCGTGAATTTTCTTTTTATTTAATGCTCTACGACTACAAACTCTCCAATTTGTGACCTTTATTTGCCATTAAGGCGCAAAATGTATGTGCCGAACCGGCGTCCATACAAAAATTACAACAACCAAACTCCAACCATTGGAATGTGTGAATATCCGCACAAAAAGTAGTCCCGTCTTATTTCTCCCCTAACTTTACGATTTACCAAGGCTGGCGAATTGAAATAATCGCAATGTGTTTCGAAGAAATAGAACAATAACAAAAAACACCACTTTCTTATTTTCAATAACAAGACACGTCATTTTATTTTTTTTGAACTCAATGCACTGAAGACGTGTGAAGTTGAACTGAAGAAATTTGAAAGTGATTTCGGCTTTTCGCTGGAAGGTGAATGAGAAAGTCAAACTTTGAAACCGCTGATTTAATGAATTGATTTAGTCACTGTCACTATCAATTATTCGAATTCGTTTGTATTTGGGACTCTGGAATTCATTACTGATGTGCTGACTCGTTTAAAGTACATGTGATTCGTCATCCGAACCTACGATGAAATATCGATTTCTAAATATCATTTTGATATTTCGTTTTGCCGACCGACAGGGGAATATGACTTAATTTTTCAGCGTGAATTGATGCCTGAGCATTAAATAAATTTATTTATTTATTTATTTATTTATTTATTTATACAAACCGAATTCTTAAGTTGCGCAACTGTGGCATAAAGGGTCGAGGAGGCCCCGAAAACCCCCCAAATCATCCCAAGTTCCACATTCCTGATCTTTACCGTGGCGCTACTTCAACATCTGCTGACAACAGATATACAGCTTAAGAAAGTTTTATCCACAGCATAATCCACTTAAGAAATGGCCATCGGACGGAACCCCAAAACACGGAAAAATCGCCCAAATTTCCACTTTCGCGTACATCCTGGATATTTGCTGCGAGAATACTTCAGGATTACACAAATACAACTTAAGAAAGGTTTTTCTACAACAAAATCCATATAAGAAAGCCAAATTACAGCAGTTATCCGGAGTTATCCATGTTTTAAGGTATGCTTGGACAACATATTGACAGCTGGTGTCAAATTTTGTTTTTCACAAAAATTGTATCGGAAAATCGATAATATTTCTCGATGTTTTAGTATTCTTGGGCATCAGAGTTATATATAGGCCTGCGAGCAGAACGTAATTGTATTGTGATTGTTGAGAGAGCTTAGGTCGGAATGACACATTGCACAGTGAAGCCTGCTAAGCATATTCTGACAGCAATGACTTTAAATTCTTTGACTGTGAGCAAAAAAATAGTGACATTCATGAACAAGTTGGGAGCTTGCAAAAACTATCATGTCACAGAGGAGTTGGAAACAAACCTGGCGTTTGCCTTGCTGGAGAAAAATCTCAGTTGTCTGCCTGGATCCGCACCCAGGTTAGCGGCAGGTTTGGCATTTGATTAGCACAATGAGCTGACGCACACTTTGTTGAGAGCGCATGCCTTCCATGATACCATGCGTATATTCTACCAAAGTCAGGCCGCATCGCGTGATTTGCAGGAATCACCGGCATCTATTAGTGGTGCGTCGACGGATGTTCCAAAAGATGCAGAAAATATCCCTTTGCCGCAAACGGGATAAAAACGGCATCGAAGAACACTAGACCTACAAGGCAAAACGATAGACCCACGCATGGCATTCTTTTCATACGACGACATCAATTTTCGAAGTTTCATTCGTCACACAAAGCACGAAAGCTGGACTTAATGTGGTTGGCAGCCCATGCCCTCGAGATGAAGAACATGCAGATTTAGGAGGGGCTCAATGCACGTTAGTAGGTGTAAATTGAGAGTTCAGAATCACTTGTACATGTACGTGTACAAAATACGCACACGATGCGTTCACCAACGTGGAATTCGGTGTTAAATCACACGCTTGTTCACAAAAACTGTACAGTGATCTTGAATCCCTCATGTACAGTCAGTGACTCCTAGATCGCGCCTTTAGCGTTCAAATACTCGTGGTGAACGCATCGTGTGCGTGTGTTGTACATCTTCAGTTGTATCGTGTACATGATTTTTGGTCTACGTTCGCATCGCAGATCAGACCCACCGATCCATCGTCGGCGAACGCGAGCGAAAGCATAAGATTCTGGGTCATCATCAAAAAACAGCTTTTGCAATTCTAAATCAGTGATTCTGAACTCTCAATTGCTTTGGTACAGATGATTTAGAACTCTCCCTCGTTTTTGAGGCGGTGGGTTTTTGATTGATATAAATATAGGGGAGAAAAAAATAAAAATAAATAGTTATTTAGAAAATTAAATATATCAAATCGAATAGATAATAAAAAAAAAAAATACGTAAATCATGAGCGATTCTCAGATGATTAGAGCGAGGTTTCTTTTAAACATGCTGATGAGAGCATACGCAATCTGCGTGAACGAACAACTACATCCCATCTTGTTAGAACGATGCGTCGGATGTCGGGATCATCTAGACTTCGATCACGAGGATCATTCGTGTCTGACGATGGAAAGGGAAGATATGGTCGTCATGTATTTCGAACCGGCGTTCGAACGCGTTAAATTCGACGATGTGATCACGTTTTGGAAGAGATTAGTCTTCTGTAAGAATCAAGACAGGCCCACAGATTCGGAAGAACTGAAATTGGCACGTAGAAGTTTGACTTTAGAAGACAAGGGATGCATCAAGAAATTATTGCTGAACGAAGCATACGTCTAAGTTTTGTTTTTCGTTGATATAAAAAATAAGGGAGAGTAGAAAATAAAAAAAAAATAAATACACACATAAATTTTTTATCTAATATTAGAAAGAAAAAACACAAAAAAAAAAATGAGAACCAGAAATAAATTGTATCCGACGTAAGTGGACGACGAGGACGAGAAGCCGAACGGCGTTTTGCCGACGGCGCCGTCGCTAGAAGAAAGAGAAAGAGGAGAGAGGTATCGCATCGATAAATCAGTAGAATCCAATCGTATCTGACTCGAGAGAGAGATTCTCGTCGTTCCCTCAAGAAGAAGTATTTGCGTTTCGTGAAATTCGTCAACGGGATCGACACGACACTCATCACGATTTCCATGGGTTTACAGCATCGGATTGTTGTCGACTGCGGTCGGCATTCCGATCGTGCTGACCGTGGAAGGAGTGGCTCTCGCCGCCGGATTGTTCAGCACGCTCGGAAACTTTTTGAGTAGGAAATTATATCTGAAGGCAAGGAAACACGACAAGATTCGCAGCTTGGCTGACTCCAAGATCGATACGATATCCGAAATGATCTCTATGGCATTGAAAGACGGTAGGATATCGGACGGAGAATACTTCGCGATATTGAGCGAGAAAACGAAATACGATGCCATGAAAGAAGCCGTGAGAATCAAGACTCGTCAGATCATCAAGGAAGAGTTGAAGGATTCTCTCGTGGAAAAGGGGAGGAAAGAGGCCAGGGAGGAATTCAGTAAGATGACAGAACTCAAGGGCAGCGATTGAAAAAAAAATATATATATATAATAAGAACAGAATTTTAAAAAAAAAAAATATTAAATTCATATATAAAATAAAAAAAAACGAAATTAATTTAAATTAACTCTTAAAAATGTATAGCGTAAAGTGTAAGAGAGTTACCGAGACGGGTAATTCTAGAGAAGTGCGAACTAAAAACGACAGACGGATGCTTCGCGGAATTTGCGACGTGTGTGGTTCTATAAAGACTCGATTCATCAAACAAAAGAACGCGAGCAAAGGTAAAGGCATCGTGAATAAAATGATCAACAATCTACCTTTCGAAATGCATCTGCCCGGTCACAGTTTCACAGGACCAGGAACGAAATTGAACAAGAGACTCAACGCCGATCTGACTCCCAAATCTTGGAGCAAACCCGTGAATAGGGTGGACGCGGCCGCGTACGATCATGATCTTTCCTACGCCGGACATCCTGACACCAAGACTCGCAACGACGTCTGTGACAAAAACATGTTGACGAGATTGAAAGGCATATCGAATCCGACCAGGAGAGAGAAGATGGAACATTCGCTGGTCGGCAATCTGATCGGCGCGAAACGTCGATTCGGATGGGGCATTCAAAAAAAAAAAGCGCATCTGAAAAAGAGAAGAAGAAGAAACGATTATTGACGAGCGAATTGGCCGAGGAGTTACACAAACCCATAGTGCGTAAATTTCGAAAGAGAAGGGTGTTCGTGAAGGGTCTGGACGACATTTGGTCCGCCAACTTGGTCGACATGAGATCGTTTTTGAAGTGGCACGAGGGCGTCAAATATCTATTGATGGTCATCGACGTGTTTTCCAAATACGGTTGGATCAGAGCTTTGAAGAATAAATCGGGACCTTGCGCCGCCGAGGTTCTGAAGAGCGTGTTCGACTCATCCTCTCGAAAACCGAGTAAATTGTGGGTGGACAAGGGAAAGGAATTCTACAACAAGGACGTTCGTCGATTGGTAGACCTCTACTCAATCGAAAACGAAGAGAAAGCCAGCGTGGTGGAACGTTGGAATCGAACGATGAAGGAGAAGATGCACAGATACCTCACGGCGAATTCGACCAAGAAATACATATACGCTCTGAACGGTCTGGTGAAAGATTACAACGACACGCGACACAGATCGATCAAGATGACTCCCGCAGAAGCTAGCGATCCTTGAAACGAAAAACGGGTCTACGCGAATCTATATCCCGAGAGATCTAAGATCGGGAAAAAGAAGTCTAGAACGCCGAAATTTGCGGTCGGCGATCGAGTGAGAATCTACGTTTATAAGAAGCACTTCGAAAAGGGTTATACTCCTCGATGGACCTCAGAAATCTTCGTGATCATCAAAATATTTCACACTGATCCGGTGACTTACGAAATCGAAGCTTTGGATGGAGAAGAGATCATCGGAAAGTTTTACGAACAACCATTGCAGAAGACGAAGTTTTGATGAAGAACGCAAAAAATTTTTTTTTTTATTGACTCTCTTTGACATTTTATTGTTTACACACACATATATATAAGAGAGAAAAAAAAATAAATAATAATAAAAAATAATTAAAAACTATTTTTTCAGATAAAGAAAAGCAAGTGAATTAATAAACATAAAAAAAACTAAAAATCCTTTAAAATGACAAATATACTAGATATAGCACAAAGCATAGTGAAAGATGTAAGTATTCAAGAATATGAGGTTCACGAATACGAACCGGTAACCGGAACGAGTTTGAACAATGCGGGAGAGATAAGAATCAACGTCGAAACTCAAGATCTATTCGTTCATCCTAGCGAGAGTTACATAGTGGTGCAGGGATGTCCCACCAAGGAAGATGGGAGCGACTACGCCGACGACGACACAGTCACTCTAGCCAATAATGGCATCATGCATCTATTCAGTAACATAAAATACATGCTATCCGGACAAGAGATAGAATCTGTTTTTCATCCTGGTCAGGCCACCACGATGTTCGGACTCTTGACGTATCCTGACGATTTTACGAAATCCAGAGGACTTAATCAGTTGTGGGTGAAAGACACCATCGGCCCTGCTAGCGCCGGCGCCGCCACGATATTCGACTACGTCGTCAAGACGTCCAGACCTAACGGAACGTTTTCATTCAGGATACCTTTGAAACACATCTTCGGATTCGCGGACGATTACAACAAGATCATGTACGGATTCAAACACAATCTGACGTTGATTCGAAAAGGAAATGACGATGCAATAGTGAAACTCGCCACGACCGATGCGGGTAAGATAACTCTACACAAGATATCGTGGTTCGTTCCACACGTGGAGCCTACGACGGATGAGAAAACGCATCTCTACAAGATCATGCAATCCAAGAGTAAATTACCCGTGGGATTTAGAATGAAACAGTGCGACACGGCTAGCATTCCTCCCTCCATGAATCACTTCAATTGGAGATTGGCAGTGAAATCTGCTTCCGAGAGACCGTGTTTCATCGTGGTCGCGTTTCAGACCGATAGGGACGGGTCTCAGGAAAAGAATGCGTCACTGTTCGATCACTGCAATTTGAGAAACATGCAAGTGTTTCTGAACGCCATGAGATATCCGGCAATCGATTACAACGCGTCGTTCGACAAGAAAGATTTCTGCAGGCTGTATGGCGACGCCGCCGATTTTAGAAAGAAGTATCATGGTCTAGACGAATTGATGAGCAACCCCAACATATCTCCCGATGAATACAAGTCGATGTATCCCATGTTCGTGTTCGATGTCAGTAAACAGAGTGAACGACTCAAGAGTAGCGTGTTAGACATTCAGATCAAGATGCAATTCGATAGGAACGTGCCGAGAAAAACCGAAGCCTTCGCCCTGGCCCTGTCGGACAGAGAATTACAATTCGAATCGGACGGAAATAAGATGTCGATCATTCGATGAGAGACGAGTGTGTGAAAAAAAAAAATTTAAAAAAAAAATGAAAAGTAATGTGTGATTATTAAAAGAAAAACAACAAAAAAAAATAAATGAACTAATGTGATCTAGAGAGATTGAACATCTCTCTATATCTCATTACTTTTTTTTTTGTTGTTTTTAATAATCACACATTATTTTTTTTTTTTTTTTAATTCATTATTTTTCCACGCGTTCATTGTTTGTTCAAAGGATCCAGTTCGATCAGTAGACTCACCACGGAAGTGGCGGCTTCGGGATTATTGGTTTTCGTGACGAAATTAATCCTGTCTCCGGCGTTCACTTTGAGAGGCGTGCCGAACGTGCTGACATTCGCGTGTTGATTCTCGGTCTTTTCGACGCTGTATCTCTTATCGCTCTCCACACCATTCACCATGAGATTGACGACCGCTCTGTTATTCAAATCCGAGGAAGCCAGACTCATTCGAAGGATTTCACCTCCCAGCGGCATGGGATATCCCACCTGACCGTGTTTCGATCCGCTACCTCCATTTCCAAAAGACCATTCGGCTTTTCCCTCCTCTAAGGGGTCGGACTCTTCGGCCCACACGGTGATCAATTGTCTGGCATATTTGACTTTCTCCACCACCGAAATCAGGGTGCAGGCGTCCGTCATGTGCACGGGTTCCGGTAGATTCGTGAGCGCATGTCAGCCCATGTCTCGTTTACCTTCCGTGATGTCACCCTTTCTCCAGACCGAGTTGTCATCCACGTACTTCCTGCTTACCATGCTGGAATCGAATTCGGGATCGTGACCGAGACCGAATAAATTTTCACCGTTCATGTTGATGCCCCCCTCCATGGTTCTGCCAGATTGTTTGTTCAGGTAGAGATCATCCACTTGCGATTCTACGTATTCTTGTGATCGTATCACGGCAGAATCTACGTAGCCCTTGTTGACCGTGGTTGAGTCCGCATCCGTGTCGTCAATCTTCGACAGATTCAATATCTTGTGGAATCCCGCATTCAGATCCGATTTCATTTCACGTCCATCAGACTTTCTCCATTCCAGATCTACGTAGTGTTTGGTCGCCACATCCTTGGGATTCGTGGGAGCGGCCACGTTCGTTATCTTGTAAGAATTGGCGTTCAATTCCGAGTGCATCATTTTCTGAACGTATCTATTTCTCAGGTGTTCACTGAATCTCGCGTGAGAGTCGTCCGCGTATCTCTTGGTGACGGCATCAGTGGGATCTACGGGATTCGCGACGTTCACCAAAACGTTTGGATTTCAGATCGAGATCGTCGGTCATGGTTTTATCCACATAATTATCCAGCAGGATTCGTTCGAAATCGGAGATCCCCCTGTCAACGTACTTTTTGGTCGTGGCATCTGCGAGATCTATCGGCTCGGGAAGATTGTAGAGCTTCTTATCGTTCATGTTCAGAGGTTCTTCTCGAGGTTCGTATCTCTGAACGTAACGCTCGTCCAAGTTGGCAACGTCGTAACCATCGTCGACTTCGAGCATCTTCCTCTTCTTTCTCGGGTTGACTTTTTCGTCGCCACTTCTACCAAATTTATCGACTGTCATGTTGTTGTGGGATTTTTTTTTTTTTTGTTGTTGTTTAGAAAAAAAGTGTGTTCAAAACGCAGTTTATTAAAAATGAACTATGTTATTTTATTTTTCGTTTTTTATTCGATTAAAATTTTTTTAAAATAATTTTTTATCTTTATATATATACTATAAAAAAAAATCTCTCTCTAATGTAAGTCATTGAGAATGTCTTGAAATTCATCTCCTTCAGACCATCTCTTGAGAACGTAGAGACACAGGTGACCGCAAAACACTTGATCTGGTGATTGCACTTGATCCGTGTTGTAAAGAACCATCGATTTGTTGAAATAGTTCTTTATTTCTTTCGGCGGCGAGATTCCGTAGCTGTCGAAATAATAATTCTTCTTCTTCTTCTTGAACCACGCCACCCAGTGAGTGCCTTCACCCGATGAATCATCTAGATTTAAAATTCCGCATTCCGATTGTCGAGGTCTTCTCTTCGGCAAGGTATCTCTGGAAAACACGCCTAGAAAATCTTCAATTTTCAAATCTTTTGCCGCATTCAACAGATCGATGTTGGATAGGGGTTCGTTAGGTAAGACGACACCTTCTACGGATATCTTTATTTTCTTATTCATAATGCATATATATTTTTTTTTATTTATTTTATTATAATTCACTAAAAAATGACGTTATTTTTTTTTGTTTTTTTGTTTTTCTTTTTAAACTAACTCTAGCGACTTCCACAATCTTGAATCCGTCGAATTCCTTGACTTCTTTAATCTTGGATTCATCTAATTCTTCTTGATTTTCTGGAATCCTATCATCCACAATCGTATCTGGAATCTTATCATCTACAATGATATCTGGAATCCAATCATCCACATTCATATCATCTCTAATTAGATCCACAGTCCAATGTCCGAGTGCCAAAGTGCTTATTTTATCGTCTAATACGAATCTCTTATCGTCGGCGGCCGTCAGCAAAATCTTGTTGACTATTTCGGTATACAGGTCGTGATTTTCGCTTCGAATCGATTTCATACTCTTATACACCGGACCACTTCCTAACAGACAATCTTTATACTCTTGGAAAGAGATGTTTTTCTTCACCATGCACGCTTTAACTCCTTTGCACTTCTTAATCTCTTCACCATCTTCTAGACGATAAGCATACAGTTTGGGTCTCAAGCCCACGAATTCGACGATCTGTTTACCGCCGCTCTCGTCCTTAAATTTACCCAACACCTTCTTGTTGTCGTTCGACTGAATGTTGGACGGTTGATCGACGGGATAATTGCTCGTGTAGAACCACTCGACCACGTCCGGAGATATGTCTCGGTAGACGTCTTTCATATCTATCTCATAAACTAAACTGTCCGTGTCGGTGAACAGTAATTTGGCTTTGTCACCAAATTTTCGTTTGACATAATCGTAGTGAAACTCATACATCAATCGCTTGCTGATATCTAAGATGATCGGTCTGAGATAATATGGTTTGTCGAACTTCAGATGCGTCTTTTGCATGTGAATGGCCACTAGATTTTCACCGAATATGGTTCGGTGTTTGTAATTGGGTTTCGCCACTAATTTTTTTGCTTTTTTCTCAGACGTGACGAGTCGAACGTCGGTTCTCTTCCTGATGTTTTCCATCGATTTGCCGTACACGCAGTTGTTCATGAGTTTGAAGAAATCTTTTTCGAAATCGTTCTCAGCTCGGGTTCTGAGATTCGTGTTGAGATCGATGTATTTTTTCATCCAAGGCTCTTCGTCGAATCGAATGATGCGATGTATGTCGACTAATTTCATCCCGTAATCAAAGTACTGTTTCAAATTCTCGCTGTTGACGACGTAGTTACGTTTGTTAAATAAATTGGGAATGAGTTTTTCCTCGTCTCCTTCGTTCAGTTCCATTCGTTCGGGAGCCAGCGGATAATCATTGTGCGGATCGTGTAATTCTTCTGGATAGTTCAAATCGACTTCTAAAATGCAAGGATAGTCTCTCCATTTTTGCATCTCTTCCGGTTCCTTCACCCATTCGAAATTTCCAATCGGTAAAGGATGACTCATAGCCCAACCATACAGATTATTGGCGTCCCAATACTGTATGTATTTAGTCGACCGTTTCGAATCGAAACCTTCTTTCATGTAGGGATTGTTAGCCTCAGAATGTCTGTGAGAGATCATCGAGACGCCACCTCTCGCAGCCCTTTCGAACATGAGCAACATGTCCACGTCGGATAATAATTCCAATTGGACTTCGGTGGTCTTCAACAGAGCGTCCCACGCCAGACCGGGTGTGGTGAAATACCAAGCGGGATCCAGATCGTAATTTCGACGACAGACGTCTCGAAAATTTTCGAACACGTCTGCCAAGAGCAGAACGTCGGTCTTCAGATAGAGATCGTAATAATCTCTCATGGTTTTCATATCAAATGATTTCCACACGTTTTTAGCATGTTCGTAATTCTCGTTGGAAATGTCGGATTCGTATAATTTCGAATAAAAATCTTCTTTCGAAGGTAGTGCGGTGTCTTCGAATCTCTTTAGATCGTTCATGTAATCGTAAGGATAGACTCCTTTCCTCAACATGACGTCTACTCGTTCTCCAAAATGTTCGCTTGTGATTTTAAATTTATCCTTGCTCATGTTATCGACTAATTTTTCCAGAGCGGTTGACATGAATTTAAAAGTGTCGATGAAACGTATGCCTCTACGAATGGATTTCGTTTTTTCTTCCAACGTATTTCCGTCGATTACTCTTTTCCTCTCCATGAGCTTCCATTTCGTGAAGGAAATGTATCTTTCTTCGCTGTTCGCGATGCAATTTAATTCTTCGTGAGAGGTGCCGAGATTTTTCATGAACAGATGACTGTCGTAACCCGAGAGATTGTGAAACATCACCGGATAGAAAGCGGCGTCTCGATATTTTAAATTACACTTGCTGTGAGCCGGACCGTGATACAGACCCGTGTAATGATCGTGGTCTCTGACCTTCTTATTTTCCTCCGAATTCTCGTCGAACGATTGTCTGCATATGTGACATTCGGTGGCCCTGTTATTTTCGTCCTGCTGCTCTCGCGTGATGATCATTTTAGCCGGAGTTTTGAATTTGTCGTATAACATTTGAATTTTCGATTCTAACTCTCCCACGAACCTTTGAGCCACGTCGTCATCTTCGTGCTGTTTCGTGTAGGTGAAGGGACCCATGTCGTGTTGCGAGTCGAAAGCGCATTTCACGTAAATGCAATAGCCCGAAGGTATGTGTTTTTGATATCTTTCGACGTAACTTTGAAGAGCGTTGGGTTGACAGGAACTCATTTTCGTGGTGAAACATTCGAAATCGGCGTGCACGACGAATGGTACTTTTAACCTTCTGTTGTGATTTTCAAACTTCACGATGGTGTTGGGTTTGGGCATTTTGACGGCGACACCTTGATTTTCGTTGCAATATTCCTGATGTTTCGCCAACGAGTCTTCGCTGTGAAACACGTTCATGCAGTTGCAACATAAAGGTATCTTTCCGTTATGATTATTATTTTGTCTTGACAGTAATCTGCTCGGATGTTTAACCCAACAATAATGACGATTGTCACCATTCGAAATTGATAATAAAATAATCGTCTTTTCTCTTCCGCGATATGAAGTCCGTCTGAGAGGATAGATCTTTTGATTTTCGTCGTCGTATCCCAAGACGTTCACCGCTACGGTGGGATTTTGAACCTCAAAACGTTTGATGTGTTTTAACTTTGTTGGAAAAGTCACTCCGGTCCAATCGAGATTTTTAGAAGTTTCCTCGTAACGAGAAACTCTATCGGCGTTTATTTCGACAGGGTATAAAGCGGAGGTGACTGCCCATTTAAAACACTGATCATCTTTATTTCTCACGTTGACCACAGCGTGTTTCTTAGTCAAGAAATACGGTAATTCCAAGTAGGAAGATCCTTTCAACGGTTCGTTTTTAGTTATGTGAATTTCGAGTTTCAACACCTCGCCGAACGTCCAATTTATACCTTCATTTTGATAATTCGTGAGAGACGTCAACATCTTGTCTTTCATCTTGTCTTTCATCTTTTTGAAAACGTTCGATAGATCTGAACCTTGAAATACGGGTTCGACGTTAGATCTGAAATATGCATTTTTCACGATGCTCTCGCTGGACTTCACGTCGATTTTATTCATTATGCAATGGAGTATCATCTTAATTTTTAATCCCAAGTTCGTGTATTCGCGAAACAAATCCAATACTTTTTTCTTCACCCATTCCATGAACAATTTCGGATCGACTTTCTTCGACGAGGGAAACACATCGAAAGTTTTAAAAATGTCTTCGATCGCACTCTCCCATTCTACGGGTTTCGATTGGAATAGTTCCGCAACAAGTCATCTTACATATTCTTCTCCTTTCTCTTCGTCGATTGCTCGTTGAATTTCGCTCGATATATCTTGTTTGTCTTGAATCTGAAGTGCATCACTCGTTTTCGTTTTAGTTTTTCTTTTCTTTTCTTTGGAAACTTGATTTTTTTCAACGGCTTTTTGTTTAGTCGTCTTCTTATTTTTCACAACCGGCGCATCTTTTGACGTCGTTGCTATCGACGTTTCGTTTGCCCCTCTAGCGTTTCGCAAATATTCTTGTATGACTTCAATTTTTTTTGATTTAGTTCTATGCTTTCTGAAATCTGAAATTTGTAATAGATTACAAATCTCGTTTAACTGAGGTACGGGTTTCTCATTTAAATTTACCATTGTTTTATCTGTTTGCTTCATTTGTAAGAATATTTTTTTTTTTTGGAATTTTGTATTAAATAATTTGATAAAAAAGTTTTGCTTTTTTACTCTATATATATAATAGAAAAAAAAAAAGTTAAATTTTAAAATTCAATTTTTTTTAATACAAAATTTAAAATAAACATTATTTGTAAGAATTCATAAAAAACCAAATAATCGATCATGACAACAACAACACCTAAAAGATGCGGATTGAAATTGAAACGAGACGAAGGGTATGAGAATTCCAGTTTTAATATCTATACATTACAACCACACGATCCCATCGAATTGAATGAGGTCGAGATGGTGGACTTAGAGCGCTACTACCACAAATCTCGAATGTGTTTGAAAGTGGATGAAGCCGCGCTCGATTTGTTTTACGAGTACCAAAGCGAACTGTTGATTAATATCATCATCGCCGAAGACAGAGAATTCGACAGGGGTGATTTATTGTTGTCCTATGGAAGTTACATATATCCAATAATCTCACCCGAACTCGTGAAGAAATCGGGTGGTGAGAGCGCATTCGCCTATGAAAAAAAACTCAAAAGAGTAAAGATGAACATTCACACCATTTTCGTATGTGGAAAAATTACGAATGTCAACTTGCTAATAACGGACTTGGAAATATAAACAATAGAGAGATTGAAATTAAAAAAATTTAAACTTTTTATATATATATATAAAGAGAAAAAAAACTTTTTACTAAAAAAATTTTTACATTAAAGAAAATTAAAAATTAAAAAAACAACTTTTATATATATAAAGAGCAAAAAAAAATAACAAACTTTTTTTCGTATGTGGAAAAAAAATAACAAACTTTTTTTTTTTAACAAATTATTATTTAAATACAAAATTTAAAATATACATTATTGCAAGAATTCGTAAAAACAAAAAAAACAAATAATCAATCATGAAGACAACAACACCTAAAAGATGCGAATTGAAATTGAAACGAGTCGAAACGTATAAGAAATTCGGTCACAAAATCTATAGATTACAATGACACGATCCCATCGAATTGAACGATGTCGAAGACGAAGGGCTTAGAGCACAAATACGAGAAATATAAGATGCCTCTGAAATTGAACGAAGCCGCGCTCGATTTGATTTACGAGTACCAAAGCGATCCGCAGAACATCATCATCACCGAAGATAGAGAATTCAACAAGGACGATTTGTCATTGCCCTATGGAAATTACATATTTCCAAACATCTCATTCGAACTCGTGAAGAAATTGGGTGGTGAGAGCGAGTTGACCGATGTAAAAAAACTCAAAAGAGTAAAGATAAACATTCAACACGTTTTCGAAAAAGGAGTAGACACGAGCATCAACATGCTAATAACGGACTTGGAAATATAAACAATAGAGTGATTGATTTTTAGCGAAGAAAAAATGAAAAAAAAAAAAAAGTAAATGAGATCTCATTTACTTTTTTTTTTTTTTTGTTTTCCTTCTTCTTCACTATCATCATAATATATTATAATAACGTTTCCTTTTCTCTCAAATTTCTGCGTCGATTCTTTTTCTTTTTTTTTTCTTTTTCTCTGTGATGTGATACGTTCATGATAACATTTTTGTTTATCCGAATCATAATTATGAACGAATGTTGTGCATCTCTTGGTAACACTAGCATCATTACCATTCACTTCAGAAGGTAGTGGTGACCGTGGAAAGCATCGTCTCATTCCCAACCGTATATCCCGCGCTTTATCTATCTCTTTCCTTAGATATCCATCATTAGCGTCTAACCATTTTTTTATTTCTTCGCTCTCTGGCTCGCGATGTTCGTCATTATCGTCAAATTCATTCAGGTGATAAATTTGTTTCTCCACCTCTTCACCCATTTTAAATATATATTATTTTATACTTTCTATGATTTTATATATTTTATATAATTTTATATTTATAATAACATATTCAAAATTGGTATGTTCTTAAATGGCGAATTGTCACCGAGCAACAAACCCTTGCCGTATCGCTTGACGTTCCGTCCACTCTTCAGAAAGAGACCGTTTCCTCTCAGAGAGTTGCCACCTCTAACAGGTTCTAGATACAATCCTTTACCGCTGTCGTCTACGTGAACGTGACACACGGCTCCTCCCTTCTTCAAAAACAGTCCGTTGCCACCCATTAATTTCTCAACTCCCGAACTAGCGAGTCCTGGGAGAGCTCCCACGCCGAGAGTCTTTCCGAGAAAGGGTAGCACCTTTGCGGTGAAGGGTAATGCTTTTGCGGCAATTCCTGCCAATAGCGGTAGGAAACCGCCTTTCATTCTCAAATTGTATCTCAATTGAGCGGGACTCAATCTCACCGCCAACCCTCTTCCATCGCGAATCGCTTTCTCCATCCTTTTGATTTGACTTCTGGTCCAGGCGATCGAATCCTGTCCGCCTCTCATCAGATCTTCGTGAGTGAATTTGAATCTCACCGCCTCGCCTCGAGTTGTTAAAGCTCTCTTAAGTTTCTTCTTCTGTCCTGCGGATATGTTCACGTTTTTAACCACGTATTGTGTCATAATTCTGTTTGTTTTTTTTAAATATATTTACTTCAATTGTTTCTTGTTTAATAATTATATTAAAATAATTTTGTAAAAAATTAATATTACTGTTTATTTTATTTTTGTTATCTATATATATATAATATTTTTTTTTTTTTTTTTGCTTTTTATATTTCTCTTATGTGAAATCGTATCGTCACTCTCTCTCCGCGAAGATCTAACAGTTCACCATTTTGATCCGTCAACGTGGTTTTGAGACTATACAACGTGTCTAAAATCACTGGTAGATAAACTAAATTTCGAGGTCGCTCCACGATCTTATAACCCGGCGACACGTTTGGAAAGAAGGAATAGATCGTCGGCTGAGCGCTACCATTCACGTAGCTTCCAGCAATCATGTCCACGTTCACCAGAATGCTATTGACAGCGAGAATGTCGACCGTATTTTCAGATGCCGCGTGGCCTCGATACATCTTTCGATCGAATCCCAACATCTTGCCTATAGAATCGTCCGTGTTGAAATCCACACGAAAATTATCTTCCAAATCCAACATCGTCTGTAATGTATTAGGATTGGGAGCGAGTCTGATCTTGTTGCTTCCCTTTCCATCCGTCTTCATTTGCGTCTGAATGTAATGGTTCAAATCATCTCTGTCGTAACTCCCTTTGGGAATTCGAATCTCCAACCAATCCACTCCGTCGGAATACTTGAACGAGTTATTCTTTTCAGTGACGTTGGAAAAGGAATAATAAGTCTCCAGATTCACCAACGCCATCTCGTAACTTTTCTCTCTGTTCAATTCGATGGAAGGTTCGAATTTTGTAGCGAATCGAGTCGAATCGCCACTCACCACGATTTGAATGGATTGTTTCGCAGCCATATTCTCGGCTATCCGTTCTAACAATTCTCCATGTTGGAACATTATATCTTAATTTTATTTTTTTTTTTATTCAAAACTAATTATTTGAAGATTTATTTATTTTTCTAATTTTTTTATTTTTTCACGCTCTATCTTATTATTATCATCACCATCGGGAACATAAAACTTGTCGAATCCGCACCGATATTTTCCGCGATTAAATTCGCTCGTCAAATCGATCACGACGAAATTGTAAAGTCCACCATCCCAAACCCTCTTGCAGAATCTCCTGAATTCGACAGCGCTCATGTCGTTTGCGACGTGATCGCCGTAGATGTGATTGAGATTCTTGAGATCTTGGCGAAAGAGACACAGAAAATTAGCGTTCTCCCTTATCGTCTGTCTGGGCAATCGAAAATAATTCTGCGACAGGTAGAAACAGTCCACGTTGCTGTGTCGACCCCTAACGTAATACGATTCACATCGGTTCTGTCTGTCCAAAAGCAGATCGTCGAAAATCATGAGATTCTTATCTTCCGATTTCAGTTCCCTAGGATCCGGAACGTCGCTAGCGTTCTCATAAAATCGACACTCGACGTTCGAAGATGCATTTCTCTTCGTCAGCTCCGTCGCCGCGCCATCCAAAATGGTCGAGAGCGGAGCTCCGCAATTGTCGAATTCCTCCCTACTGTCAAAGATTCTGGCTATGACGTCCTTGGGCAATCTGTGATCCATGCACTCCCGAAGCAATCTGTATTCGGGTTGAAACAAGCTCTTGCCAAACACGAACAATCTGTCGTAATCCAACCAGTCGGGTCGGGACAACAGATTCATCAACAGATTGGTCTTTCCACAATTCGATTTTCCCACTATCAAACCTCTTATGCTCTTGGGAAAGTACTCGTTATTCGACCTCTTGGTCGCGGCGTCGTTCCAAGACATATCTTTAATGTTCATCTTTTTGTTTTATTTTTTTTTTGTCTGTTATTTTAGATTCTTTTCAAACACAAATTTTTTATGTTTTTTTTTCAAACTCTGTTTTTAATGTTGTTATTATTATTATTTTGTTTATATCGCACCGTCGCGAGTTCTCTTCAATCCAGATCCACTCGTCATTTTGGCTAAATCTTGTATGGGCACCACGGCATCCTTAAAATCTATCCAACTTTTCGGCGTTCGCTCTAACGCAGCTCGCTTCGCCGGCGGACTGATCAACTTGTCGATCAACGCGTCGGCTGCCCTCTTGCCAGCCACAGAAGCTATCCTACCACTAGCTTTGGAAGCGGCTTTCTTACCAGCATCCAAAGCCGTCTTCTTACTGACCTCAAACGCGGTCGATGCGAGTTTTTTACCCGCATTGCTCGTGAACGCTCGCATTATAGAATCGACGATGCCAGAACCGCCTTGAACGTAAGTCCTGACGTATCCCCTGTTCTTTATCACCAACATATTTTATTTTTTATGATATATTTTGTGTTTTTTTATTTCACTGGTAAATCGTTTTGTCGTTTTTAAATACTTTTATTATTCTAGTGTAAGAATTTACTGTTTTATTTTTGTTTCTTTGTTTTGTTTGTTTGTTTGTTTCTCTCTCTCTACTTATTATTATATTCACATCAATCCTTCAATTCGTTCATCAGCCTTTTATACTGATTTTTATTCAAAACCTTCTGTCTCAACAATTCGTCAGATATGGCAACTATCTGATTATCTAATCCCGTGTTACCAGCCCGTCTGCTCCCCATCAACAAACTCAATCTCTGAGACAGAGCGTCGGGATCGCTCAGAAGAAAAGTAGTGGTTTTCACCCCTTTGCCGGTCATCGATTCGATGAACTTCTTGTTCGCATTCCATATGGGCTTCACTATTTTCGTCCACTTGTAACCTCTGTTGGCTTTGGGTCTCGTCTCTCTGGCATCGTTATTTCTATTCATGGCGTGAGTTTGAACTAGAATGTCTCCGTAATTGTGGAAATCCTGTTCCGTATAATCTCCGGGCTTATCGAAAAGGAGCTATCTCTGCAGACCATCGGTTACTTTATACTTATTCGAACCCACGATCAATTCATCATCGTCCATTTCCACTTCAGTGTCGCCCACGAATTTCCTACCGCTCGAATCCTCGCGAATTCCATACAACAGATCTCTCTTACCGCCACCATCATCATCGGACGATGCGATGCTATCAGTGGTGATAGTCGAAGCCGTATCATCGCTCTCACTCACGTCGGTTTCGATTCTCGTGGGAACGTAATCCGGTGTAGATTGAACGGAATACCGATTTCCAAAACTAGAAGGCAACAAACCCATTCTCAAAGAACTCTCCTTTATGGGTTTCAATTCTTCAACTATCTCCTTCCTGCTTCGCTCTTGACCCTCTGTCACGGGTTTAAATATTTTTGTGGCTTCGCGTGTGAGTTCCATCTCACCGAGACATCTGCTCCTATCAGCTGCCTGAATCGCCTTCTTAGCACTTAAATACTCGGCTAAAATTCGATCTCGGCGTCTAGGATCCATCTGGAAAAACGTCATCTTTCATTTTAATTGTTTTTATTTATTTTTCAAAATTAAATGTTTAATTATATTTTTTTTATATTTTATGTTTTAAGTATTAAAATCTCTTTCCGTCTTAATATAATATCTGAAAAATATTTACATCTCAAACTCGCTGTGTTAATTGAAGTTAAATTAAAAAAAAAATACGTTTTAAACAGTACATGACAAACCGGTTTCTGATGTAACGCATTTTGACAGTAGTATTTAAATTTTTGTCAAAAGATCATCATTCATTCACACATCAATTCATCGAGTGTCGAATTAAGAGAAAATCTTTTTTTTTGATGACTGTTAGACAGTTTCAACACACAATGGAAAACTGATTTTAACAAATCTCTCTCCGATTACTATCGTGAATATATTAAAAATGTTACCACTCGAAACCTAACTGAGCGAAAAATGCGTTTTAAACATTCCGATAAGTGTTTCTTGACTTTATTCAAGGAACGCTTAACAGTCAACCTCATTTCTCATAGTGGAGGAATTCTCCAAAAAAAACCCAAAACTCAATTTTTATCCATCCCATCACCAGAAAACATCAATGTCTATAATACAGGCTATATTCACAATCGACTCTGTTTGAACAAAACACCTCAATTACGATAACGTGTGTTAGTTGCTTACTTCAGGAAAGACGTGACTGGGTTTGCAAATTGCCAAACACACAGACACTCTTCGTTCAGATCGAGTTTTTATTACGAGAGTCGATCGCTCGATCAACTGAGTGTTTTTTTTTTGAGAATTTTCTCATAGTGGAGGAATTCTCCAAAAAAAACCCCAAAACTCAATTTTTATCCATCCCATCACCAGAAAATATCAATGTCTATAATACAGGCTATATATTCACAATCGACTCTGTTTGAGCAAAACACCTCAATTACGATAACGTGTGTTAGTTGCTTACTTCAGGAAAGACGTGACTGGGTTTGCAAATTTCCAAACACACAGACACTCTTCGTTCAGATCGAGTTTTTATTACGAGATTCGATCGCTCGATCAGCTGAGAGGTTTTTTTTGAGAATTTTCTCATAGTGGAGGAATTCTCAAAAAAAAACCCAAAACTCAATTTTTATCCATCCCATCACCAGAAAACATCAATGTCTATAATACAGGCTATATATTCACAATCGACTCTGTTTGAACAAAACAACTCAATTACGATAACGTGTGTTAGTTGCTTACTTTAGGAAAGACGTGACTGGGTTTGCAAATTTCCAAACACACAGACACTCTTCGTTCAGATCGAGTTTTTATTACGAGATTCGATCGCTCGATCAGCTGAGTGTTTTTTTTTTGAGAATTTTCTCATAGTGGAGGAATTCTCCAAAAAAAACCCCCAAAACTCAATTTTTATCCATCCCATCACCAGAAAACATCAATGTCTATAATACAGGCTATATATTCACAATCGACTCTGTTTGAACAAAACACCTCAATTACGATAACGTGTGTTAGTTGCTTACTTCAGGAAAGACGTGACTGTGTTTGCAAATTTCCAAACACACAGACACTCTTCGTTCAGATCGAGTTTTTATTACGAGATTCGATCGCTCGATCAGCTGAGTGGTTTTTTTTGGAGAATTTTCTCATTGTGGAGGAATTCTCCAAAAAAACCCCAAAACTCAATTTTTATCCATCCCATCACCAGAAAACATCAATGTCTATAATACAGGCTATATATTCACAATCGACTCTGTTTGAACAAAACACCTCAATTACGATAACGTGTGTTAGTTGCTTACTTCAGGAAAGACGTGACTGGGTTTGCAAATTTCCAAACACACAGACACTCTTCGTTCAGATCGTTTTTTTATTACGAGATTCGATCGCTCGATCAGCTGAGTGTTTTTTTTTTTGAGAATTTTCTCATAGTGGAGGAATTCTCCAAAAAAAACCCCAAAACTCAATTTTTATCCATCCCATCACCAGAAAACATCAATGTCTATAATACAGGCTATATATTCACAATCGACTCTGTTTGAACAAAAAAAACCCACCACCGCCTCAAAAACGAGGGAGAGTTCTAAATCATCTGTACCAAAGCAATTGAGAGTTCAGAATCACTGATTTAGAATTGCAAAAGCTGTTTTTTGATGATGACCCAGAATCTTATACTTTCGCTCGCGTTCGCCGACGATGGATCGGTGGGTCTGATCTGCGATGCGAACGTAGACCAAAAATCATGTACACGATACAACTGAAGATGTACAACACACGAACACGATGCGTTCACCACGAGTATTTGAACGCTAAAAGCGCGATCTAGGAGTCACTGACTGTACATGAGGGATTCAAGATCACTGTACAGTTTTTGTGAACAAGCGTGTGATTTAACACCGAATTCCACGTTGGTGAACGCATCGTGTGCGTATTTTGTACACGTACATGTACAAGTGATTCTGAACTCTCAATTTACACCTACTCACGTTTCTACGTTCACAACTTGCCGAAACAACTGGTGTCATATGTGCCGAACATTGGCTGTCCTTCCACAAGCGAAGGTGTTAAAGGCGAGACGATGACAATAACCCAGAAATGCGCCGCTGAATGTAAACAGTCATATGGCGTTGTGACTTAGGATCTTGATGTAGTTAGAAATGCTGTCCGGACACAAGTGACAGAGCGACCAAAAGTTAATAACATTTTCATCCTTTTCAGACGTGTCCACCTTGACATGTCTTTCTTCCGGGCCAATGGAAAGATTATCAATGAATCAGGAATACCGAATATGTTGACCGAATCGCTTGTTCTTGCGTCGGGTTCCATGAAGGGTTTCTTAACACACGGACCTCAACAGGTCCAAAATGGTTTCATCCCATGTTGGCGCTGGCACTCGTAGTGATGCATTTTCAAAGTTTATGTATACATGTACTCATGTACTCTGAGAACTTGCCAGGTATGGCGTTGAACACAAAGTTGACAGAAAGGGAAGACGTTGATGAGCTGATTGATTTACCTGTGTTCAATTAGCTGTTTGATGATTACGCTGCATACACCAACCGCACACTTGATGGAGAGCTTGGTAAGACTGTGCAGTTTTGCATGCAGTATGTGAACCGTGTTCATCTGTTTCTCATCGAGATCTAGCAGTTAGACAATCAAACGTTGACCTATACCTCAGTTCTCTCGCTGATGCTGTTGACCTGTTTTTCCTCACAAACCGACTCAACTATGCTAGTTGGTTTTCAAAGCACCAGCTCGACTTGATGAACTTACCAGCTACTCGCCCGCGTCTAAAGGAGCTTCTTGTTGTTTGTTTTTTTCAATGTTCGCAGAACGCCAAATCCGGCAGACTTAACAATGGAACAGACCGCCTATGCAGATGCTGCATCGAGGATGACAGACAACACATCTGCCACAAACAACTGACAAGCTTGACTCCACTGGAGCGTGACAAAAGGCAGTAGAGCTTCTTTAATTGGCGCAGCGTTTGATTGAACCAGAAACATTGTTCTCAAAAGGACCTTGTAAACAGTCGCATCAGCCGTGATAATGTGGACTTAAATCATATCGACGATCAAATGTCATGCGAATCCGTTCACCCTGGACACGCAAAAACGGTGAATATCCGCATCGGTAAATGTGTTTCTGGCGAGATTTCGAAATGTTTACTCACAATGGAAGAAACGAGACGGAAAATACATAACGATTTTGTCAGTGAATGTGACGCTGATGCATCCCATCAGAAATTCATGACGAAAAACAAACTTAGGACGTTCGTGCAACAGTGTGCTTCAAACAGGGTTCTCAGCACCCCGTTGTCAGAGAATTCAAGTGCACGAGTGACATCGCAATAAGGATCGCAATAATTGCCTCAAGGCGAACCATTGATTTGCAATTCGTTCTAACAACCCCTGTCCCGATAGTCATGTGCAATACTGACGAAACAATGCTGCTATTAGGCAAGAGCGCCTTGTTTTAAATACTTGAAGAGGGAGGGGACTCGGATTGGAATCCCAAAGAGCGCACATTATTGATGGAAACTTCCTGCTGCACGGTTTACCACCAAGTCTTCCTGCAACATACGGTGGACTGTCTCGTGTTATCCTTAACAGTGTCCTGAGCTACCCATACAACAGAGTGGACATTGCGTTTGATCCTTTCCAGGAACCGTCGATCAAGGATTGCCAACGAAACCTGCAAGGTGCAGAAGACGTTTACTTTGCAAAATCTGAACCTGAGCAGCTACGACCAAAAGACTTCACGAACGCGCTAAGATGATAATCGTTCAAATAGGAGTTGCGGAAGTTTCTATTACGAAAGTAGTCAGAGCCTCGTGATGCACCTCTGTTAACCCTTTACCTAACATGAAAAGCAGACGACACTTGCAAAAAAAATTCTTGAATAACTAAATTTTTTCATCTTTTGTCTCAAAAACATAGGTTATGACCCCTCGTTGGAACGAGCTCGACGAGCTCGTTCCAACGAGGGGTCATAACCTATGTTTTTGAGACAAAAAATGAAAAAATTTTGAAAATTAATTGGCGATTTTTGAGAATAGCGCTGGCCGGTTTTGGCCGTTACGTTGGGTAAAGGGTTAAAGGGTCGTGCGATATATCTCGCTGTTGGTGATGATTGTATCAGGTTTTCCGTAATCGAGGACAGAGTCGTTAAGGAACCCGTGCAGCATTTGAGGTGCAATCTGACCACTGCTTCGGGTGGAGTTTTGATTTGACGGGCTTCAGACACGGACATTCTTGTTTTACTTATCCCTCATAGCCACAAAATTGTATGCCAGTCATTCATGGACGTTTGTACAACAAGTCGTGGCAATCGGAGGTACGTCAATGTCGATTCCATTGCAGAGGCAAAAGGTCCACAATATTGCGAAGTATTACCTAAATTCCATGCTTACATCGGCTGCGACTACAACCGCTGCCTTCGAGCGGAAGGATAAGAATCGCCCATTCGCCCTGCTGTCTCAGGACGAGAGATTCGTCGAATCCTTCGGGACTCCGTCCACAGACTCTCCAACAGAAGGAACAATCGGAGTGATTAAACAGTACGCGTGTGCGCTGTACGCTGCTCGGAAGGAGGTGCCTCTTAATGATCACAGGTTCAATGTGTTCGACAAAAGTGTTCGGTCCCAAAGACATGGCTAGACCTCTCGATAAGATTAGAGGAATATATGCTTATACTATACACCCTTGTGAGAATGTTTTTAAACGGAAGATCCTTCGAACTTCGTGCAGCGCCAAGATGTGGCACGCTGGAGTCAAGAGTCAAAATACCGAGAGAACCTGATGTTGGGAAGTATCAGATGGTGAATACATAGAGGTTATTACCATTATGTGGATGTACAAAATATGTATCCGAGTCTCGCTCCGGGTTCTACGGGAAGATCACGACTCGTTCGACGAGTCGTGATCTATCCGTAGAACCCGGAGCGAGACTCGGATCCATATTTTGTATATCCACATAATGGTAACAATCATTTTATCTTACAATATATTGGGGATAAGTCAAGAATGTAGACGAATATACAACGAACTATTTATTCGTACGGATGAACAAAAAGAAAAAAAATGGAACTCACGCGAAAGGAACGTGCTTGTATCCGACCCCCTGATACAAACATCTGTATCAGGGGGTCGGATACACGACAGTTGTGGAGTTAGTACAGACAAAATACATGTTGATTGTAAGATAAAACGTTGTTCGCAGATGTCCCCATCTGTTGTTCCAGATGGAGAGAAACTGCAGTCGGATTGCGAGGAAGTGTCGATGTCGTCATCTGATGAGGACAGTGACAATGATTTCGAATAGAATCATGATTTAGCAGGTATTCTGGCAGAGTTTGGGTGTGGTAAAGGAACTTTACCTATAACATTTTTATGTTTTTTTCCATGTCCGTCCGTCCGTCCGTTAACTTCTGGTTCCCGTCTAATAACTAAAGAACCGGTTATTTGATCAAATCATAATTTTAGGGGTTACTTGTGGATGACTAGACAATGCTTCATTTCGATTTTGGTCCTGCTATCCAATTCAATATGGCCGTCGGGAGCATATGCCACGCTTTGCGTTGCTCTTGTTTTCATTAACAAAGCACGAGGAGCGAGGTGGGTCAGTGGTGCTGCATTGGACTTCAAACCGAAAGGTCCACGGTTCGAACCCCGCCTGGGATAAATGGCTTACTGCGTTGTGTCCGTGGGCACGGCACTTCATCCCGATTGCCCACGTTGTGTGGGCACGGTGTCGCTGTGTACTAAGGCTTACTGCACGTCGATGGTGCGCGTGTCTCCAGCTAATGCTAACCCTTTTTGTGCAGAGTTAGTACGTTTGACAGTTATTCGTCGTTGATCGGCGGTTCTCTACGGGTACTTCGGCTTTCTCCACCCGAAAAACTGTCCGACACGAGGTGACCCGTGCTGTCGAAAGTGTCAATAAAGCCCAATAAATAAATAATAAATCAATAATGATTATTGTTTGTGTTACAAATAAGCGAAGTTCATTACATTTTTTTTCAAGACTGTTTTGTATATGCACATGTCATTAAATCTTGCAAACTTAGAAGCGTTGAGATTCCGTAAACTGTAACGTGTACGGGTTCCATATTCATTCGTGAACGCTTGAACAAATAATTTACTGATACTGTTCATATTTGCTGAGAAGATGGGTACTGAAGTCAATCTCGATGATGCTCTTTCATTAAATGTTGTGTTAGTAAAATTTAGTTTGTTCCTTGGCCCGCGGCTCAGTCACCTTGTGATATAAGCCAAGCGTGTGTAATTTTGTCTCACAACTCAACTGCATGTACATCCCTCTACCAATGCACGGTTATACATGCAGATAAGATATGATCGGTATTGTATTAGGACTTAAACCATAACATCAGGATCAAGTGACCTAGGCAGTGCACTTTCAAGCAGGTGTGGCGTCAGGCGTGGGTCTAACCACACACCCCCCAACCCCACCCCCAATCGCGGACATTCGGTAAGTTCATCGAGGAGAGATTTCTCACTGAAAGCTTTGTTAATGTTTTCATCCATGGAGACGTCAGAGAATCAGTCACCTCAGTCTTGGTTATAAACTATTCTTCCTTGAAGTGACGCAGTTTAAAAAATTGTTGGACAGAATTGCCTTTATATGACAACCATAATTCTGTGTCTCTGAGCGAGGAAATGGTGATTTTCATAGGCATATTTTCAAAATTTCTCACACCGGTGTGAGGCATTTTCAAAATAAATCTATGAAATTTCTTGTCTACCCCCCCCCCCCCCCCCCCCGGCCCACAAACGTCTAGCTCAGCGTTACACATCATTACAGTTATGGGTATATCAACCTGCTTGCTGCTGGGCTATCAGGACTAATAATTCCTGGAAACTGTGCCAGATATCCCTGTTTTCCCAGTCGATAGATTGTCGACATTTTGCCGAAAGGACACATGATGAATGCAGATGTTGAAATTGTGATGATATTTCGCGTTTTGTATGTCCTGTCGGAAACCCTTTCTTAAATGGATTTTGCAGTCGAAAGACCTTTCTTAAGTTGGATTTTATATAATCAGTAAACCCTGAAGTGTTTTCGCATCAAATATCCAGGATGTACGTGAGTAGGTAATAATTGAGAGTTCAACCATCATCGTACATGTACGGTACATGTACGTGTACGTGTACATGTACACCTCCATAGGATTTAGTGTTAAAATCGTGTACATGTACAAGATTTTTAACGTTTTTTAAGGTGCTTTAGAATCCCTTGAGAATTCAAACATCACTGATTGTATCCAAGAATGACAGAAAACGCATGAAATTTTACGTACAGTACATGTACCGTTTTGATTGAAATCGGCAAGTGAGTTTCCCCCATAGGATTCAGTGTTAAATTGCGAGCAAAAAAACGTTTTGAGAATTCTAACATCATCCTCTCGCCGATTCTAACAATCCGCGTCCGTACACGATTTTAACACTGAATCCTATGGGGGAACCTCGCTTGCGGATTTTAGGTCTGAAATCGACTCGCGTGAAGAGGTGATGTTTGAATCCGCAAACCCACTGTAGCGTTTCTCGAAGTGAGACTAGCGCACGTTATTGCGAGGTGATCTCGATGAGCACTTGATGGAAATGTTTTGAACGAAGAGTGTTGTCGTCGGTGTGTTAGAAATTCGCGAGCCCGCTGTCACGTCTTCCTGAAGTAAAACTAACACATGTTATCGTTATGACCGAATGAGGTTTTTGTTCAAAAGGAGTCGATTATGAATATGGTCTGTATTATAGACATTCGTGTTTTGTCTTGAAGAGACGGACAGAAATTGAGTTTTGGAGGATATTGTTTGAAAGAGACGACCTGTAATAGATATTCGTGTTTTGTCTTGATGAGATGAATAGAAATTGAGTTTTGAGGGATATTGTTCGAAGAGTCAAACACTTAGTGGAATGTTTAAAACGCATTTTCCGCTCAATTAGGTTTTTGAGTGGTAAATTTTAAATATATTCATGATAGCAATCAGAGAGAGATGAATAAGTTCTCAGCGTTAAAATTAGTTTTCTTTTGTGTGTTGAAACTGTTTAACAGTCATCAAAGGGATTCTCTCTTAATTCGACATTGAGTGAATGGTTATTTGATGTGTGAATGGAGATCTTTTGACAAAATGTAAAAACTACTGTCAAAATGCGTTAAATCAGAAACCGGTTTGTCATGTACTGTTTAAACGTATTCTTAAACTTCACCAATTCAATTAACAGTCAGTTAAGGCGAATATTTTCAGATTATTATATTAAAGACGGAAAGATTTTTATTACTTAAAACATAAAAATATAATTAAACATTTAATTTTGAAAATAATAAAACAATTAAAACGAAATATGTTTTTACCGATGGATCCTAGACACCGAGATCGAATTTTAGAAGAGTTTGAGCGTGCTAAGAAGGGGATTCAGTCTGCTGATAGGAGCAGACGTCTTGGTGAATGGAACTCAAACGCGAAGCCACAAAAATATTTAAACCCGTGACGGAGGGTCAAGAGCGAAGCAGGAAGGAGATAGTCGAAGAATTGAGACCCATAAAGGAGAGTTCTTTGAGAATGGGTTCGTTGCCTCCTAGTTTTGGAAATCGGTATTCCGTTCAATCTACACCGGATTACGTTCCCACGGGAATTTAAACAGAGAGCGAGTCTGATGATACGGCTCGACTATCACCAATAGTAGCGTCGCATCGTCCGATGATGATGGCGGTAAGAGAGATCAATTGTACGGATTTTATAAGGATTCGGAGGGAAGGATTTTTGTAGGTGACACGGAAGTGGATATTGGGGATGATGAACTGATCGTCGGTTCGAACAGATACCAATTGACCGATGGTCTGCGGAGATTGCTCCTTTACGACAAGCCCAGCGATTACACGGAACAGGATTTCGACAATTACGGCGACATTCTGGTCCAGACCCACGCCATGAAGAGAAATAACGATGCCAGAGAGACGAGACCCAAAGCCAACAGAGGTTACAAGTGGACGAAAGTGGTGAAACCCATATGGGATATGAACAAGAAGTTCGTCGAATCGGTGACTGGCAAAGGGGTGAAAACCACTTTTCTTCCGAGCGATTCCGACGCTCTGTCTCAGAGATTAAGTTTGTTGATGGCGAGCTGACGGGCTGGTAACACAGGATTAGATAATCAGATAGTTACTATATCTGACGAATTGTTAAGACAGAAGGTTTTGAATAAAAACCAGTATAAAAGGCTGATGAACGAATTGAAGGATTGATGTGTATATAATAAGTAGAGAGAAACAAACAAACAAACAAAAATAAAACAGTAAATTCTTACACTAGAATAATAAAAGTATTTAAAAACAACAAAACGATTTACCAGTGAAAAAACAAAATATATTATAAAAATAAAATATGTTGGTGATAAAGAACAGGGGATACGTCAGGACTTACGTTCAAGGCGGTTCTGGCATCGTCGATTCTATAATGCGAGCGTTCACGGGCGATGCGGGTAGAAAACTCGCATCGACCGCGTTTGAGGTCGGTAAGAAGACGGCTTTGGATGCTGGTAAGAAAGCCGCTTCCGAAGCCAGTGGTAGGATAGCTTCTGTGGCTGGCAAGAGGGCAGCCGACGCGTTGATCGACAAATTGATCAGTCCGCCGGCGAAGCGAGCTGCGTTAGAGCGAACGCCGAAAAGTTGGAAAGATTTTAAGGATGCTGTGGTACCCATACAAGATTTAGCCAAAATGACGAGTAGATCTGGATTGAAGAGAACTCGCGACGGTGTGATATAAATAAATAATAACATTAAAAACGGAGATTGAAAAACAAAAAATTTGCGTTTGAAAAGAATCTAAAATAACAAACAAAAAAAAATAAAACAAAGATGAACATTAAAGATATGTCTTGGAACGACGCCGCGACCAAGAGGTCGAATAACGAGTTCTTTCCCAAAAGCATAAGAGGTTTGATAGTGGGAAAATCGAATTGTGGAAAGACCAATCTGTTGATGAATCTGTTGTCCCGACCTGACTGGTTGGATTACGACAGATTGTTCGTGTTTGGCAAGAGCTTGTTTCAACCCGAATACAGATTGCTTCGAGAGTGCACGGATCGTAGATTGTCCAAGGACGTCATAGCCAGAATCTTTGACAGTAGGGAGGAATTCGACAAGAGCAAAGCTCCACTTTCGACCATTTTGGACGGTGCGGCAATGGAACTGATGAAGAGAAATGCATCTTCGAACGTCGAGTGTCGATTTTTTGAGAACGCTAGCGACGTTCCGGATCCTAGGGAACTGAAATCGGAAGATAAGAATCCCATGATTTTCGACGATCTGCTTTTGGAGAGACAGAACCGATGCGAATCGTATTACGTTAGGGGTCGACACAGCAACGTGGACTGTTTCTACCTGTCGCAGAATTATTTTCGATTGCCCAGACAGACGATAAGGGAGAACGCTAATTTTCTATGTCTCTTTCGCCAAGATCTCAAGAATCTCAATCACATCTACGGCGATCACGTCGCAAACGACATGAGCGCGGCGGAATTCAGGAGATTTTGCAAGAGGGTTTGGGATGGTGGACTTTACAATTTCGTCCTGATCGATTTGACAAGCGAATTTAATCGCGGAAAATATCGGTGCGGATTCGACAAGTTTTATGTTTCTGATGATAATAATAAGATAGAGCGTGAAAATAAAATTTAGAAAATAATAAATCTTCAAATAATTAGTTTTGAATAAAAAAAAATTAAATTAAATATAATGTTCGAACATGGAGAATTGTTAGAACGAATAGCCGAGAATACGGCTGCAAAACAATCCATTCAAATCGTGGTGAGTGGCGATTCGACTCGATTCGCAACGAAATTCGAACCTTCCATCGAATTGAATAGAGAGAAAAGATACGAGATGGCGTTGGTGAATCTGGAGACTTATTATTCCTTTCCCAACGTCACCGAAAAGAATAACTCGTTCAAGTATTCCGACGGAGTGGATTGGTTGGAGATTCGAATTCCCAAAGGGAGTTACGACATAGACGATTTGAACGATTACATTCAGATGCGAATGAAGACGGATGGAAAGGGAAGCAACAAGATCAGACTCGCTCTCAATCCTAATACCTTACAGACGATGTTGGATTTGGAAGATAATTTTCGAGTGGATTTCAACATGGACGATTCTATAGGCAAGATGTTGGGATTCGATCGAAAGGTGTATCAAGGCCACGCGGCATCTGAAAATACGGTCGACATTCTCGCAGTCAATAGCATTCTGGTGAACGTGGACGTGATTGCTGGAAGCTACGTGAATGGTAGCGCTCAACCGACGATCTATTCCTTCTTTCCAAACGTGTCGCCGGGTTATAAGATCGTGGAGCGACCTCGAAATTTAGTTTATCTACCAGTGATTTTAGACACGTTGTATAGTCTCAAAACCACATTGACGGATCAAAATGGTGAACTGTTAGATCTTCGCGGAGAGAGGGTGACGATACGATTTCACATAAGAGAAATATAAAAGCAAAAAAAAAAATATTGTGTATATATATAGATAACAAAAATAAAATAAAAGCAATATTAATTTTACAAAATTATTTTAATATAATTATTAAACAAGAAACAATTGAAGTAAATATATTTTAAAAAACAGAATTATGACAGAATACGTGGTTAAAAACGTGAACATATCTGCAGGACAGAGGAAGAAACTTAAGAGAGCGTTAACAACTCGAGGCGAGGTGGTGAGATTCAAATTCACTCACGAAGATCTGACGAGAGGCGGTCAGGATTCGATCGCCTGGACCAGAAGTCAAATCAAAAGGATGGAGAAAGCGATTCGCGATGGAAGAGGGATGACGGTGAGAATGAGTCCCGCTCAATTGAGATACACTTTGAGAATGAAAGGCGGTTTCCTACCGCTATTGGCAGGAATAGCCGCGAAAGCATCACCCTTTGCCACAAAGGCACTATCCTTTCTCGAAAAGACTCTCGGCGTGGGAGCTCTCACGGGACTCGCTAGTTCGGCAGTTGAGAAATTAATGGGTGGCAGTGGACTGTTTTTGAAGAAGGGAGGAGCCGTGTGTCGCGTCCACGTAGACGACAGCGGTAAAGGATTGTATCTAGAACCCATTAGAGGTGGCAACTCTCTGAGAGGAAACGGTCTCTATCTGAAGAGTGGACGGAACGTTGAGCGACTCAGCAAGGGTTTGTTGCTCGGTGAGAATTCGCTGTTTAAGAATATACCGATTTTGAATATGTTATTATAATATAAAATTGTATAAAATATAAAATCATAGAAAGTATAAAATAATATATTTAAAATTAGTAAAAAAGGTGGAGAAATAATTTTATCATCAGGATGACATGGTGGAGAATTTATCACCTGGATGAAAAGGTGGAGAAACAATTTGACGATAATGACGAACATCGCAAGCCAGAGAGCGAAAAAATTAAAAAATGGTTAGATGCCAATGATGGATATCTAAGGAAAGAACTGATGAAAGAGATAGATAAAGCGCGAGATAGACGGTTGAGAATGAGACGATGCTTTCCACCATCACCACTACCTTCTGAAGAGAATGGTGATGATGCGAGTGTTACCAAGAGATGCACAACATTCGTTCATAATTATGATTCAGATAAACAAAAATGTTGTTATAAACGTATCATATCACAAAGAAAAAGAAAAAAAGAAAAAGAAGAATCAACGCTGAAAACTGAGAGAAAAGGAAACGTTATTACAATATATGGTAATAGTGAAGAAGAAGGAAAACAAAAAAAAAAGTAATGTGATCTAAAGATGATCTCATTACTTTTTTTTTTTTCATTTTTCTTTGCTAAAAATCAATCAATCTATTGTTTATATTTCCAAGTCCGTTATTAGCATGTTGACACTCGTGTCTTCTCCTTTTTCGAAAACGTGTTGAATGTTTATCTTTACTCTTTTGAGTTTTTTTACATCGGTCAACTCGCTCTCACCACCCAATTTCTTCACGAGTTCTAATGAGATGTTTGGAAATATGTAATTTCCATAGGGCAACGACAAATCGTCCTTGTCAAATTCTCTATCTTCGGCGATGACGATGTTCGGCAGATCGCTTTGGTACTCGTAAATCAAATCGAGTGCGGCTTCGTCCAATTTCAAAGGCATCTTATATCTGACGTATTTGTGCTCTAAGCCCTTCGTCTTGACCTTGTTCAATTCGATGGGATCGTGTCGTTGTAATCTACAGATTTTATGACCGAATTTCTTATTCGTTTCGACTCGTTTCAATTTCAATTCGCATCTTTTAGGTGTTGTTGTCCTCATGATCGATTATTTGTTTTTTTGTTTTTATGATTTCTTGTAAATAATGTATATTTTAAATTTTGTATTTTAATAATTTGTTTAAAAAAAGTTTTGTTTTTTTTTGCTCTTTATATATATATAAAAAAAAAGTTGTTTTTAATTTTAATTTCTTTAATGTGAAATTTTTTTTGTAAAAAGTAATGAGATCATCTTTAGATCTCATTACTTTTTTCCTTCTTCTTCGCTAAAAATCAGTCTCTCTATTGTTTATATTTCCAAGTCCGTTATTAGCATGTTGACATTCGTCATTTTTCCACTTACGAAAATGTCTTGTATGTTTATCTTTACTCTTTTAAGTTTTTTTACATCGGTGAACGCGCTCTCACCACCCGATTTGTCTAAGAGTTTGAGTGAGATTATTGGATATATGTAATTTCTAAAGAACAACAACAAATCGTCCTTGTCGAATTTTCTGTCTTCGGCGATGATGATATTATTCACCAGATCACTTTGGTACTCGCAAAACAAATCGAGCATGGCTTCATCCAATTTCAAACACATATGATATTTGTTGTAGTAGCGCTTTAAGCCCATCGTCTCAACCTCGTTCAATTCGATGGGATCGTGTTGTTGTAATGTATAGATTTTAAAACCTAATTTTGCACACGCTTCGACTCATTTCAATTTCAATTCGCATCTTTTAGGTGTTGCTGTCATGATCGATTATTTGTTTTTTTTTGTTTTACGAATTCTTCCAAATAATGTATATTTTATATTTTTGTATTTAAATAATTTGTTTAAAAAGTTTTTTTTCTCTTTAAATATATATAAAAGTTAAATTTTAACATTCTTTTTTTCGTATTAATTTAATTTTTTTTTCACGAGTTTTTAGAACAGGCAAGACATCGAACGTTTAAAAATTAGCCTTCGCATCTTGCAGTTATCATCATCTATTGAGAAGGAATCGGGTGACATGAACACGCGTCTGCTTCACGGAAATTTGTTTTGTACCTCGTGCGAGACTTCGCATAAAAGTCGTAAGAGTTCTATTTGTCTTGAACCTTCTTTTTTAATAGATCGAACGACATTGTCGATTAATTTTTGTTCGCTAATAGTATTATGATTTGATTTTCTATCGCAAATCATATTGTTTTCTTTCGAAACGCGTAAATATAAATTACGATTTTTTTCTTCTTGGTTTTTTGGAGAATAACGATTTATTAAACAACATCGACGTTTATGTCGAGATTCCGTCATGGATGTTGTCGCCATGATCGATTATTTGTTTTTCTGTTTTATGAATTCTTGCAAATAATGTATATTTTAAATTTTTGTATTTTAAATAATTTGTTTAAAAAAGTTTTTTTGCTCTTTATATATATAAAAAAAGGTTGTTTTTTTAATTTTAATTTTTTAATGTGAAACAAATTATCATTAAATACAAAAATTCAACAAAAAAACACATAAAGAAAAAATCGAATTTAAAAAAATCTTTTTTTTTTTTTTTCATATTAAAGAAAAACAAAACTTTTTAAACAAATTATTTAAATACAATATTCGGAAAAAAATATATTCTTACAAAATGAAACAAACAGATAAAAAAAATTTAGAAAATTTAAATGAGAAAACCATACCTCAGTTAAACAAGATTTGTAAACTATTAAAAATTTCACATTTCAGAAATCATAGAACTAAATCAAAAAAGATTGAAGTCATTCAGAAACATTTGCGAAACGATGGAAAGGCAAACGAAATGCCGATAGCAACGACGTCAAAAAATGCATCGGTTGTGAAAAATGAGAAGAAGAAGAAAAAGATAGTAAAAGGAATCGAAATGCCGACGTCTGAAAAAACCCAAAACGTTTCGATTGTGAAAAATAAGAAGACGACTAAACGAAAAGCCGTTGAAGAAGAACTTCAAGTTTCCAAAGAAAAGAAGAGAAAAACTAAAACGAAAATGAGTGATGCACATCAGATTCTAGGGAAACGAGATATATCAAGCGAACTTCGATGAGCAATAGACGAAGGGAAAGGTGAAGAATATCTAGCGTGACTCACAGAACTATTTCAATCAAAGTCCGTGGAACGGAAGAGTGCGATCAATGGTATTTTTAAAACTTTCGACGTGGTTCCCTCGTTGAAGAAAATCGATCTGAAATTGTTCATGGAACGGATGAAGAAAAAAGTATTGGATTTGTTTCGCAAATACATGAACGTAGGACTAAAAATTAAGATGATACTCCTTTGCATGATGAATAAAATCGACGTGAAGTGCGGCGAGAGCATCCTGAAAAATGCATATTTCAGTTCTAACGTCGAACCCGTATTTGGAGGTTCAGATTTATCGGGCGTTTTCGAAAAGATGAAAGACAAGATGTTGATGTCTCTCGCGAATTATCAACATGAAGGTAGTAATTGGATGTTCGATGAGGTGTTGAAACTCGAAATTCACATAACTGAAAACGATTTGTTGAAAGGGTCTTCCTACGTGAAATTACCGTATTTCCTAGCAAACGACAACAAGAAGGTGTTGGGTAAATTTAAGGATGAGAGCGGCGGTAAACAAATCGTCAAATTCGTGGGCTTGAGACCTAAACTGTATGCGGAATTTTAAATCTAGACGATTCATCGGGTGAAGGCACTCACTGGGTGGCGTGGATGAAGAACGGGAAGAAGAAAAATTATTATTTCGACAGCTACGGAATCTCGCCGCCAAAAGAAATAAAGAACTATTTCAACAAATCGATGGTTCGTTACAACACGGAACAAGTGCAATCACCACATCAAGTGTTTTGCGGTCACCTGTGTCTCTACGTTCTCAAGAGATGGTCTGAAGGAGATTGATTTCAAGACATTCTCAATGATTTACATTAGAGAGAGATTTTTTTTTTATAGTATATATAAAGATAAAAAATTATTTTAAAAAAATTTTAATCGAATAAAAACGAAAAATAAAATAACATAGTTCATTTTTAATAAACTGCGTTTTGAACATATTTTTCTAAAAAACAAAAAATCCTCACAACAACATGCCAGTCGATAAATTTTTTAGAAGTGACGATGAAAAAGTCAACCCGAGAAAGAAGAGGAAGACATTCGAAGTCGACGATGGTTATGACGTTGCCAACTTGGATGAACGTTACGTTGAGAAGAACATTTGAACATGAACGATACATCAGGAATATTGCAACGAAAATCAAGGTGTCGCCGTCGAAATGCCCAAACCCAACACCATCGTTAAGTTTGAAAATCACAATAGAAGGTTAAAAGTACCATTCGTCGTGTACGCCGATTTCGAATGTTTCAGCGCGAAAATGAGTTCCTGTCAACCCAACGCTCTTCAAAGTTACGTCGAAAAATATCAAAAACACATACCTTCGGGCTATTGCATTTATGTGAAATGCGCTTTCAACTCGCAACCTGACATGGGTCCCTTCACCTACACGAAACAGTATGAAGATGACGATGTGGCTCAAAGGTTCGTGGAAGAGTTCGTGAAAAATCTTGGCACCTCACACGAAGAATTAAATTGCATCGCGAACAGCGAAGAAAGATACACTTCCTTCACGAAATGGAAGCTCATGGAGGAGAAAAGAGTAATCAACGGAGAGACATTGGAAGAAAAAACGAAATTCATTCGTAGATGCATACGTTTCATCGACAGTTTTAAATTCATGTCGACCGCTCTGGAAAAATTAGTCGATAACATGAGCAAGGATAAATTTAAAATCATGAGCGAACATTTTGAAGAATGAGTAGACATCATGTTCAGGAAAGGAGTCTATCCTTACGATTACATGAACGATCTAAAGAGATTCGAAGACACCGCACTACCTTTGAAAGAAGATTTTTATTCGAAATTATACGAATCCGACATTTCCGACGAGAATTACGAACACGCTAAAAACGTGTGGAAATCATTCGATATGAAAACCATGAGAGATTATCACGATCTCTATCTGAAGACTGACGTTCTACTCTTGGCAGACGTGTTCGAAAATTTTCGAGACGTCTCTTGTCGAAATTACGATCTGGATCCCGCTTGGTATTTCACCGCACCCGGTCTGGCATGGGACGCTCTGTTGAAGACCACCGAAGTCCAATTGGAATTATTATCTGACGTGGACATGTTGCTCATGTTGGAAAGGGCTGCGAGAGGTGGCGTCTCGATGATCTCCCACAGATATTCTGAAGCTAACAATCCCTACATGAAAGAAGGTTTTGATTCAAAATGGTCGACTAAATACATACAGTATTGGGACGCCAATAATCTGTACGGTTGGGCTATCAGTCATCCTTTACCGATTGGAAATTTCGAATGGGTGAAGGAACCGGAAGAGATGCAAAACTGGAGAGACTATCCTTGCATTTTAGAAGTCGATTTGAACTATCCGGAAGAATTACATGATCTACACAATGATTATCCACTGGCTCCCGAACGAATGGAACCGAACAAGGGAGATGAGGAAAAACTCATTCCCAATTTATTTAACAAACGTAACTACGTCATCTACAATGAGAATTTGAAACAATACGTCGATTGGATGAAAAAATACATCGATCTCAACACGAATCTCAGAATTCGAGCCGAGAACGATTTCATAAAAGATTTCTTCAAATTCATGAACAACTGCCTGTACGGTAAATCGATGGAAAACATCAAGAAGAGAATCGACGTTCGACTCGTCACGTCTGAGAAAAGAGCTAAAACATTAGTGGCGAAACCCAATTACAAACACCGAACCATATTCGACGAAAATCTAGTAGCCGTTCACATGCAAAAAACGCAGCTGAAGTTCGACAAACCATATTATCTCGGACCGATCATCTTAGATGTCAGCAAGCGATTGATGTACGAGTTTCACTACGATTACGTCAAACGAAAATTTGGTGATAAAGCCAAACTACTGTTCACCGACACGGACAGTTTAGTTTACGAGATAGAGACGAAAGACGTCTACCGAGATATATCTCCGGACGTGGACGAGTGGTTCGACACGAGCAATTATCCCGTCGATCACCCGTCCAACATTCAATCGAACGACAACAAGAAGGTGTTGGGTAAATTTAAGGACGAGAGCGGCGGTAAACAAATCGTCGAATTCGTGGGCTTGAGACCTAAACTGTATGCTTATCGTCTAGAAGATGAAGAGATCAAGAAGTGCAAAGGAGTTAAAGCGTGCATGGTGAAGAAAAACATCTGTTTCCAAGAGTATAAAGATTGTCTGTTAGGAAGTGGTCCGGTGTATAAGACTATGAAATTGATTCGAAGCGAAAATCACGACTTGTATACCGAAATAGTCAACAAGATTTCGCTGACGTCCGACGACGATAAGAGATTCATGTTAGATGATAAAATAAGCACTTTGGCACTCGGATATTGGACTGTGGATCTAATTAGAGATGATATGAATATGGATAATTGGATTCTAGATACGACTGTGGATGATAAGATTCCCGATATGATTGTGGATGATAGGGTTCCAGAAAATCAAGAGGAATTAGACGAATTCAAAATTATAGAAATCGATAGAGACATCGGGAGTGTTAGTTTAAAAAGAAAAAGAAAAAAATAGAAAAAATAACGTCATTTTTTAGTAAATTATCATAAAATAAATAAAAAAAATATATACGCATTTATGAATAAGAAAATAAAGATATCCGTAGAAGGTGTCGTCTTACCTAACGAACCCCTATCCAACATCGATCTGTTGAATGAGGCAAAAGATTTGAAAATCAAAGATTTTCTAGGAGTGTTTTCCAGAGATGCCTTGCCGAAGAGAAGACCTCGACAATCGGAATGCGGAATTTTAAATCTAGACGATTCATCGAGTGAAGGCACTCACTGGGTGGCGTGGATGAAGAATGGGAAGAAGAAAAATTATTATTTCGACAGCTACGGAATCTCGCCGCCAAAAGAAATAAAGAACTATTTCAACAAATCGATGGTTCGTTACAACACGGAACAAGTGCAATCACCACATCAAGTGTTTTGCGGTCACCTGTGTCTCTACGTTCTCAAGAGATGGTCTGAAGGAGATTGATTCCAAGACATTCTCAATGATTTACATTAGAGAGAGATTTTTTTTATAGTATATATAAAGATAAAAAATTATTTTAAAAAAATTTTAATCGAATAAAAACGAAAAATAAAATAACATAGTTTATTTTTAATAAACTGCGTTTTGAACATATTTTTCTAAAAAACAAAAAATCCTCACAACAACATGCCAGTCGATAAATTTGGTAGAAGTGACGACGAAAAAGTCAACCCGAGAAAGAAGAGGAAGACGATCGAAGTCGACGATGGTTATGACGTTGCCTACTTGGACGAACGTTACGTTCGGAGATACGAACCTTGAGAAGAACATTTGAACATGAACGATAAGAAGCTCTACAATCTTCCTGAGCCGATAGATCTTGTAGATGCTGCGACTAAAAAATACGTCGACAGGGGAACGCCGATTTCGAACGAATCCTGCTAGATAATTACGTGGATAAAACCATGACCGACGATCTAGATCTGAAATCCAAATGTTTGGTGAACGTCGCGAATCCCATAGATCCCACCAATGCCGCGACTAAGAAATACGTGGACGACTCTCACGCGAGATTCAGCGAACACCTGAGAAATAGGTAATACGTTACGAAAACGATGCACTCGGAATTGAACGCCAATTCTAACAAGATAACGAACGTGGCCACTCCCACGAATTCCAAGGACTTGGCGACCAAACACTACATAGATCTGGAACAGAGAAAGTCTGACAGACGAGAAATGAAATCGGATCTGAATGCGGGATTCAACAAGATATTGAATCTGTCGAAGATCGACAACACGGATGCGGACTCAACCGCGGTCAACAAGGGCTACGTAGATTCACCGTGATACAATCACAAGAATACCTAGAATCGCAAGTGGACGATCTCTACCTGAACAAACAAGCTGGTGGAACCATGGAGGGTGGCATCGACATGAATGGTAAGAATTTATTCGGACTCAGTCATGATCCTGAATTTGATTCCAGCACGGTCAGCAGGAAGTACGTGGACGACAACTCGGTCTGGAGAAAGAGTGACATCATGGAAGGTAAACTAGACATGGGTGGACACGCGCTCACGAATCTACCGGATCCCGTGAACATGACGGATGCCTGCACCCTGATTTCGGTGGTGGAGAAAGTCAAATATGCTAGACAATTGATCACTGTGTGGGCCGAAGAGGCCGGCACCTTAGATGAGGGAAAAGCTGAGTGGTCTTTCGGAAATGGAGGTAGCAGATCGAAACATGGTCAGGTGGGATATCCCATGCCGTTGGGAGGTGAAATCCTTCGAATGAGTCTGGCTTCCTCGGATTTGAATAACAGAGCGGTCATCAATCTCATGGTGAATGGTGTAGAGAGCGATAAGAGATACAGCGTCGAAAAGACTGAGAATCAACACGCGAATGTTAGCACGTTCGGCACGCCTCTCAAAGTGAATGCCGGTGATAGGATTAATTTTGTTACGAAAACCAATAACCCCGAAGCCACCACTTCCGTGGTGAGTCTACTGATCGAACTAGATTCTTTGAACAAACAGTGAACACGTGGAAAATAATGAATTAAAAAAAATAATGTGTGATTATTAAAAACAAAAAAAACAAAAAAAAAAGTAATGAGATCATCTTTAGATCTCATTTTTTTTTGTTTTCCTTCTTCTTCACTATCACCATATATTATAATAACGTTTCCTTTTTTCTCAATTTTCAGCGTCGATTCTTCTTTTTCTTTTTTTCTTTTTTTTTGTGATATGATACGTTTATAACAACATTTTTGTTTATCCGAATCATAATTATGAACGAATGTTGTGCATCTCTTGGTAACACTTGCATCATCACCATTCTCTTCAGAAGGTAGTGGTGATGGTGGAAAGCATCTCATTCTTTTCATTTCCAACCGTCTATCCCGCTGTTTATCTAACCATTTTTCCACATCTTTTTTTTTGTTTTTTGTTTGGCTTGCAACACAGGATGGAACATCTGACAAAAACGGAGAGACGATCACACAGGATCGAACAATCTAAGATCTGTTCGAGTTTTAATATCTTCGTCACGAAATATCCTTTTTGTTTCTCTCGAGTGAATAGCATGCGATCTCTCAAGTAATTCAGAACGTAATCGTAAAAATCTTTTTTTCTCAAACGCGAAAATGGAATGTGTATTTCGTTTTCTACGTGACTACTTACGAATTGTGACATTTTGTACGTCGAGAATGTTGAAAAAAGACAATTTTTTTCTCGGATGAAACTTTTTTTTTTGTTAAAAAAATATCATTAAAAACGAATTTATTTCTTTTACGTTTTTTTTACTTATTTTTGCATCATTAAAAAATAAGTAAAAAACCTTAAAAATATAATCCAAAACCGCGAAAGAAAAAATACCAAATAAACGATCCCACTAATATATCAATCTCCAGTTTTCACACACTCGTCTCTCATCGAATGATCGACATCTTATTTCCGTCCGATTCGAATTGTAATTCTTTGTCCGACAGGACCAGGGCGAAGGCTTTGGTTTTTCTCGGCACGTTCCTATCGAATTGCATCTTGATGTGAATGTCTAACACGCTACTCTTGAGTCGTTCACTCTGTTTACTGACGTCGAATACGAACATGAGATACATCGACTTGTATTCGCCGGGAGACATGTTAGGGTTGCTCATCAATTCGTCTAGACCGTGATACTTCTTTCTAAAATCAGCAGCGTCGTCGTACAGTCTGAAGAAATCGTTCTTGTCGAACGACTCATTGTAATCAATTGCTGGATATCTCGTGGCATTCAGAAACACTTGCATGTTTCTCAAACTGCAATGATCGAACAGCGACGCATTCTTTTCCTGAGACCCATCCCTATCGGTCTGAAACGCAACCACGATGAAACGCGGTCTCTCGGAAGTGGATTTCACCGTCAATCTCCAATCGAAGTGATTCGTGGAGGGAGGAATGCTAGCCGTGTCGCACTGTCTCATTCTAAATCCCACTGGTAATTTACTCCTGGATTCTATGATCTTGTAGAGACGAGCTTTCTCCATGATCGAAGGCTCCACGTGCGGAACGAACCACGATATCTTGTGTAGAGTTATCTTACCCGCATCGGTTGCAGTGAGTCTCACTATTGCATCATCATTTCCTTTTCGAATCAATGTCAGATTGTGTTTGAATCCGTACATGATCTTGTTGTAATCGTCCGCAAATCCGAAGATGTGTTTCAAAGGTATCCTGAACGAAAACGTTCCTTTAGGTCTGGACGTCTTGACGACGTAGTCGAATATCAAGGTGGCGCCGGCGCTAGCAGGGCCGACGGTGTCTTTCACCCACAACTGATTAAGTCCTCTGGATTTCGAAAAATCATCAGGATACGTCAAGAGTCTGAACATCGTGGTGGCCTGACCGGGATGAAACACAGATTCTATCTTTGTCTGGATAGCATGTATTTTATGTTACTGAATAGATGCATGATGCCATTATTGGCTAGAGTAACCGTGTCGTCGTCGGCGTAGTCGCTCCCATCTTCCTTGGTGAGACGTCCCTGCACCACTATGTAACTCTTGCTAGGATGTATGAATAGATCTTGAGTTTCGACATTGATTCTTATCTCTCCCGCATTGTTCAAACTCGTTCCGGTTACCGGTTCGTATTCGTGAACCTCATATTCTTGAATACTTTCATCTTTCACTATGCTTTGTGCTATATCTAGTATATTTGTCATTTTAAAGGGTTTTTAGTTTTTTGTTTATTAATTAACTTGCTTTTTTTTTATCTAAAAATAGTTTTTAATTATTTTTTATTATTTTTTTCTCTCTTATATATATGTGTCTAAACAAGAAAATGTTAAAGAGAGTAAATAAAAACAATTTTGTCTTCTTCATCAAAACTTCGTCTTCTGTAATTGTTGTTCGTAAAACTTTCCGATGATCTCTTCTCCATCCAAAGCTTCGATTTCGTAAGTCACCGGATCGGTGTGAAATATTTTGATTATCACGAAGATTTCCAAGGTCCATCGAGGAGTATAACCCTTTTCGAAGTGCTTCTTATAAGCGTAAATTCTCACTCGATCACCGACCGCAAATTTCGGCGTTCTAGACTTCTTCCCGATCTTAGATCTCTCAGGATATAGATTCGCGTAGACCCGTTTTTCGTTTCGAGGATCGCTAGCTTCCGCGGGAGTCATCTTGATCGATCTGTGTCACGTGTTGTTGTAATCTTTGACCAGACCGTTCAGAGTGTATATGTATTTCTTGGTCGAATTCGCTGTGAAGTATCTGTGCATCTTTTCCTTCATCGTTCGATTCCAACGTAACACCATGCTGGCTTTCTCTTCGTTTTCGATCGAGTAGAGGTCTACCAATCGACGAACGTGATTGTTGTAGAATTCCTTTCCCTTATCCACCCACAATTTACTCGGTTTTCGAGAAGACGAGTCGAACACGCTCTTCAGAGCCTCGGCGACGCAAGGTCCCGATTTATCCTTCAAAGCTTTGATCCAACCGTATTTGGAAAACACGCCGATGACTGTCAATAGATATTTGACGCCCTCGTTCCACCTCGAAAACGATCTCATGTCGACCAAGTCGGCAGACCAAATATCATCCAGACCCTTCACGAACACCCTTCTCTTTCGAAATTTATGCACTATGGGTTTGTGTAACTCCTCGGCCAATTCGCTCGTCAATAATCGTTTCTTCTTCTTTTCAGATGCGCTTTTTTTTTTTTGAACGCCCCATCCGAATCGACGTTTCGCACCGATCAGATTGCAGACCAGCAAAAGTTCCATCTTCTCTCTCCTGGTCGGATTCGATATGCCTCTCAATTTCCCCAACATGTTTTTGTCGCAGACGTCATTGCGAGTCTTGGTATTGGGATGTCCGGCGTAGCACAGATCGTGATCATACGCGGCCGCATCCACCCTATTCACAGGTTTGCTCCAAGATTTGGGTGTCAGATCGGCGTTCAGTCTCTTGTTCAATTTCGTTCCGGGTCCCGTGAAACTGTGACTGGGCAGATGCATTTCGAAAGGTAGATTATTAATCATTTTATTCACGATGCCTTTACCTTTGCTCGTGTTCTTTTTTTTGACGAATCGTGCCTTGACAGAACCACACACGTCGCAAATTCCACGAAGCATCTGTCTGTCGTTTTTAGTTCGCACTTCTCTAGAATTACTCATCTCGGTAACTCTCTTACACTTTACGCAATACATTTTTAAGAGTTATTTAAATTAATTTCGTTTTTTTATTTTATATATAAATTTAATAATGAATCAATTCTGTTCTTATTATATATATTTTTTTTTTTTCAATCGCTGCTCTTGAGTTCTATCATCTTACTGAATTCCTCCCTGGCCTCTTTCCTACCATTTTCCACGAGAGAATCCTTCATCTCTTCCTTGATGATCTGATGAGTCTTGATTCTCACGGCTTCTTTCATGGCATCGTATTTCGTTTTCTCGCTCAATATCACGAAGTATTCACTGTCCGATATCCTACCATCTTTCAATGCCATAGAGATCATTTCGGATATCGTGTCGATCTTGCAGTTGGCCAAGACGTGAATCTTGTCGTGTTTCCTCGCCTTCAGATATAATTTCTTACTCAAAAAGTTTCCGAGCGTGCTAAACAATCCGGCGGCGAGAGCCACTCCTTCTACGGTCAACACGATCGGAATGCCGACCGCAGTCGACAACAATCCGATGCCGCCGCGTGTAAACCCATGGAAATCGTGATGAGTGTCATGTCGATCGCGTTGACGAATTTCACGAAACGCGAATACTTCTTCTTGAGGGAACGACGAGAATCTCTCTCACGAGTTAGATACTCTTGGATTCTACTGATTTGATCGATGCGATACCTCTCTCCTCTTTCTCTTTCTTCTAGTGACGGCGCCGTCGGCAAAACGTCGATCGGCTTCTCGTCCTCGTCGTCCACTAACGTCGGATACAATTTATTTCTGGTTCTCATTTTTGTTTTTTTCTTTCTAATATTAGATAAAAAATTTATGTGTGTATTTATTTTTATTTTCTATTCTCCCTTATTTTATATCAACGAGAAAACTTAGACGTATGCTTCGTTGAACAATAATTTCAAGATGCACCCCTTATCTGGTAAAGTCAAGACTTTTACACGCCAATTTCTGTTCTTCCGAATCTGAGGGCTTGCTTCGATTCTTACAGTAGAGTAATCTCTTCCAAAACGCGATCACTTCATTGATTTGAACGCGTTCGAATGCCGGTTCGAAATACTTGACGACCATATCTTCCCTTTCCATCCACAGACACGAATGATTCTCGTGATCGAAGTCTAGGTGATCCCGCCATCTGACGCATCGTTCTAACAAGAGACGACCTAGTTGTTCGTTCACGCAGAATGCATAGGCTCTCATCAGCATTTTTAAAAGAAACCTCACTCTAATATCCTGAGAATCGCTCATGATTTACGTTTTTATTATCTATTCGATTTGATATATTTATTTTTTTAAATAACTATTTATTTATATTTTTTTCTCCCCTATATATATATATATCAATCAAAAACGTGACAGCGGGCTCACGAATGTCTAACACACCGACTACAACACTCTTCGTTCAAAACATTTCCATCAAGTGCTCATCGAGATCACCTCGCAATAACGTGCGCTAGTCTCACTTCGAGAAACGCTACAGTGGGTTTGCGGATTCAAACATCACCTCTTCACGCGAGTCGATTTCAGACCTAAAATCCGCAAGCGAGTTTCCCCCATAGGATTCAGTGTTAAAATCATGTACGGACGCGGATTGTTAGAATCGGCGAGAGGATGATGTTAGAATTCTCAAAACGTTTTTTTTTGCTCGCAATTTAACACTGAATCCTATGGGGGAAGCTCACTTGCCGATTTCAATCAAAACGGTACATGTACTGTACATAAAATTTCATGCGTTTTCTGTCATTCTTGGATACAATCAGTGATGTTTGAATTCTCAAGGGTTTCTAAAGCACCCTAAAAAACGTTAAAAATCTTGTACATGTACACGATTTTAACACTAAATCCTATGGAGGTGTACATGTACACATACACGTACATGTACCGTACATGTACGATGATGGTTGAACTCTCAATTATTACCTACTTACGTGAAAGTGGAATTCAGAGCGATTTTTCGTGTTTTGAGGTTCCGTCGGATGACAGTAGTATGTAATGTGGTTTTGAGTACTCATTGGCCGGATCTCATCGCCGGATCTCATGTGAAGTCATAGTCACGTAACGTAGTGGCGCCATGTTGTGTTGTCATGGTAACCCGCGTGAGCGGCCATGTTGTGACGTCATCTCCATAGTGATACGTGGTGTGTGTGCGCATGCGCAGCGCGTGTTGTTGGGGTGATACGTGTTTCCGTCGTCCATTTTGTATACTGGAGGCCGCCATCTTGGTTTCTATGGTTGCACGTGATTGCTATGTTACCAATGGCTTCTAACAAGACAGAGGTATGTTCGGGGGTGTGTTCCTTTGTAGAAGAGTAAATCTGATTACCACAAACAACCCGACAATCCCTCCAAATCACCAAAATCCACCCCAAATCACCGAAATTGACTTTATTTCCCCAATTTATCGGCTTAGCACGTAGTGCTATAGTACCAAGAGGGAACCGGGGGTGCGTTCGATTGAACAGGAGTAATGCTCTGGCTTAGAATTCTCCCAGAATCCCTTTTTGGATCCCTAGCCCATGACGTTTTTCCCATTAAAAGACACGTTCCTTTGGTCATTACCCAGAATTCTCTGCTTCTGTCTATATATGCAATAGTTTACGTCTATCTGGCCATGTTCCTTTGTTCTAGAGTATACTTCAGTAACGTAGAAGAGCCTATTAGTTGGAACAGCTTTGCTTATTATTACTATATTTAGCTATTCTAGTCTATTCTTGTTAGTTCTGACCCTATTCCGTGTACTGTTGTTGTTTCATTTATCTAGATCATTTATATAAATTATAACTAACCAATCAGATTGCTTGATTTCCCATAACCTGTACTTAATCGTAGAGAGTTATCTCCCTTGTGTATAATAAAAGCCTATATCCAATGGCAATATCCCCGGGCACCTCAATTTCGGCACCCCTTTTTTGAAAAACATATGACCTTCTGCACCCCTTTTTTGTCATATGTGCTTATGTGAAAAAGCACAATGTGACACAATGTGCCCTAGCACATAGGCACATGATTTATGTGGAGATATGTGCTTATGTGAAAAGGCACAATGTGACACAATGTGCCCTAGCACATAGGCACATACGGGTATTTGAGGATACATATTGCCTGGTATTGTATTATTCGAGGATACCTACTAGAGAATCCGTTTTTTTGTCATATGTGCTTACGTGAAAAAGCACAATGTGACACAATGTGTCCTATCACAAAGGCACATGCTTTATGTGCCGATATGTGCTTATGTGAAAAGGCACAATGTGACACAAAGTGCCCTATCACATAGTCACATACGGGTATTTGAGGATACCTATAGCCTAGAAGGTATCCTAGATACGTATCCTCAAATAATACAATACTAGGCAATAGGTATCCTCAAATACCCGTATGTGACTATGTGATGGGGCACATTGTGTCACATTGTGTCACATTGTGTCACATTGTGCCTTTTCACATAAGCACATATCGGCACATAAAGCATGTGCCTTTGTGCTAGGACACATTGTGTCACATTGTGCTTTTTCACATAAGCACATATGACAAAAAAGGGATTCTCTAGTAGGTATCCTCGAATAATACAATACCAGGCAATAGGTATCCTCAAATGCCCGTATGTGCCTATGTGCTAGGGCACATTGTGTCACATTGTGCCTTTTCACATAAGCACATATCTTCACATAAATCATGTGCCTATGTGCTAGGGCACATTGTGTCACATTGTGTTTTTCACATAAGCACATATGACAAAAAAGGGGTGCCGAAGGTCATATGTTTTTCAAAAAAGGGGTGCCGAAATTGGGGTGCCCGGGGATATTGCCATTGGATATAGGCTTTTATTATACACAAGGGAGATAACTCTCTACGATTAAGTACAGGTTATGGGAAATCAAGCAATCTGATTGGTTAGTAATAATTTATATAAATGATCTAGATAAATGAAACAACAACAGTACACGGAATAGGGTCAGAACTAACAAGAATAGACTAGAATAGCTAAATATAGTAATAATAAGCAAAGCTGTTCCAACTAATAGGCTCTTCTACGTTACTGGAGTATACTCTAGAACAAAGGAACATGGCCATATAGACGTAAACTATTGCATATATAGATAGAAGCAGAGAATTCTGGGTAATGACCAAAGGAACGTGTCTTTTAATGGGAAAAACGTCATGGGATAGGGATCCAAAAAGGGATTCTGGGAGAATTCTAAGCCAGAACATTACTCCTGTTCAATCGAACGCACCCCCGGTACCCCCTTAGTACTATAGCACTACGTGCTAAGCGGATAAATTGGGGAAATAAAGTCAATTTCGGTGATTTTGGATGGATTTTGGTGATTTGGAGGGATTGTCGGGTTGTTTGTGGTAATCAGATTTACTCTTCTACAAAGGAACACACCCCCGAACATACCCCTGTCTTGTTTGAAGCCATTGGTAACATAGCAATCACGTGCTACCATAGAAACCAAGATGGCGGCCTCCAGTATACAAAATGGACGACGGAAACACGTATCACCCTAACAACACGCGCTGCGCATGCGCACTCACACCACGTATCACTATGGAGATGACGTCACAACATGGCCTCTCACGCGGGTTGCCATGACAACACAACATGGCGCCACTACGTCACGTGACTATGACGTCACATGAGATCCGGCAATGAGATCCGGCCAATGAGTACTCAAAACCACATTACATACTACTGATGACCGTTTCTTAAGTGGATTTTGCTGTGGTTAAAGCTTTCTTAAGCTGTATTTCTGTTGGCAGTATATGTTGAAGTGGCACCGGGCTAAATAGCAGGGATGTACGCGAAAGTGGAAATTGGGATGATTTGGGGTGTTTTCGGGGCCACCTCGACCCTTCATGCTGCAGTTGCGGAACTTGAGAATTCATTTTTTTCTGTGAGTTCGGTGGCGCTGACAACCCGAGCATATCAAATCTTTCGTTGGCGAGAGTGGAAATAGAACGGACCTGTCAAATCTTGGCTATTTGTATAGGCAGTAAGATTTTGCCTAGAAACAGCAGCAAAGCTACGGGTGTAAACTGTGAATGGGTAGCAAAGATGGATAAAGTCTTCAACTCTTAAAGACCTATTTCCGGCTTTATTACTTTTGCGACAACAGAATAGGTGTTATAATATGTAGCCTCAGGGTAGATATGCAATTTACATTCTGAACGCCTTGGCCGTTGATTCTAGGCAAGTCTTTGCTGCCTATACAGGTAGCCAAATCGTATCTAGAAAGAACAGCAAAACAACAGTATGTGTACTGTCAAACTTATCAAAAGTGTTTAAAAATATTCAGACCTGGAAAGTTTCCGATATTAATGTTCTCTTTATGAAGACTATTTTTTTTAGATAAGACAAAGACATTAAATTACAAAGTGTTTTAGATATATTTTTTTCTGCTCATATGGTTTTCAAGTTTGTTGAAAAAATTATATTTCACACTTTTTCAATACAAGGCTTAAGTATTCATCTTTCTATACTTTTCAATGGAGATGGGGCCAGATACCGAAAAACTGAACAGAACCAATCGTTGAATACCGAAGCCGACTGATTTCTCAACATGTCCTACGATCTCTATTTATAGGGCCCTGTCGAGACATGATAACAACTGAAAGGTTCATTATCATGAAATGAGTGCCTGATTTTCTTTTCAGTTTTGTTAACCCTCAATAGCCTAGACAATTGTCTTGAATTCTCACTTAGCTACATGTACAACCTGTACATGTCCAGTTGCTTAGCAGTGATTTCTTGTCGAGTCTTTGGCTGCCTGTTAAGGCAGCCAAGACCTGACTAGAAATCACTGCCCATGCAATTTGTCTATTGTCAGCAGGACCTCCTGAAGATGGCAGGACCAGGGCACATGCTCTGAGAACTGAAATATATCTTTAAACGCAAGGGTGCGTTAAGAACAAGTCGCTTTTATGGGTTGTTTGTTTTCCCACTTTTTGCAGAAATTTGCGCGCAGATGATCGTTGATGTAATGTGATGTGCCTTTACTTACGAAGATACGGGTATCCTTTCCTGTCCCAACCACTCACAATCCAATCAATAAGAATTTAATTCCCCTTGAAAACATCAAGATAGCAACAAAATTTATTAAACGCTAAACGATAGATTAACGAAGAAATTGCGGAAAGATATCCTCCACTGTGAAGATATAGAAATTTTCACTTTCACGGTATTAATCAAAATGGCGGCTTTCGAAGGATCAACTCAAGGTGAATACCAGCCAAATTATCACTAGAAATAATTAATTTGTTCTAGAAACGTACAATGAAGAAAATCTAGTGTTTTTGACTGGATTCAGATCATTTTCAGCAATAATTCAACAAGTATTCACCTTGAATTGATGCATGAAACACGCTTGTCCAAACATGGCCTGCAAGTCCGTAATATAAGTTTTTGGATTGGTACATCCTTTCAAAGTACAACTAATTGCCCTTCTCAGTTTGCCAAGGAGTACAATTGCCTTCTTAAATCTCAATGCAGCTATTATTAGACTCTTAACCACCACAAGTCCAAACCTGAACCTGGCCCCCATCCCCTGAGATGGTCAGAAATCTGAATTTCCCTCGGATAGCAGTCGGTGTGTAGCATGCCTGCATGCCCGAAGAATGTCGGGACCCCAGGAACTAATAACCAAAAATATTGTTTCCTATGTCGTTATTTCTGGAGGTCACAAAGTACGATTTAATTCGACTTTCATGGATTTTTCTTCTTCAAAATTTCGTCGCCTGAGTGCTGGAATGTCCTATGTCCCATAGTGGACAGAGTACTCGAATAGGGGACAGAGTACTCCCATAGGGGACAGAGTACTCCCATAGGGGACATAGGACATTCTAGCACAAAGGCGACGAAATGTCGATCATGAAATTTAATAATCGTGCCAGCCCTATTTCTGGGTTTTGTAGAACTATGCCATTTCAGCTACATGAAATGACGTTACTCAATCATCCGGTGGTTCATGAGAATTCCAGATTATGAATTTCTCCGCGTATGAAGTTTCACAACCTAAAACTAAAATCAGCATAGAGGAGCACATTATGTGATAGAGGAAAGTCACATAGCCTCTAAGCATTTCCCTATTGATTTGTAATCATTTTATGTCGTGTTTACTGTTGTTTATCTAAATTGTTTTGGGAGATTAACTTTTGAGAACATTCAGCATGTTCCCACATCAGAGAACTTTATTTCTCATTGTAGTCTTGTTTCAAAGGTTGCTTCAAAACGTGGGAATCTTGTAAAATGAAGAAACAGAACAATTAAGGTCCATGTTTTCCGGCGATGATTATATTTTCGAAACTTTTGTTTTTGTTTTCTTTGGCCGGGGAGGGGGGGGGGAGGGGGTCGGCGGCGGCTCAAAAAAGACAGCCCAGGAAAAAAAGAAATTTTGCAAGAAAAAGGGACGGAGGTTCATTGAAGGGGAAAAAATGCCGATGTGTCTGCAACTTTTCAGATACCCCCCTTGTATACCAAATATCAATTTGAAGAAGATGTTTATGCCTATGGCTAAAATAAATATGAAAAAGATGTCTGTGCATGATTAGGGATCGTGCACGAACCATTTCAAACTTTAGTTCTTGAATGAGATCGCCGGGTGTACTAGCGGCTGTGGCGATTGCTGTGGAGGTGGCGGGTGGTATACCTAGGTATTTGCACCGAGTCAGATTATGACAACAGTTAGGTGACACGGGTTGTCGTATTTCGGCTATTTGACGAGACCAGATCAACAGATTAAATTTCCGTTTGGTTTGTAAAATCTGCACATTACAGTGACGTTTGTCAGCCTCGTTTACAAGCCCATGATATGGTTTTGGAAAAGGGGAGACAATCTTTTTTCGGCGAGTCAGTACTGATGACAAACTACAGTGGAATTGAGGAGCCAATTGTGGTATTCATATAATAGCAATGAATTCTGGGCTAATATAGCCGTGGGATTAAATGATTCTTTTCCTCCTCCTCATATATATTTTGATCGCCGACCATTCAGTTTTCTCTTTTCAAAACAGAAGACTAACAAGAGCAACGCGAAGCATGGCATGTGCGCCCCCCCCCCCCCCCCCACTCCCGACGGTATCATATCTCAAAAGGAAGCTTCCTCTACATACCAACAATGCATCACACAAAATAAAATTCATTTGAGTCAGCATTCATTAGTTATTGGATGGAAACCAAATTCAAATATGGCCATGACAGCCATACTGAATTGGTTACCTGATCCAAAATCGAAACAACGCTTCTTCTAGACATCAATAATGTATACCCACAAAATGAAATTGATTCGAGTCAGTATTCATTAGCTATTGGATGGAAACCAAATTGAAGATGGCCGCCACGACAGCCATAATGGTAGTATGTGATGTGGTTTTCACCCCATTCTGGAGGATCTTATGGATGATCTCATGTGAAGTCATAGTTACGTGACCCAGTGGCGCCATGTTGTGTTGTCATGGTAATCCGCGTGAGCGGCCATCTTGTGACGTCATCTCCATAGGGATACGTGGTGTTAGTGCGCATGCGCAGCGCGTGTTGTTATGGTGATACGTGTTTCCGTCGTCCATTTTGTATACTGGGGCCGCCATCTTGGTTTCTATGGTAGCATGTGGTTTCTATGTGACCTAAAACCTTCTTATAGGATAGACGTATGTTCGGAGGGTATGTTCGATTGAATAGGAGTAATTTCCCGATTCGCAGAAGTACCCAAATAAACCCAAGTTGTAATATTTCGAATTCTTTGAGTATTCTCTGCTCTATCTATCTATGCAGTAGTTTTCGTCTACCTGACCATGTTCCTTTGTCACGGAGTATACTCCAGTAGAGTAGAAGAGCCTATCAGCCTGAACAGCGTTGCTTATTATTACTATATTTAGCTTTTCTGGTCTGTTCTTGTTAGTTTTGACCCTATTCCGAGTACTCTTGTTCTTTCACTTATCTAGATCACCCAATCACTTCACTTTCCTGACGCTAACTAACCAATCACATTGCTTCATCCCCCGTAATCTGTATGCAGAGTTATCTCCCTTCTATATAACAAAAGCCTATATCAATTCCATAGCCAATAAGCTATCAAGCAGTTACTGCAAAGTCATTGCTCGACCGACTCAAAGCCCACCGAGCAAATGAGCTTTATTGCAATTGCTCTGTCGAATGACTCGCACATAATGCTCGAACGACTTGAAGCTCATCGCGCAAATGAGCCATAGAACAATTGCTCGTCCGAGTGACTCGCACATACTGCTCGACGACTCATTTCAGTATTTGAGGATACCTATGGCCTGGCATAGTATTATTATTTGAGGATACTTTTTATTGGATACTTACCTGAGGATACTATTACCTATTTGGCCCAGACTTCTGGGCCACCCCCAAAACATACCTATCCCAAATTCTCCCAATTCTCCCAATAAGCTATCGAGCAGTTACTGAAAAGTAATTGCTCGAACGACTTGAAGCTCACCGAGCAAATGAGCTATCGAGCAATTGCTCGTTCGAGTGACTCGCACATACTGCTCGAACGACTCGAAGTCTACCAAGCAAATGAGCTATCGAGCAATTGCTCGTTGGAGTGACTCGCACATGCAGCTCTTAGCCTCATTTCAGAAAAAGGGGTGCCGAAGGCCATATGTTTTCGAAAAAGGGATTCCACAAATGGAATTCCATAAAAAGGGATTCCATAAGTGACCACCCTAACAACACGCACTGCGCATGCGCACTAACACCACGTATCCCTATGTAGATGACGTCACAAGATGGCCGCTCGCGCGGGTTACCATGACAACATAACTGGGCCACGTGACCAAATTACATACTACTCATAACGAATTGGCTATTGGCGGTCATCTTGATTCAGCTGACTGGTCAAACATTGAAAGGAAGCTTCCTCTAGACACCAACAATGCATAATTAAAAATAAAAATGATTCCAGTTAGCGTTCATTAGTTATTGGACTAGAAACAACTACAAAGCCACAGAATGTACGCTGTCATTGAGTAGCAAAATTTATACAAATCCACGGGACGTTCCAGGTCTGATTACCCCAAGGATGTTGAATGATGAATATTAAACGTTTCTGATTGGTGGTTCTGGAAAAGAATATTTCAACAGTGATTTCCCATTAGGACAGTGTTAATTTGGGTGTCTCCGAAGTCCGTATGGTATCCCATGACACAACCTATTGAAATTATTTTGGTCCAATCGAGTGTACTGGCCCCAAGGATATTTCATACCAAATAACAATTCTATGTTCGGTGCAGTTTTGGGAATACTGGCGTTTGATTTTTTTTTTATTCACATTTACTGCAGTTGCCACGAAGATATCGGAGATATTTTTGAATGAATCAAGCACTTATGACCCAACAATACAGAATACCAAATTTGGTTAAAAATGGACCGATCGGTTCTGAAAACAAAAATCTCGGGCGAGGCCCAAAATTTTGCACCTCGCAGAACAACTGAAAATATTGCGCCCAAACGTCTCTTGAAAAAACTTTAGAGCGCTTTCACGAGAAAACTGAATATCAAATACCAACTAATTCCATCTCTCGGATCACCGGGGGATTTTAAAAAGAATTTAGGCTCCCCCTATGGGTCATGGTGCCTTTACTTGAACAAAATCAAAATGTGAAGTGATAAACAATTCCCTCAAATTTCACTGAAATCGGTTCAGAGATTCCGAACAGACGTTTTGAATACCACGTTCGCGGATGGGCGGACGGACGGACCAACGTAAAGAGATAACGACAGCGCGTCCTAATATTTTGTCACTACGCTAAAAAGCGATCCTATGCAAAATTCACTTTCGGGACGAAAAGTAACTCTATAAACAAATGTCTACTGACAGTGTTTGTTCAGAACCTATTCACAACTTAGGTGGCTTCAATATTTAACAGTGTTATGTTTGTAGTTCCCCAATAAAAATGAAATCAAGTCGAGGGACAGCAAATCAGACTGTTCAGAGGAAAACGCTAACGCCCTCCCGTGTAAAGATTGATTAGATAGCTGGCCCTGTAGTTTAACAATCATTTCACTTTGATGGAATATCTTTTCCCACAGGCTCAAGGGCGCCGGAAACACCAGGCAGGTGTGAGAGCATGGGTATCAATAAACGCACTCGACTCTGCGTATCAGTAAAGCACAGGAGTTCATAGCGTACCATAAATCGTAGTGTAGCACTCAATAGTATTGTCGTTAAAAATATATCGTCCGCTTAGAGTAACAAGTCATTGCAGATGGCACCCTTTGTTCCATTCAAGTGACAATATCAAGCTTTGTTGTTGGTTTATTATTGACCAAACTCCAAAATTATATCTGATACGCCCTAGGGCTGCAACGATTCATCGCGATTTCAATGCATCGTGATACATTTGTACACGATACGCATATCGTATCGTTTCATGTGTATCACGATACAAACGATACACTTCTAGAAGGTTGGCATGATGTAGTCCGAAGTTGCATTTTCAGGCCACACAAGTCTATTTTGTGATTTTCCAACTTACAATTCCACCACAGGAGTCTGAAATTCTATCAGTATAGCTATAACTCACTTTCAACGTGATATTTACGTTCCCAACGTAATCCCCTTCAGAAGGGGATTACGTTGGGAACGTAAATATCAGGCTGAAAGTGAATTATAGCTGTACTGATAGAATTTCAGACTCCCGTTATTGCACTTGTTCATTTGTATTTCAGTAAAATATCAACTCTGTCTAAATTATAAGCATAGTTTGAGGCAACAGACCTCTCACCTCTGGGTTGAACCCAGACACCTAGAGTTCAATTGGCTGAAAGTTGCTCGTCTTTCTCAGGCACTAAAAAAGAAATTGGATGTTACTGCCCAAATGAAAGTTGGACTCTGCAGTTTGTGGGCCTTTTATTACTGATAATTCACTCTCAATGTACTGCATGTAATGTATCATGAAAAAATCGTATCGTGAAAAAAAAATCGCGATACATTTTGTATCGTGAGTGAGACGTATCGTTGCAGCCCTAATGCGCCCCCCCCCCCCCCCCCCATCCCATAATTGGCATTGGTACACGTTAAATACATTAGAAACGAACACTCGAGAGTCTCTCGGTTACAGTTCTCGGAAAGTAGTCTTTTCCGCCAGCGCACTTCAAGCGAAAATAGGTCATTGGGGGCTGTTATTTATTTTTCCGACTTCCACAAACTCTGCAATCGGGAAAAAGTGACTTAAACATGCAACCAAGAGGTCCCTTTACAGGCCTTATATTAAAATCTAAATTTGGGAGAATTCATTTGGATTCTCGAAAATGGTTGCGAGAATCCATACATGCTATGAATGTCCCAAGATCCCATGAGGCCACCAGGGTTGAACACCTGTTGTATATAATAATACATGTTAACCATTTACCCAACACAGCCTTTTAATTTTTAAAACAAACTGAATTTGATATTTTTTTTGATAAAACATAAACAATATTTACCAATAAAACCTGACAAATATGGATGTCATTGGAACCACGTCATTCAGCCGGTGTGACGGGAATGATAGTCCGTAGGAAAATTAGTCCCTCTGGACTATTATTCCGCGGATTTATAGTCCAAGGTCTAACATTCCTATGAATAGTAGTCCACCGGACTACTATTCCTAGGAATGTTAGACCTAGGACTATAATTCCGCGGAATAATAGTCCAGAGGGACTAACGTTCCTACGGACTATCATTCCTGTCACACCTGTTCACATGACAGCCATATTTGCACAATTTTATTGACAAAGTGTCAGGGTATTTCAGGTAATGTAAGCCTCGTTTTGGTTAATGTGCTTCCCTTATGTTAGATAAAAAGGTTAAAATGACGCGAATTCTAACAGAGGTTCAGAGAGAATCTGTGTGGATTCTCGCTGGTTTTGTTACGCGAATCTTTGCGTGAATCGATTCTCGGATTCTCGTCGAAATATAATCCCTGCTTGAACAATAGCCACATTGCCTTGGCAGTGGTTCCTCTAGACGCAACTACGACTTGACTAGGAGTCAAATTTAATCCTCTAGACTGACAGGGTGTGGCACAGTAGAAAGACTGGAAAAATATTTAGGGGTAAAAAGAGACTTGATGTGTTTCCGCTCGATTTATTGTGAGAACACGGACTGTATGAAAGAAATTACCTGTCGCTGGGAACTTCTAATTCCATCGCAAGAAATTCTTGGAAGGGTTTATTGTAGGTCGCACACAGTTCCTCACTGATTACGCCGAAGGCCTCGATGTCTAAAATACAGCAAGGGTCACGATCTCCATTTCTCAGCATTCTCTTTCCACTGTTGATTATGACGCAGACGTGCTGAAAGAAAGTTTGTACAGTGCAGGGAGTACGATGTACGGATTTTTGTAGACAAATAGTATTGTTACCACTTAACAGGGCATTCTCCAGTGCATTAACATTGTTTAGTAAGGCGACCAAATTATATAACGAATGGCAATTCACATGGCGTATAGGGCCGCGGGCGGATAATGAAAATGATTTTCAGTATCCGCCCGGGGGTCAATACGTCACGTGTCCGAATTACGTCCAATTCCTAATCTTCTATTTCCGCTTTGTAAGTTCGGTTAACGCGCGAAAAAACAAACCTCACAGCAGTTATATTGGCGATTACGCCAATTAAAACAGTTTAAACGTCTCTACTGGAACACGAGGAGCTAAATACTGATATAAGGTCATTACAGATATGTATACACACTAAAAACTAAAGTGTTAAAACTGACACTTTCAAAGTGTTAAACCCATTCTAACTCTTAGGGTTTGATTTTAACACTCAAAGTGCAATGCTTTAAGCACTTAGACATTACAATCGTCAGACATCTGAAACTTGAATGGATGGTACTTCCCATGTGTCCAGCATTGGTGGTTCTTCTAGAATTGTCCATAATTTGATTTGCACTTGGTGGGTAGATAATTAAAAGGGCACAACGCAGATGACGCGGATCAGGGTCGTGAGTTCGAGCCTGATCCGCGTCATCTGCGTTGTTTCCTTTTAAGTGTCGCGACATTACACTTGTCAAGTGGTATTATTGTAACACCTGTCAAGTTCTGGGATATCTACACTTGAACAAAGTGCTAGTTCAGCACTTAGTAAGTGTTAAATACAGCACTTCAAGTGTAGTTTTTAACACTTTAGTTTTTAGCGCGTATCGTTTTGTTTTTTGAAGCAGCCAAACTCCGATGCTGGATTTTTTGCTTCAGTTATTTCGAACTTGGTTTTTGAAAAACTTTAAAAAATAAATGCCGACATCTCATGAATATTCAAAGTTCAAACTATTAACTTAATTGTTCACTTTCTATTTACATTAAAAAGTCAGTATATTTTTTGATTAAAGGTCAAGTATGTAGACATCTCAGATTTGATTAAACTACTGACTTGCTGGTTTTTTAGGAAACTTGAATGTCCTTCCATGTTAGTGGTAATAATAGTAATAACATGACTTTCGCGGCCTTGCGGTTCTATTAGAGGTCCGTCAGAAATGATTAACAGCCCTTTGTCTGATTAGCAGCCCTCGACTTCGTCTCGGGCAACTTATAAGACCTCGGCCTGCTAATCATTTCTACTGGGTCAACAATGCCCTTGATAATCGTGTTATTCTTATATTAATTAGTGTGTATGCGTACTTAAATTGACCAATATTGGTAAATATTGTCGCTACTCGGCTACAGCAGTACTCTTGGCCAAGTGACCATCTTTTCCAACGCTCAAGGCAGAAGTTTATACCACATGTTTCTCGGGATCAACAGGAAAAAAAATCGATACAGTGCCGTCTAAAATCAAATAATGAGACTGATCGCCTTCTCACTGCAGACTGTATTTATATGGAGGCTGCACAGTTGCCATGTTACTTACAAGGTATCGTGACACATGTTTGAATTTCCTAGAATTATGCGATTATTTTTTTATTTAAATTCGAAGTATCCTGTGACATACAAATGTCCGCCGGCCAGGAATCCTTCAATAAAAAAATGCAAACAGTGTTGGGTTTTCCCCTAATGCAGTCCTGTCGCTGCATTGCAAAGGATGCAAAACTTTTTTCTTGGACTTCTGAAGCATATTTGGCCCTGAGTTGTTCTCCTGTGACGTACTTAATTCACTGATTTATGATCCAGTTCGTTCTTCATATTCTCCTAAAATATTTTATCAGTTCTGGTACGAATAACGTAGCAATATTCTATTGATGCCTGTTATCAACTCTGTGAATTGATCGCATATGTCTGTCGTGTTCTGTACATCACAGCCAGAGGAGGGGCGGAAAAATTGAGTGAACACAGGTGAGTAGTATGTCTCGTATGTTTCACTCCAATTCTGGGGGAGGGAATGGGGGAGCGGAAGTGACGTCATGTCACGTGACCCCGTGGCGTCATGTTGTATTGTCATGGTAGCTCGCGTGAGTGGCCATGTTGTTACGCCATTACCATAGTGATGTTAGTGCGCATACGCAGCGCGTGTTGTAAGGGTGATACGTGTTTCCGTCGTCCATTTTGTATACTGAAGGCCACCATCTTGGTTTATGTGGTAACACGTGGTTGCTATGGGCCTGAAAGACCTATAATAGAACAGAGGTATGTTCGGATGGTATGTTCGATTGAATAGGAGTAAATCTAATTACCACACACAACCGGACAATCCTTCATAATAGAATAGGTGGGACGGATTTTTCAAAATGAAAAAAAAATGAAAGTATTTTTATTTCAACAAAAACAAAAAGGTCTGATTTAACAAAAATAGAAAAGTCTTTAACTGATAGATATCCCGCTATGCAGATGCCATAACAAAAACAACAAAAGACCCATGGGGCCTGAGGCGCTCACCTGACAATAGTTGTATAAAGAAGGATTTAATTAACATCTATGGCTAGTTACCACTACAGATGAATGGATAATTTAATTATTTAAAACTCTGTTGACCATGCCAGATGATTTTTTTCTAGTATTGGGATGCTACCACAGACATAATGCCAGGATTTTCAGTAAAGAAAAACTAAGGAGTCCAAATATCAACCTGGGGACTTAACTTGAACAAACGTGAAGGATATTGTGTATACCAAATAAAAGTGTCTGACTGGTTAAAATTAAATCTGAACCCTCTAAGGATGCTGTATACCCTTTATCTAACAATCATATAGATTTTGGCCTGAAAACCACGAGAAACGGTACGTATCACATAATGTGTTCTGATTCCACATCATATAGACGACTCATTCCGATTCCGTATCACATAGACGACTTGTTTCCAGCAACGCGACAGGCTATCATAACAGGCGCATGAATACATGTTATATGCGTTTCAGTGAACGACTCAGCTGATCGCTTACAAAACAAAAAATTCCTTACATTCAGCGACAGAACTATTGATAGCGAATGCCCCCACCCCCCCCCCCCCCACCCCCCCCCCCACCCCCCCCCCCACCCCCCCCCCCACCCCCCCCACCAACCCCTCCCCTCCCAAACAAGAAATAGAAACTGCGCAATTCAATATTACACCTACCCGGTTATTGAGGATGTGCCCACTTCGCTCAGACGCTCACTCGTAAATTGAAGCGGACCATCATAGAAAATTGCGGTGACTGCGTTACTCATCATTTGTTAGAGTGCATAAAAATATAGTTCCTTAAACTATGTTTTTTAAGAACTTTTTCTCAACCAAACATTACGTCCCAAAACTGTATTAATAATTTAAGATTTAATCTACTTATGCACGTCCTGTGATTTGCATCAGATTATCGGTGATGTCCAGAAATGGGATCACAACTCGCCGGCAAAGCCGGCTCGTTGAGATCCCATTCTGGGCACCGCCTCGAATCTGATACAAATCACAGGACGTGCACGTTATCATGATAATCTGTATATATCAAAAAATTCTGATTGTATCTCCAAAAGCAGATTTTTAAAGATTATTCCTCTTCTTTGATTAAGTTAAAATTCGAGCTCCTATAGGGTGCCCAAATATAAACTTAGATCTGACTTTCCTAAGGATGATGTATACTAAATATCAAAAGATTCTGACTGGTTCATCTGAAGAAGAAGATTTTCAAAGATTATTCCTCATATTGCATTAAGTTCAATTCGAGTTCCCTGGGGGAGCCCAGTTATTTGCCGATGGACTTGAGTTGAACTAATTGAATTCTACCATTGTTCGGATTCTGTATGCCAAACAAAACAAATTCTGATTGGTGTTTCTGGAGAAAAAGAGGTTTAAAGATTATTCCTTATATGGAACTAAGTTAAAATTCGGGCCCCAATAGGGTGCCCAAATATTAACCCAAAAACTTGATTTGAACAAACCTAGATCTGACTTCCCAAAGGATGCTGTATACTAATTATCAAAAGATTCTGACTGGTTCATCTGAAGAAGATTTTTAAAGATTATTCCTCATATCGCACTAAGTTAAGATTCGGGCTCCTTAGAGAGCCCAATTATCAACCGATGCAATTGATTTGAACAAACTGAATCGAAACCCTGTAAAAATTCAGTATGCTATATAATAAATGATTGTGACTTGTGTTTCTGGAGAAGAAGAGTTTTAAAGATTATTTCCCATTTTGGATTAGCTTAAAATTCGGTCTCTAATAGGGAGCCCAAATATTAACCCAGGGACTTGATTTGAACAATCGTGAATCTGATCCTCATATCAATGATGTTTACCAAGCATTAAAAGATTCTGACTGGTGGTTCTGAAGCAGGGGATTTTTAAAGAATATTCCTCATCCTTCACTAAGTCAACATTCGGGCTCCTGTATTGAGCCCACAAATGAAGCAAGGGCTTCATTTTAACACACTTGTATCTGACCCTTCTATAGATAATGTATACCAAACATCAAAAGTGGCTGATCAGTGGTTCTGAAATTTGTTTGCAAATATGCTGACTCAGCATTTTCGATGCCCCCCCCCCCCCCGCCCCCCCCCCCCCCCCCACCCCCACAACACCCTGACACAACCGATGGCAGTTTGTTTACCATTTTATTCTACTAGTCCTAGGGATGGCTCATACCATATAACAGTTCTCTGTCCCTTGTGTTTTGGGAAGTATGGGCGTTTGAAAGTATTTCTATTTTTAGCCCCTGGGGTTCCTAAGGGGACACGGGAAATGTTGCACGACTCATGTACTTATGACTCAATAATACCACATACCAAATTTGGTTCAAATCGGACCATCGGTTTAGAAAACATAAATTTCGGGCGGGGCCAAAAATCTTGCCCCTCCCATTACAAAGGCAAATATTGCTCCACGAACTTCGTTTGAACAAATTGAATTCTACACCTCAAAACGAAACTCCGTACCAAATATGTCCTTGTACCCACTGGTTCTTGAGAATGTTTTTACAAAATTTTGTAGCATTTTTTCTCACCCCGCCCTATAAGACTGGGTACGTTGATTTGAACAAAATCGCAATGTCCCTTCGGGACCATCACTCACACAAACTTTCACTTAAATTGGCCAAGTTGTTTTTGAGGAGACGACTCAAACACAATTTAACGCGTAACGACAGACGATGGACGACGGCCAAAAAGTGATGGCAATACTTTACCCTGACTTTCAGTCAAGTGAGCTAAAAAGTCTGATTTGACAAAAACAAAATTCTTTTGATAGCTATCCTATGGAGCCCGAGAGGTGACATGCCTCACCCCCTATTATCGTAAATTGAAGCGGACCATCATAGGATGTGACACTGAGAGTGAATAAGTTGACAACACACTTAGAAAATTGCGGTGACCGCGTTACTCATCATTTGTTAAAGTGCACAACGATATAGTTCCATAAAATATATTTTTTAAAAACTTTTTCTCAACCAAACATTACGTCCCAAAACTGTATTAATAATTTAAGATTTAATCTACTTATGTGACAGAATTGTTAGATAAATGAATTATCACGATAATGTATACGTCTCGTGATTTGCATCAGATTCTCGGTGATGTCCAGAAATGGGATCACAACTCGCCGCGGTTCGTTGAGATCCCATTTTGGACACCACCTCGAATCTGAAACAAATCACAGGACGTGCACATTATCATGATAATCTGTATATATCAAAAGATTATGATTGTATCTCCAGAAGCAGATTTTAAAGATTATTCCTCTTCTTAGACTAAGTTAAAATTCGAGCTTCTATAGGGTGCCCAAATATTAACCCCAAAACTTGATTTGAACAAACCTAGATCTGACTTTCCTAAGGATAATGTATACTAAACATCCAAAGATTCTGACTGGTTCATCTGAAGAAGAAGATTTTCAAAGATTATTCCTCATATTGAATTAAGTTAAATTCGGGTTCCCTTGGGGAGCCCAGTTATTTATCGATGGACTTGAGTTGAACTAATTGAATCCAACCATTGTTCGGATTCTGTATGCCAAAAAAATGATTCTGATTGGTGTTTCTGGAGAAAAAGAGGTTTAAAGATTATTCCTTATATGGAACTAAGTTAAAATTCTGGCTCCAATAGGGTGCCCAAATATTAACCCAAAAACTTGATTTGAACAAACCTAGATCTGACTTCTCAAAGGATGCTGTATACTAATTATCAAAAGATTCTGACTGGTTCATCTGAAGAAGATTTTCAAAGATTATTCCTCATATCGCACTAAGTTAAGATTCGGGCTCCTTAGAGAGCCCAATTATCAACCGATGCAATTGATTTGAACAAACTGAATAGAACCCCTGTAAAAATTCAGTTGCTATATAATAAATGACTGTGACTTGTGTTTCTGGAGAAGAGTTTTAAAGATTATTTTCCATTTTGGATTAGCTTAAAATTCGGTCTCTAATAGGGAGCCCAAATATTAACCCAGGGACTTGATTTGAACAATCGTGATTCTGATCCTCATAACAATGATGTTTACCAAGCATTAAAAGATTCTGACTGGTGGTTCTGAAGCAGAGGATTTTTAAAGAATATTCCTCTTACTTCCCAAAGTTAACATTCGGGACCCTGTATTGAGCCCAAAAATGAAGCAAGGGCTTCATTTTAACACACTTGTATCTGACCCTCCTATATATGATGTATACCAAACATCAAAAGTGTCTGATCAGTGGTTCTGAACAATTTTGTTTTAATTGTTTGCAAATATGCGGACTCAGCATTTTTCGATGCCCCAACCCCACCCCCCACAGGACACCCTGACACAACCGATGGCAATTTTGTTACCATTTTATTATACTAGCCCTAGGGATGCTTCATACCATATAACAGTTCTCTGTTCCTTGTGTTTTGGGAAATATGGACGTTTGAAAGTATTTCTATTTTTAGCTCCTGGGGTTCCTAAGGGGACACGGGAAATTTTGCACGACTCATGTACTTATGACTCAATAATACCACATACGAAATTTGGTTCAAATCGGACCATCGGTTCAGAAAACATAAATTTCGGGTGGGGCCAAAAATCTTGCCCCTCCAATTACAAAGGCAAATATTGCTCCACGAACTTCGTTTCAACAAATTGAATTCTACTCCTCAAACGAAGCTCGGTACCCACTGGTTCATGAGAATATTTTTACAAAATTTGGAGCATTTTCCCTCACCCCGCCCTATGAGGATGGGTACGTTGATTTGAACAAAAACGCAATGTCCCTTCGGGACCATCACTCACACACACTTTCACTTAAATTGGCCCGGTTGGTTTTGAGAAGAATACTCAAACACAATTTAACGCGTGACGACAGACGATGGACGACGGCCAAAAAGTAATGACAATACTTTACCCTGACTTTCAGTCAAGTGAGCTAAAAAGTCTGATTTGACAAATACAAAATTCTTTTTGATAGCTATCCTATGGAGCTCGAGGGGTGACATGGTCAATTTTGTTTTTGTAATCCGTGTGAACGTCATCGTAATGGTGATACGAGGTGCTACGTGCGCACGCCCGCGCTAATTGTTGGGATTTGTTTAGCTGGATCAGAATCTCACCAGAGTCCTCTGTAAAAGGACCACGGGGCCGCCATCTAGTATAGGTACCGACATAAGTTATTCCCAGTCCACTCCGGGTCCTTCGGCTTCCTCCACCCGTAAAACTGTCGCGGTCACGATTAGCCATTGTGCATAAGTATGTGACCTTAAACACCAATAAATAAATAAATAAATAAATAATATCCCCTGTCCAGGTCACTTCGTGTCGGATTCGAACCGAGGACCTCTCAGCTTGCAACCTGCACCTCTACCTACGGAGCCACCGCGCCCCGAACAACATCACGTAGTTCGCTTTACACAAACGCCAGGCATCGCCGTAGTCATGATATTACACTATCGATTATACAGAACAAGGCGAGTGAAAGATAATGGTGGCGCATCCGAAATTATTCAGATGTTGGCCTATGCGCTTTCCTGGAAAATAAACTATCATCACAGATGTTCATGGTTAGCGATCTGGTAAAGCGTATGCTATTATTTTCTTCCACGGGCGACTATCAATCACTCACCATACTTACCTCCCTCCTTCCTATATAATATATGCACAGAAAATATAAGAGGGGGTAAGCATGGTTGGGGGTTAGAAGTCTTCTGGGACTTGGTGCCAAGTCAAGGTCAGCGAGTGCCCCCCCCCCCCCACCCCCCCCCCCCCAATCTCGGCCAACATGTTCAATAAAACTTTTAAGCTTCAAAGTACCGTTACTGTTAGAAAGATTTCCTGGCACTACATCTATGGCTTTGACCGTTTCTAAAAGTTTCAGTGGTTAGTGATTTTTTAACAATATTCATGGGCGCGATTAACTAGTCCGAAATTCCGTCACTTGCAGTGGCGTAGCGGGGGTGGGGTGGGGGTGGGGGGCACATGCCCCACAAATTTCAGCCCCCCCCCCCCTTCCGGTGGTGTGGCTTCACAACTTATAAATTATGGACACAAATGGACTCAGAATCAAGGACATTGCGGGTGTTTTTTTTGCCTCAAATTTCAAAATATTTCCCGGGCGCCACCCACCCCTCCCTCCAGAGAGGGGGTGTTCTCCTCTTGTGCTCGCCCCGTCTAGTCGCTACGTGGCTCGGATGATGATGATGCACATCCTATTCTGTATGCCCCCTCAGTAGTCCAGCGATCTGAACCTAGCGGCTAGCTACCTTACGCAGGGGGGTAGCCGCTACATTCAGATCGCTGAACTAGCCTCCTAGATATTACTGCCCCCCCCCCCCCCAGCCTAACTTTTATATCCTGGTCTCTTGAGTGCACAAAGCACCACCCACAATGCTCAAGCTAATTTCCAACTCAAGATATTGGGCTGTACGGTATTCAAATTTCAATACCTATATCGGTATTGAAAATAAATACCGCGAGATACCGGTTTTTCGTAGACTAGTCCAGAATCTGAAACAATCATTCCGGAAAGGGAATAAAGTAATATTATAAAATAAGCATAACTGGATATCAGAGCCCCTCCCCCCCTCCCCCCCCCCCCAGTACATAATATAATACCAAAAGGGAGGACAGAATTTCTTCCTCGATTTTTCAAAGGGTTCAAAAAATATTCTGCTAAAGTTCAGCCATTGACTTCTTTGCACCGTTTTGTCGTGAAAAGACTTATCTTCCAGGCTGCACACATGTTTTCATCATATTTAACTAAGATCAATGCACAAAACGTGATTTATTGTCACTTTCTTTCGAAAAGAACTCTGCCTGTACCGGAAGCTCGACTTTCAGGTGTTGAATCTCATCACAATATCCCCAAGAAAAGTCGGCCCCTGAACGTTTCGTCCGCGACGACGTTCCGTTTTTTGTCAGTCATTTCTGCCATATTCAGAGGCCGGGAAAGCGGCTGGGGGGGTCAGTCCAAACAGTTTTGAGAATTTATGTGAAAACTATTTGGCAAATGAGTTTCGACAAATGCTTTTATTATTATCACATCATGTGTGTTTACACTACATTGCCAGTGTAAGTGTCTATTTTAATGTTTTCAACCCAAGTACCCGAGTCTTCTTTTCGAGCGGACAGATTACACAAGGTTGGCATATTGTTCGGTTTGGGTAATTTCAGGGAATTTCTGTACCAGTCTACCGACACCTTAACAGTGTTGTGGTTAACCAATGCTCTAAAATTACGCTGACACTACTTCAGTCGCAAAGTTATATATGAATCTCTCTGAAAGGGTCTCAAAAATGCCGTTTACATTTCAATGGACCCGACTTTATTATTTATTTTTTCCTTTGTTTGTCGATTTTTTACACTCTAAAACATGAACGTAAAATTGTTCCGGAATATTTTACGGATCAATGAAGACGAATTATCCGTACAAAACAGCGGCATGTATCTATCAGACTTGTTAATTTACTCAAACCCATTGATGCGCGAAACTTGATTTAGATTTTATGTGTATTGACAACACAAGCAACTTGAAGCAATTAAGTAGATTTTTGTTGTTGTTGTTCTTTTAAATTATAGAAAACCATTCACTATTCGCTACTCCTTAAATCGTTTTTTTCAGTACAAAGGAATTATATGTCAAAACTCAATTTACCCAATTTTGACCTATTTTATTTTTTAAAATGAATTACGAATATACCAATAACATGATTTTTGAGGGCGTTATGGTTTATTAACGGCCCTACAGAAATGATTAACGGCCCAAGGGCCTATTAGAGGCCCTCGACTTCGTCTCAGGCCGCTAATAGACCCTTGGGCTGTTAATCATTTCTGTAGGGCCTTTAATAAACCATAACGCCCGACAAAAATCATGTTATTTCTATTATTACCACTAATAGGGGAGGACATTCAAGTAACCTCAAAATAACAATGAACGCGTGTCGTCTGTTTGCAAACAATACCATGTGATCAAAACAAGCCAAAGTAATTGAATATTCATGAGTTGTCGGAGTTTATTTTTGGAAGTTTTTTGAAAACAAGTACGAAATAACCGATGTTAAAAATCTAGGATCGGAGTTTGGCAGCTTCAAAAACAGAATGATACATAAATATACTCACATTATATCACTACTTGGCCCCTTATGTTTCAGTAAATAGGTCATATTTGATGTAATCATCTCAAGTAACGGCTGCGAGATTTGTTTACCTCGCACAGCATCCGAACTTGCAAAGCAGAAACAGAAGATTGGGAATGGGAGGTAATTCGGTCACGTGACGTGTCGGGCCGCGGGCGCTAATGGGAAGGAAACCCCATTAGCGACGCAGCACGTCACGTGATGACCTGAGCATTTATCGCGTATTAATACCCAGGAAATTAGCGATAATGGCATAAGGAACGCCCGCAAAAGTGGTAATAATTTAGGGTAATGTTTTGCTCACATCTAAACTAGCCGTCCAATCAATCTGATACTTAACCCACAAGAAATTGCTATACAAAAGATTTTGCTTTTAAATGAAGCATATATGTCTAAATAACAGCATCCTAATTATCCCCAAAAATCCCACAACGGAAAATTATGTTTTTGATGACTTATTTCTTCGCGAGAAAATAAAAATAGTCAAATTATACCTCAACCGCCAAGAAATTGCTATACAAATGTTTGTATTGCTTTGGGGCAGGAATTAGTATGCAAAATAACATATGAAAAATCCACATTAATCCCATCATGCGAAAATAGTTATTTTTTGAGTGAAAACATTGAAAAATTCAATAAAATGAGCAAAAAGTGGAATTTCCTCAATATTCATTAAAAGAGTTAAAACAACAATCGTTTCCGTGGTACTAAGATCAAAATAACCATGTACAATATTATACTTAAAATCCCAGTTACTGAACACAAGAAAGTGCGTAATTTGGGGAAAACTGGGAAAATTTCAATAAAATATATGAAAATTGAAATTTCATCACCACTGGTTCAAATTGTTCCAAGCTTAAACATTGTTATCGTATTATACACTAAAGCGGTATGATTAACACCTCTCTTAAACTCCAAATAAATGGTAGCAAGTAAAATGTGTTTTTAGAAGTAATATGTTTTAAAAATTGTCGTTATATGCCAATGTCATATATAAATAAAAAAATATAAAATAATAACTGCTGCAATGTCATTGCAGGTAATCTGGAGATCTGAAAAATTCTGCCGCTCTGCGAAATCAGATTTCCGGATTATCTGTATATATAGCAGTTATTATATTATTTTCCTGGCATATTCCACGCGCATTTGGACAGATGAGTCGGGGGTGGGGGTGGTGTGCACCTACACCACCTTGACGTCTAGCAACCTGTAACATCTTATCATCTTTAACAAGGTCTTCTGTGGAAGTGGAAAGTCAGTAGTGAGTGGCACAAACTTTCCATCTGGAACTTTGCACCCCCACTGACAAGCATCTACACTTGAAAACTATGATACTTCACAGCAGACTGTGTTGTGAGTAGGTTTTCTGGCTTAACGAAATATCGAGCCGATGACTGTTTACCAACCAGTAGTTTACGTCGACAAGTCGCCCACTGAGTTCCAATGTGTTCTATGTGCCTACTGGCACATAGAACACATTGGAACTCAGGGGATGAAGTGTGGAGATTTTCAGATTTTTTCCCTCTATTCAATTTCTTCCAATGAGAAATGTCTATGGAGTTACGACGTATTTGAACAACGTCACTCTTCTCCCAAATAATAATACTAAAATGGTAAGTGAAATAAAGAAAGTTTTTGCCAATCACCACAAATCTTCCACCTGCATCAAAGACCTTGATAAAGATGATAAGTTGTAACTCTGCCACAGGCTGCGAGACATCAAGGTGTAATTGCATGGGGCCTGAGGCGCCCACCTGATCATAGTTGTTTAAAGAAGGATTTATTTAACATCTAAGGCTTGTAAGCACTACAGAGGAATGAAGTTATTTAATTATTTATAACTCTGTTGTTGTTCATGCCAGATTAATTTTTCCTAGTATTGGTATGCTACCAAAGAAATAATGCCAAGATTTTCCCCCATAGGGAACACAAATATCAACCCAGGGACTTTATTTGAACAAATTGAATCTGAACCCTCTAAGGATGCTGTATATCAAACAACAAAAGATTCCGATTGTATCTCAGGAAGCAGATTTCTAAAGATTATTCCTCATATTGGACTAAGTTAAAATTCGAGTTCCAATAGGGAACCCAAATATTAAACCAAAGACATGATTTGACCAAACTTAGATCTGACTTCCCCGAGGACGCTGTATACCAAATGTCAAAAGATTCTGACTGGTGGATCTGAAGAAGGAGATTTTCAAAAATTATTCCTCATATTGCAATAAGTTAAAATTCGGGCTCTCTTAGAGAGCCCAATTATTAACAGCTGGACTTGAGTTGAAAATATTGAATCCAACCCCTGTAAAGATTCTGTATTCCATATATTAAATGATTCTGACGGGTATTTCTTGAGAAGAAGAGTTTTTAAGATTATTCCTTATATTGGACTAAGTTAAAATTCAGGCTCCAACAGGGAGCCTAAATATTAACCCAGGGACTTGGTTTGAACAAAATGAGATCTAACCTCCATAAGGATGCTGTATACCAAATATCAAAAGATTCTGACTGGTGGATCTGAAGAAGATTTTTAAAGATTACTCCATATTGCTCTAAGTTAAAATTCGGGCCCCATAGGAAGCCAAAATATTAACCTAGCGACTTGAGTTGAACAGTCTTGAATTTGACTCCCGTAAGAACGATGTACACCAAACATCAAAACATTCTGACTGGTGGTTCTGAAGAAGAAGATTTTTAAAGATTATTCCCCATATTGCCCAAAGTTACAATTCGGGCTCCGTATTGAGCCCAAATTTGAACCAATGGAGCTTAATTTTAACAGACTTATGCCTGACTACTCCTCCCCCCCCCCCCACCTCCACCCCCGCCCCCGCCCCCGCCCCTTGGGGATGTATACCAAATATCAAAAGATTCTGATCAGTGTTTCTAGGGGGAAAATGTTTTTTTAAATTGTTGCCAATATTCTGACTCTGCATTTTTTCGATGACCCCCCCCCCCCCCCAATAGAACATCCTGAAACAACCGATCCCAATTTTTTTACCATTCCATTTTGCTGTTCCTAAGGATGCGTCATATCAAATAACAGTGCTCTCTCTCATGTGGTTTGGGAAATGAAGGCATTTGTAAATATATCTATTTTTAGCTCCTGGGGTTCCCATGGGGACACGGGAATTTTTTTTTTCTAAAAGCCTCGCTTCTCCCATTACAGATGCAAATATTGCTCCACGAATTTCGTTTGAACGAGCTTGATTCAAATCCTCAAAATGAAGCTCCATACCAATTATCAAGTCACTGTACCCGCTGTTTCATGAAAAGAAGATTTTTAAAAAAAATTGGAACGTTTTCCTCCATCCTCTCCCTAAGGGGCTGGGCAAGTTGATTTACCAAAAAAACAAAATGCGATGTCAGAACAAGCAATCACTTCAAATCTAACTAAAATTGGTTTGGGGGGGGGGGGGGGGGGGGCAGGTGCAAACACCTTGTTCACGGATGTTCACTACAGTTCATCGTGACTTTCAGACAGGTGATCTAAAAAAACAGACTCACTTGTTCAAATGCGTGTTGGAACTGTTTCAATGTCAATGAAGATAATGTGGAAATCTGATTTAGCGGCAGAACCATTTATCAGATCTCCAGATTATCTGCATTGCAGCAGTTATTATTTTATATTTATTTATTTATATATGACACTGATATATAACGATAATTTCTAAAACATTTTACCGCCATTTTTTCTTGCTACCATTTATTTGGAGTTTAAGAGAGGTATTAATCATACCGATTTAGTATATAATACGATGACAGTGTTTGAGCTTGGAACTATTTGACCGAGTAGTGATGAAATTTACATTTTCGTACATGTTATTAACTTTTTCCCAATTTTCACCCCAAAATTACAAATTTTCTTGTGTTCAGTAACTAGGATTTCAAGTATAATATTGTACAGTACGTGGAGAGTGGATTGTTATCACCCAAGCTGTAACTTTCAAATATTATTTATTTATTTATTTATTGGTGTTTAAAGTCACATACTTATGCACAATGGCTAATCGTGACCGTGACAGTTTTACGGGTGGAGGAAGCCGGAGTACCCGGAGAGAACCACCGAGCAACGACGAGTAGCTGTCAGCTCTCAAACATCGTAACTCTGAACTCTGCACCGCAGCACAGGCAGGGTTAGATTGGTTGAAGACATGCGCACCATCGACGTGCAGTACGCCTCAGTACACAGCGTCATCGTGCGCCCATGTAGGCAAACGGGGTGAAGTGTCTTGCCCAAGGACCTAACGCGGTTGCCGCAGGTGGGATTCGAACCGAGGACCTCTCGGCTTGCAGCCTGCACCTCTACCTACTGAGCCACCGCGCCCCCTGTAACTTTCAAATGTTGTACATATCGACAAAAAACACAAGCAATGTTTCAGCCAATGGACCTCCAGGTTTAACCCGGATGTCCATTGGTTGAAACTTTGCTGGTGCTGGTCATGCTTTGCAACAAATATGCAATTATTCCTCGGGTGGAATCTCCGCTCTGCGGGTGATTTAGTAATAATACACTCTCCACGTACTGTACATGGTTATTTTGATCTTGGCACCACTGAAATGGTTGTAGTTTGAACTCGTATAATGAGTATTGAGCAAATTCTAATTTTCGCTGATTTTATTGAATTTTTCAATATTTTCACCCAAAAATAACCATTTTCCCACGATGGAATTAATGGTGATTTTTCATATGTTATTTTGTATACTAATCCTTGCCCCGAAACAATACAAACAGTTGTATAGCAATTTCTTGGCGGTTGGGGTATAATTTGACTTGATGGACTGGACTATAAGGTTTTGCGAATCACTCATTTTCGATTCGAATAAAAACTCGAAGCGATGGGGTCTAATATTCGAATCGAACCTTGAAGCAGCCGTCTTGAAGATGACCAATTTTGGGGTGGAGTGGGGAGGGGTTGTAAAACTAATTTATTCTCTCTGTGGCGGCGCAAGCCCCCCCCCCCCCCCCCCCCCGACTGCTGAAATACTCAAACTACATCATCATGACACGCCTTTATCGATGGCATGCCTTGATGGTCTAGTGGTGTGTTTCCTAGTAAGGATAATAGTTCAAAAACAGGAATGGGTGCGAAAATTCCGGTACTAGGCACTTTCAACAGTGGTTTGGTGACAAGTGAGGCTGGAATTAGCATGGGTGCATGTGTTATTTATGGACAGTTTTCTTCTGAACCGTGAAAATATTCGAAAGAAAAGGTAATACTGATTTCGAAACGAGCCGAATAGCAACTTAATTTTCGAAATCAGATCGATCTTGAAGCGTTGCAGGGCCCTTTTAACCCTTTACCTAACATGAAAAGCAGACGACACTTGCAAAAAAAATTCTTGAATAACTAATTTTTTTTCATTTTTTGTCTCAAAAACATAGGTTATGACCCCTCGTTGGAACGAGCTCGACGAACTCGTTCCAACGAGGGGTCATAACCTATGTTTTTGAGACAAAAAATGAAAATAGTTTGAAAATTAATTGGCGATTTTTTAGAATAGCGCTGGCCGGTTTTGGCCGTTACGTTGGGTAAAGGGTTAACCTTTAGTATTTTTATTTCCAGGATCGGCATAACGAACATTCACTTCGTATGGTTTTTTCTATGTTTTGTTTTTTCATTTATTGAAGTACTCAAATTTTATGGACGAATGGAGGGGGTGGGTGAGGGTAGGGGGCGTGGGAAAGAAGTTGAAAAATACAAGAAGGATATTCAAGAGCGACATTGCCTCTCCTACCACTCACTCCAACACACATGTTTATCACAATGTTTCACACAGCTCTAGTATTGGTGTTTAGTTGTAGTGAATTCATCTTATGGGATACTCACAACGCCTCATCCGGTCGTAGAGTTCTCTTTTACACTCATGTCGCCATTACGGGAAGCCCAACAAAATATATATTTAAAAACACATTGACTTAATTGAACACTTTATACATGTACTCCTTGAAACCCTGAAATAGAAGAACTGTGTACAGTCGTTTGGGAAGAGTGTTTCTCGTCGGATAATCCGAATTTCAGTTACGCAATGGAAATGAATCTCCCAAGAAACAATGCGCCAGACACTAACAGTTATCTATCTGACAACATCTGATTTGTGAGCTTCACTTTTGTTACTGTACATAACATAGAAACAGTCCCCTGAAGGTAATTGTTTGCGCGCGGGGTGGCATAGGGATAGAATGACGTGCTCACACGTCTTCGGTGCTCGCAAACTATTACTCCACCCCCTCCCCCCCCCAACGTAAGGGGGTGCTCCACCCTTAAGGATGTAAAAGATGCCATCATGGTTCTGCTGCACCCCATGTCTCTTGTCCACCTTTTTCAGGTAGGGCTATTCCCACACCGGCGAAGTTGATATCGGCACCATCCCACCAGGAGCTGTTGTTTGTTCGCTCCTCGAACACGATTAGAAACAAGACAGATGCAGATTATAATTTCCCAATAACGGTTCCTCTCTCGCTCTCGCTCTCTCTCTCTCTCTCTCTCTCTCTCTCTCTCTCTCTCTCGCTTCTGTGGGCTTGTGGCTTGGGGACCCCTTTGACCCTGTGGGTCCCATATTTAGTCGTGCCGACCAAAGCCAAACCACCCTCACCCACAGGACAAGCCGCGTCTGGACTCGTACATCGTGTGCACCAAGAACGATCCCAGCACATCTGTAACGTTTGTAGTTTAGGGGATCACTCATGCTGGTATCTAATGCTCGCTTGTATTTAGTTGCCTCAATTCAAGTATCCTTACTTCACCTCCTGTATTTGACAATAACATCTTTCTTTCTGATTTTCTGTCCAAGTTTTTGTTGTCAGTATGACATTGTAATTATTGAGGATAATATTTCGAGAAATTCTAGAACCATCAAACGATATGTAGCAGTCAAGAACCGAATTACTTGCTTCCTGTGAGTGTTTTGCCTGACACCCCTTCAGGTCCAATATTTATTTATTTATTTATTTATTTATTTATTTATTTATTTATTTATTTATTTATTTATGTATTTATTTATTTATTTAATTATTTATTATGTTCAAGGTCATATTTCTGCACAATGGATAATCATGACAGCAATATGTCCTCAATGCAACAGCTTGGATCAACGGAAAACTTCTTGCATGGTTCCAATCTTATCTCTCGTTACGTGAACAACAAGTAACCATTTCTAAAACGAACTCTGAGAGAAAAGTATTAACGTGTTGAGTTCCACGGGGCTCCGTTCTTGGGCCTATATTGTTTACACTTTACACAGCATCATTGGGACAGTTGCTGAGGCAGATCGGTGTTCCTTACCATTTGTATGCTGATGACACTCAGTTGTATTCGTCACTAGACCCTTCAATTGGATCTGACCCTATTGCTTCAGTTTCGATGATGGAAAACTATGTACACAAGGTTAGGGACTGGATGACCTGTCATAGACTTAAAATGAATGACGATAAGACCGAGGTATTAGTCATATCGCGTTCAAAGAGTCCATCAAATCTGCAAATTAAGTCACTTGTTATCGGAAATTCTACACAAAATGTATCAAACAGTGCTCGTAACATTGGTGTGATATTTGACTCTCATCTATCAATGGAGGAAAATGTCAATACAATTTGCAAGCGCTGTTTCATGCAAATTAGGAACCTGAGCTATCTTCGTTCGTTACCTCTCCACTAAGTCATTGGAAACTGTAGTTCATGCTTTTATTTCATCCCACTTTGATTTCAACTCACTTCTTATTGAGTTGCCACAGTCATATATTTCAAAACTACAGAATATTCAAAATACAGCTGCACGTATCATCACAGGCTCCAAACGCTATGATCATATAACATCACTACTAAAAAATTGCACTGGCTCCCTGTACGACAGCGGATTATTTTCAAAATTTTGGTTTTGGTATTTAAATGCATTCATGTCTCGGTACCTAAGTACTTACAAGACCTTCTGGCAATTAAAAAACCTGAAAAGAACTTGCGCTCCTCCTCACAAATCAAGCTTCCGATGCTCTTCTCTGGGTCCACTTTTGTGAATAACAGAGCTTTCGCTTTCGCTGGACCAACACTTTGGAATAATGTAACAGTTCAGGTTCAGGCATCGAAAGATCTCAACGAATTCAAAAAATAAATTAAAATCACATCTTTTCAGAGAGGCTTTTGAAAGTATGTAACCTGCTGGCCTTCACTCCTTTCTCAGTCTGTATATTGCCTTGATAGTCACGAGCTCATTGTTTATTTAACTGTACAGCGTTTTAGAGCACTTTGTGATTTTACGCTTTATAAAATTTCCTTATTATAATTATTATTATTATTATTATTATTATTATTATTATTATTATTATTATTATTATTATTATTATTAACTGTTGTACAGACGCGAAGGCGTGTAATAAACATGCGGCCTCTCGTTCTATCCTTCCGCGCTGGCACTCGTGCCATATCGATTAACCCATTCACACACGCGTGTCGCTCTGTGTATTTATGTTTGGAACTTTCATTCACTTAAGATGAATTAAAAGTGAACTATTTTGAGAATATCATCGTTTGGAATTTCTGTTTATTTCCTAGTTTAGGTGGCGTTGATCTATATATGTTCCACTTTCTGTCAAGAATCTTACTGTTCGGATACCCTAATACACAGAGGCGTGCTGGACCTATGGTCCACTGGGAAATTACCCGGTGTCCCCACCCCCCCCCCCCCCCATTCCTGGGAGCCATCCGGGGCCTCCCAAATTTACGCGGCCCAACACATCGTCGCCTGAGTGCTAGAATGTCCTATGTCCCATAGGGGACATAGGACATTCAAGCACTCAGGCGTCGACATGTTGACGCATGAAATTTCGTGGAAATGACCAAAAGGCGAAATGGATCTGATTTCCATTGGCAGTCCACATAGAACTGCGATATACCAGCAGTCCAGTCTACCATTGGTCGGTCAGATGCAAGGAAACAGTGTTCTTTCGGTTTGAAAAATCACAATTTTCTGCCATTGGGCCGAACTATGGTCGGCCTGATGAGTCCAGGACCTCCTTTGGTCCAACCATTTTTTGACAAATGACCGACAACGAGAATAAAAAAATGTCATCGAAAATGTCCTTTATGTGGACCGCCAGTGATCGCTCAAATGCAAGGAAGCAGCCTTCTTTTGGGTTGAAAATTCAAAATTTTGTCCGTGCCCGGGGCCCCCTTACTACGCTTCCGGGCAGCTTACTAACTGTTAATATTCATTTTGGGCGAACTATCATTTGAGAAAGAGAAAAAAGAAACGATTGGTACATACGTGTTTGAACCCTTGCTATTTAAAAGGCGTTGAATGCACTCAATTATTAATGACTGTGAGACCTATTTGAGCAGACAATACCATTTTGTAAGAGGGCACATTGTTTCTTTCGTTTTTTTCAAACATAATTTTATTTCTCGAAATAGAAATAGGGTTTAACGAACAGGCATAGCCTATATCAAAGTCTCTTCCAATACATTTCACAAATTACAAAAGATAATACAGGAGTTCTAGTGCATGTGCAGTGGAGGGCAACACATAATTCTGATTTCATTAATCACATTTTACGAAACATTTAATTACATTCTCTGCGTGTTGCCTCCAAAAAAAGGAAAATCTATTCGTCAGTAAATCTTGAGTGATTTTTCGCATGACAAACAGATGTTTTCGAACACTGAAATGCGTACTGGTCTATTAGATTTATGACAGCTACAGTACAGTTGTGGCTCCTGAAATAGGCTGACACTCCCTCTCCCCAGTCTCCTACCCTCTTCCTCTCTCGCTCTCCTAATTAGACAAAGATAAATCACCGAAAATAATACTATCCAAAGTGATGTTAAACCTGCTTATTTTGATCTGCAGTTCCTGTCTCTGTAGTGTCCACAGAGGACACTCAAACACAAAGTGTTGCTCGTTTTCTTTTCTTCAAAATGCCCACATGAACAGCTCGGGTCATCAGATATAAATGTTACCAAATTGTGAGCATTTAAAATCACTACAACGCAGGAATAGGTTGGAATGGTATATTTTCCACTTCCTGCAGCCAGTGCGGTAAAGCTGTAGAACTGTCTAGCCCCCACGCCTTAGTTTCCTTGCATATTACCCAACCATATTTCAGTGATTTCACAAAACGTTCAGAAAATCTTTGTGTTGAAACTTAATAATTACTCGCGATCGATAATAGGGTTTATATAAGAGTTGGGGGAAAAGTGACGAAAAATCTTTTTAATAATAAAATCGATACTAATAAATAGAACTTGGAATGTTAGTATTAGCGAAAAGACACACAGGTCTCCTTGCTGAAAGGCTGCCGACATTAACTCATTTCGGGGTAGTAGGCTTTATGATGTGGCATTCGTACTAGGAAATTCCCATTGTGCTACAATAAAATGGACACGCTCATGCCTGACCTTGGGAACGTTATTAATTCTTTGCGGGCTTGAAGCCTTTTTTGATGTGTCACACACTAGGTCATTTCCGCGGTGTTACAATAAAACGTCCACACTGACTCAGCGAATCGACCACGCCCCGTAATGCCAACCTATATCACTCACAGCCACAAATCCAAGGGAAATTTACAGTTGACTCGACACCACTACCCCCCCCCCCCCCACACACACACACACACACTTACACACACAAACATGTTCAAGCTCGTGACATAGGCTTCCTTGAACACCTGCAGATGCAGTTGTTATGGCCTAACACAATAGGGCAAGGTCGTGGAAGAATACGGGACGCGGTGTGTCAAGCATCCAAAAACAATAGGCTTTATCCTCGCACAGTAGTCAGAACCGTGGTTCATCTTTCTTGAACAACTGTAGATGCATCAGTTATTACTTAGAACAATGGTAGCAAAGCCCCATGAAAAAATTCCCGACTCAAAACAAGATGGGGGATTTGTATGGACCATGTGGGGAAAAGGTGTTCAAAACGGACGGGTAGTACTACTCTTGTTCATTTTCCAGGGCTGATCTCAGTGCTTTTCCTCTCCAATCCCTACAAATTACATGGTCTGTTCACCTCATTTTTGCCTGACCTCTACACCCAGATATAGTTCTGGGGTGTGCGCCGTGGAGTAGAAATTATTATACACATCCTACCCAGTCCCACAGTACAGTCGCCGTGAACTGGTCATATTCCACGCGTGTGCGGTGGTGTCAACAAATGCGTTTACCAGGTAATAAAAAATATCACCAGCAAACTTTTAATTAATGAAGCATCGGGTGGTACCCGATGCTTCATCAATTAAATTTTTAATGATTATTCCAATAATCAGTGTTTTGGAATCTGTGGAAATATTGCCACCCGTGGGAAGTGACCGGTCCACGGCGGTCATATATACTGTACAGGTGATACTTTAGGACGCGAACAGGGCGTCACGAAGATGACCTTCTTCGATCGAATGCATGCCTTAATGATGTACTTGGAATATTTGTCAATGAGGAATATTCTTTTAAAAAAACTCAGGATATGTATTTGTAGGTAAATACGCCGTGTAGTGTGGTGCATGGACACCTCAGCTTCTCAGTCAGTTTAAAATGTACCGCGCTCAAAATTGGTAATGTTGGACCCCAACATCACCAATCAGCGACGAATCTACATACTCATGAGTCCGACTCCGTGCATGACATTAGTCCAAAAAGCAAATTTAGTCCCTTAAGAAAGTACATGATAATACCAGTGACGGCGAATTGATATCTGTGATTCCAATCCAGATGGAGATGTCTCGTTTGGAATATTTTTGAGAGTACCACATCCCTACACCCTCTCCCTCTATTTATGCTCCTACTGTTCCCCGAAGGAAAACCATGTAAAATATGATGTCAAAATTGTGCATTTTCTTGACCTTGAAGGTCCTCTCTCTCTCTCTCTCTCTCTCTCTCTCTCTCTCTCTCTCTCTCTCTCTCTCCTGTACTTGATTCCAAATCAGTAGGAAAGTCAGATTCCGTTAAATTGGCGATTAAGTTTACGACCGGCAAACGTTAACGCTACCGGTACTGAAATGTTCAAGGACGGCCTCGCGCACGTGATCCTTGTCTAGGTGATATTGAAACAATTATTTATATGCACAACTCAAAATTAACTGTACACAACACCAACAGGCGACTGCGTTGTGTCCTTGAGCAAGGCACTTAGTCCCGATTACCCACGTGAGGGGGGGGGGGGGGGACCGGCGCTGTGTACTAAGGCGTACTGCACGTCGATGGTGCATTTGTCTCCAACCAATGCTAACCCTGCTTTTGTGGAGTTAGTGCGTTGGGAGTCTAATAGTTGCTCTCCATTTCTCGGTGGTTCTCCCCGGGTGTCCCGGCTTCCTCCACTCGTAAATGTGTCCGACAAGAGGTGCGCCTGGCTGTCAAAAGTGCCGTTAACCCCAATAACTAAATAAATAAATAAAAAAAATAAATAAATAGACTTCAAAATTCTCCTCAGAAACCGACGATGCATGGAAGTGAAGTCATCGCATGTCACCTTAGAATTGGTACGCGGCGATGCGTTGGGTAGCTAAATTCGTTGTGAAATTTCATGAAATCGACCCCGCCTTCCGGTCGAAAGGGCAGGTCATATATACCTTACAAAGGAACGATTCTTCTTGTTTTTTTAAATTGATGTCTGAAAAACGCAAACTTCTGCACTCGAGGTGGCAGCTGACGGTCATATTGGTGAATCACGAAAATAGGACCCCAAAGCCTTCCGCTGCCCCCCCCCCCCCCCCCCGCCCCCCTCACGACATCCCACTAGGTTGTGGTTTGACAGGTGCGTAGTCAGTATTGTATAATATTGCCGTAGCCAGACCGATGGGTCCTAGTTAAGACTAGTCCCCCCCCCCCATCCCCCAGATACACGGATTGTGCCTATTTTCGATCTTAAAATTAAAATATTTTTCTCCCATGTGGCCACACCAGGGTCGGCCCGGTGTCTCCCTTGTTGCTAAAAATGGATCCCCTTTCACTCTGTTTTCTAATGGCTGACAATTTTCGTCATTGGGGAGATTTACGGGAAAGTTAGCTCCCCATAATTTCCATAAGGCTAGTAGTAAATTTAACACTATGGGTATAGGAATTTCATATAAAAATATAAATTTCGAAATGTTAGCAATTTGTATCATCGATGTGCACATCATTTCACAAACGTCTGGCATTTTTTCTGTAGAGTAGTATAAAAAATAGAAGCTGGCTTTTAACATTTTTCCCCAAACAGTTTGAACTTTTCACTTTTATTCCCTCTTGAAACCCATATAAAAAAGCAGAAAACGGCGTTTTCACCATTTTTTCATTTCGTGTAACTTTTTTTTTTGTTCATTATATCAACAGTGTGCGCATCCTGACATATAAAACAGGCACTGTCCTTTCCATTAATATAATAGTCTGTGAGGTAAGATTTAGTGTTCAACCAATTAACAAAAATGGCCGCTGACCGATTACATGTTATATGAGCTTACAATCGATGCCGATTCGTTTGTAATACCATGCACTACAAGTCGACGCTCGAAAGAACTACATTAAATTGAACTTATTTTGCGGGTTTACAGTCCATTCGTGCGCGGTTGTCCAATGGAAGACTGTTGGACGTCTATGCTAGAGGTCTCGATTTCCATCCCCGTCCGGGACGACCCGCGTTGTATCCTTGGGCAAGGCACTTTATCTCGGTTGCATACATGGGGGCACGATAACGCCGTGCACTAAGGCGTACCGCACGTCGATAGTGCACATGTCTTCAACCGCTGTAACCCTGCTTGAGCGGAGCTTGAACAGAGTTAGAATGTTGAGTAGCTGACAGTTGCTCGTTCTCTCCGGGCACTCCGGCTTCCTCCACCCATAAAGCTGTCACGGTCACGATTAGCCATTGTGCATAAGTATGTGATCTTAAACACCAATAAATGAATAATAATAAATAAATATTACAGTCCATTCACTACTAGATAAGACGAGACTCAAAAGAACTACATTTAACTGAATATGTTTCACAGTGTTAAACTCCGTTGGCTCGGGTTCAGTAAAATTACCAATCGCGCACACTTGGGCGGCAAACGTGGCTCCCAGAGCCACGTTTACCACGCAAGTGCGCGCAATTGGTAATTTTACTGCGACCTGAGTCAATGAAGTGCAACCTTCACTTTTCCGGTATGAAATGGCAATTGCCGCAAGTACGCTCAAATCAAAGCTTTACAAGTCGTTTAACTTGTAAATCACGTAGAGGGAGGTAGTTTTTCAACTTTATTGAATGGTAACATTGATATAATTTTACATTAACAACTGAACAATTGCAAAAGATAATAGGATGCGGTTATGAATGTTGGACAACAATCTGCTGAACCGTTGCTCCAGTAGACAGACGTTGCCTTGTCATCCGATTGACCACAATAGGCCGATTGTGGGGGCCGGTTCCGATCATCGGTTGAACACTAGTAAGATTTACTAATTTTTTTCCTGGAAAGAATAAACACTTGCAAATTACTGTACTAACACATGCGGGGAAACTTGGTCAGTGCAATACTGATAGATATTAATGATAAATTATCTCTGAATTAGTTGCTTCCAATTTGCTTGCCATAAAAAACAAAATTTCCCTTTGTTACCTTTAATAAACGAAAACTGGTATGAATTTCAGTAACATTAGTTTAATCCACAAAGATACAGCTCATTACAAAACTACCTCCAATATAATATTTTCAACGGTCAATGCTAGATCTGTGAGGAACAAAGTACCTGATTTGAACTTTGGATTACTTAATACAAGATCTGTTTCTGGAAAGGAACATAATCTAAAGGACTTCATACTAGATAACAATCTCAGTGTTTTGGCTCTAACTGAAACGTGGTTGAAAGAAAATGATAGTGACAGTTTTTCCATTGAACAACTATTACCACTGGGTTTCTCCGTCTTGCGCAACTCACGGGAGAGTCGAGGTGGCGGTGTAGCAGTCATACAAATCTCCACCATCCTTTGAAATGATAGACTGCCTCATGTCGAGCAACCGTTCACTTCGATTACTCGTAGTTTACCGACCGCCACCATCAAAAAGGAACAAACTTACATCAGTGCAGTTTCTAAATGAATTTTCAGAATGTCTGCTTTTCTATTCCTTGCATGGATGTGATATAGCTATTGCTGGTGATTTTAACATCCATGTTGACAATTTAAATGACTCTTTTACCAAGCAATTCACAAATTTGATTGAATCATTTGTCTATTCACAACTAGTCTCAAAACCTACCCACAAGAGAGGACACACCTTGGATCTAATTCCTGTTCGTCAAAGTAACAGCACGTCAGTACAAAATGTCCATGTCACAGATCCAGCATTGTCTGATCACTGTGCAGTCTTGGCCGAATTGACACCAGCAACTTCAAAAATTCCTCCAAAGAAATAACTTATCGAAAATATAAATCCACAAATATTGATGCCTTGAAAATGGATATCAGTTCATCAATTCTGTGTTCGAATTAGTCATGAGTCATCTGAGTAATTGCTATCTTTATTTGAAGAAACTCTTAAGGGCATCATGGCTGAGCATGCACCACCCAAATCAAAGGTTATAACTCATAGGGAAAAAGTGGAGTGGTTTACAGAAGATGTTAGAGCTGCTAAACAACAGCGTCGCAGATTTGAGTGTCTTTACTGTAAAACGAAGCTTGAGGTTCACCAGGAAATGTTCTGCCACCAAAGAAATACAACTAATATGATCATCAAAAAAGCGAAGAGGGAGTACTACAATTCTCTTATAGAAGAGTCATCTAATACAAGTGTGCTGTTCTCGCTAACCAATAGTCTCCTTGGTAAAGAACAAAACGTCATTCTCCCAGATCATCTAAATACTGAAGAAATTCTGGAAAAATTCAGCGATTATTTCATAACTAAAATTCAAGTAATCCTGTATGGTATAACATCATGTGAACCACCAGCGTTTGATCATCTTGACATCAAAAGAGATTTTTCTAATTTTCCCTCTGTCTCAAAAGAAGACATTCGAAAAATGATTTTATCATCATCCAATAATTCCAATGATCTAGATCAAATTCCAACATTCTTCCCCTCTCTCTCCCAGTTTTTTCCTCCCTGCTGATCGTAATAGTTATGCAACGAATCGTTATGCAGACCCGTCGATTTGAGACGAACGGCTGTTTAGATCGCGTGGAGGTTACCTAAAATGAAAAACACGCGAACGAAAACGGGTCTCGCCAAATTGTCGCCAGGTCACGCTAAATTTTCGCCAAGTTGAATGATCCAGTACGAATGAATAGTGGGATGATTTTGAGCATCAACCAAATATGAGCAGCACAGGTGTTTGCATCTGTCTAAAGTATAGCTGCTGTGTTGGCCAATCGACCAACAGAGCAGCTATACTTCAGACAGATGCAAACACCTATGCTGATGATTGGTTGATGCTCAACATCATTTTAAACTGTTAATCATCTTAAGATCTCACATTTGTACAAAATCAGGAAATGGCAGTAATTCATGTCTCTGCCACAAAAACTAATTATGGATGCCATATTCTTCTCCAGCATACTAGCCCATGCCAAGACTATGCTATAATTGCAATTAATTTGTATCTGAATTGCAGCAACACAGCCTCATTATTGTTCCTAAGGATTCATCTCTATTCATCGGGATATTGCCCATAGGAGCGAGAACTTGGCTATGATACAGCAGTTCATATATCAGTATAGTTGCGATACATATGAATTTAGTTCACCTGATGGGTTACCTGAATCGAGTACAGGGAAACGAATGATAAGTTACAAAAGTCCAGTCAAGGTGAACGATAAATGGGTTACGCAGAATTTTGAAAACAGCAGGCCTGGTTATGTCAAAATTGTCTTCAGTGAATCTGTAAATTGGACAGTGAACTCGGGTTAATATTTCTTGTTTGTGTTCGACTGCGAGGCTAAAAAATTAGCGGCCTCGCACTATGCAGGCATTGTGGAATCCACGTGACAAAGCTGGTGATTTTTCAGTCGCTCAACCTAAGATAAAAAGAAAACAGGGTCGAATGTCAGGCTACTAAGCGTGTCTTCATGAAACATCAAGCAATTGTGTCTTTGGAAGAAAATGCAAGCTGGTCGGTAAGTTAGCTTTTTGAATGTGAAGTTTAGCACAGCATTTTCAAGATTTCTTCAAAGATGAGTGCAAGCAATGTTAAAGAGAAATAAAAAAAAAATAACTAAATTTAGAATTGATTTTGTTGGGCTGGTAAATTCCTGTCCCAGTTTAGTAATATTTGCATATTTACGAAAGCGAATATCGTGCGAACTTTGACTCAGGTTCCCGATGCTGTGCACATTGTCGAAATGCATGTGAACTGAGAGGTAAATCGTTATTAATTTGTTCATTGTCCGTATTGAGTCCAGTGTCTAAAGACACACACACCAAGGGTAATCCAACAAGAGATTGGACCAGTGGTGCTGACAATCAGACACACCTTCACCTGTGGCAAGTTGAAGCGCGGGGGGTAGGGAGCTTTGTCAGACATACCTCACCACCCCAAGTATGGTGTTTTTCGGATTATTGTGATGTTGTTTACCCCCCCCCCCCCAAAAAAAAAAAACAGGGGGAGGTGGGCACAACATCACTCGACATCCCTGAAAACTCGTTTTAAATCACTCTCCACCCACCGACACTCACTCCTGAAAGAAATTCATCTGACGGATCCCGCTACCCTACCCCGCTCCACCTCCCAATGGCATATGCAAGAAAGTCACCAGGTAGACCCTCAACACCCCCCCCCCCCCCACCCCCAATCCAGTTACTATTTTGGCATAAAATCGCTTGAAATTCCCCAAAACTGAAATAATTACCCAATCGACCTCAACTTCATCCACTCGCCTCCTGTGGTAAACTGGTTGAAGGGTGGAGACATGCGTCTGTATGGACAGTCCAAACTAATCAAGGTTAATAACACTTGTAAGAAGAAAATGATGGGGCGAAATCCATTGTAGGTTCCTATCCTTTTCCTCATGATGATGTATCATCGCACCAAATGGGATTCATAATTATACGACCAATGGTTTTGGAATAACAAGGCAAAATGTTGGTTTTGACGAACAAACGACCCAGCAAACGAAAGAGATGGGACCGAACCGATATCATCGGGATACTGAAAAACCGAGCCAAACCAATCGTTGAATACCGAAACCGTCTGAATTATCAAATCTTCCTACTTTCGCTATTTATAAGGCCATGTTAAGACTTGAAAACAGTTGAAAGGTTCATTTTCACGGAAGAAGTGACTGATTTTCTTCTCAGTTTTGTTAACCCGCAATTGTCTGGCAATTGCCTTGAATTCTCTCTAGACTATATCCTGTTATTTTTAGTCAAGTATTGACTGTCTGTTAAGCAGCCAAGACTTACTGGAAATCACTGTCCAGGTGATTTGTCTATTGTCGACAGGACCTCCTAACGATGGCATGGTCAGGGCACATGGTCCGAGATCGCAAAAGCCTGAAAAAGGTCTTTAAACGAGATGAACGTTTAGAGCAAGTAACAAAATTACTGTACATATGATTTGTGTTCATAACGAATGTCACTGTTGAGCTCATGCGCAGTGGCATTTATGGCGTTGTGGGAGAATGATACAGGAACAACATATTCTGTTTTTTTCCTGGTGTGAATTCCCCTTTGGAACCAACAGCAAATTATCGGCAAGTCAGATACTGAATACTGAACCGATGCCGAGGTATATCCCCTAAAAACCGAAACCGATACCGAACTTAATTTCCAATTCCGCCCATCTCTACAAACGAATTGACTACAAACAAACTGACGAGTGGGTGGCTCAGAGAACGGACGGATATAAGGATTCAGCATATCCCACCACTTCTCTTCGAAAGTAGGAGTATCACTACCGGGTACATGCGTGTTCACCCTTGGAAAAACTATAATTATTCTTACGCTCGCTTCGGTAGGCACAACTACACTTCTGTTTGTCATAATAATGGAGAAAGAATTTCTTTCTCTGCTCTGCGGTTTTATTGAAAATCTGTTTACTGTAAAAGTTATAGGAAATAAAACTCACTTGTTTCGGTTTGCCTGTAACCGACGACACAACATCTGTCAGCTTTGATTCAAAGTCAGGAGGAATGTCCTTCAAGTTGGTATATAAGTTTACAATTGGCATTTTATGAGTGAACTGTGGTTTGAGTTTTGGAATACACAATACGTTAAAGCCAAGAAGACTTCGTCCTAAATAATGATCGATCTCGCGCACGTGATCTGCTGGTAATCGGTATATATACAGACAGCCACAAGCACAACTCAAAATTGACTCTACGCAGACTGACGGAAGGGACGTCGGAAGAATGGGGCAGAGGGAGCACCTGCCCTCCCTGCCTTCGAACCACGGGGGAGAAACGGGACAGACAATGCCCTTCCCAGGTTCGTCACTAGTAGTATGTCTCGCACGTTTGGGACCTTGTTTGGGGGATCTCGTCGGGGGATCCCATGTGACGTCATGTCACGTGACCCAGTGGCGCTATGTGTGATACGTGTTTCCGTCGTCCATTTTCTATACTGGAGGCCGCCATCTTGGTTTCTATGGTAGCACGTGATTGCTATGTTACCCAATTTTTCTGCAATAAGACGGGGTATGTTTTGAGGGTGTGTTCCTTTGTAGAAGAGTAAATCTGATTACCACAAATAACCCGACAATCCCTCCAAATCACCAACATCCACCCAAAACCAATTCTCCCAGAATCACTTTTTGGATCCCTATCCCATGACGTTTTTTCCATTAAAAGACACGTTCTTTTGGTCATTACCCAGAATTCTCTGCTTCTATCTATATATGCAATAGTTTACGTCTATCTGGCCATGTTCCTTTGTTCTAGAGTATACTCCAGTAACGTAGAAGAGCCTATTAGTTGGAACAGCTTTGCTTATTATTACTATATTTAGCTATTCTAGTCTGTTCTTGTAAGTTCTGACCCTATTCCGTGTACTCTTGTTGTTTCATTTATCTAGATCATTTATATAAATTATAACTAACCAATCAGATTGCTTGATTTTCCATAACCTGTACTTAATCGTATAGAGTTATCTCCCCTTATTACACCGAAGTTGTATCAGATTCTGATCACATCTATATCCAATGGCAATATCCCCGGGCACCCCAATTTCGGCACCCCTTTTTTGAAAAACATATGACCTTCGGCACCCCTTTTTTGTCATATTTGCTTATGTGAAAAGGCACAATGTGACACAATGTGCCCTAGCACATAGGCACATACGGGTATTTGAGGATACATATTGCCTGGTATTGTATTATTCGAGGATACCTACTAGAGAATCCCTTTTTTGTCATATGTGCTTATGTGAAAAAGCACAATGTGACACAATGTGTCCCAGCACAAAGGCACATGCTTTATGTGCCGATATGTGCTTATGTGAAAAGGCACAATGTGACACAATGTGCCCTATCACATAGTCACATACGGGTATTTGAGGATACCTATAGCCTAGTATTGTATTATTTGGGGATACCTATCTACGATACCTTCTGGAGAATCCCTTTTTGTCATGTGTGCTTATGTGAAAAAGCACAATGTGACACAATGTGACCTAGCACATAACCACATGCTTTATGTGCCGATATGTGCTTATGTGAAAAGGCACAATGTGACACAATGTACCCTATCACATAGGCACATACGACCAAAATGGGATTCCATAGCCACAGGTGTTTCCAAAAGGGATTCTTTAAAAGGGATTCCATAAAATGGAATTCCTATCCGACTCCGTAAAATGGGATTCCGTATTTTATCATCGACACTCGAGGGTATGGAAAGGGACTGATAACACTTAATTATTATTGCAACAACCCGAACAGATACTGACAACCAAGATCGAAGAGAACACAACATAAACTTTGATTTAATATTAACGCCCAATATATACAATACAATTTTCAACCTGAATGGACTGTAACCCCTAAATACTACATGCAGCAACCTAACTAAACAGACGAAACATGAACGAAGATCGAACTAGTTGGAAACAACTGAACAGAGACAACCAACCACTACAAAACAATAAAGGTACTGAACGAAGATCCAACACAACCAAGATCGAAGTGAACAGAACAAATTGAAGAAAATCGAACTGATCTGATCGAATATAAGCAAACTCGAAGTGAATTGACCATAAAAAATGAACAAAGATCCAACGCAGCCAAGATCGAAGTGAACAGAACAAAGTGAACGAAGATCGAACTGATCTGATTGAACTGCAACCCCTAAATATAACCCAATGTTAACTCTCTTGAACTGTTTGAAATGAACTATAACACTAATGAAGGTACATATAATTAACCCTCTTGAACTGTTTGAATGACCTATAACCCCTAAATATATCCCAATGTTAACACCCTTGAATTTTTTGAACTTTTTGAATGAACTTTTTATATCTAATTTAAATAAACACCCTTTGAACAGAACAACATTTAACTGAATAAATTTTAAACTTAATGAACTACAACCCATTGAACTGAATTCTTCTAATAGGGAAAGGGAATACCCTCGAGTGTCGATGATAAAACACGGAATCCCATTCTACGGAGTCGGATAGGAATTCCATTTCATGGAATCCCTTTTAAAGAATCCCTTTTGGAAAACACCTGTGGCTATGGAATCCCATTTTGGTCGTATGTGCCTATGTGATAGGGCACATTGTGTCACATTGTGCCTTTTCACATAAGCACATATCGGCACATAAAGCATGTGCCTTTGTGCTAGGACACATTGTGTCACATTGTGCTTTTTCACATAAGCACATATGACAAAAAAGGGATTCTCTAGTAGGTATCCTCGAATAATACAATACCAGGCAATAGGTATCCTCAAATACCCGTATGTGCCTATGTGCTAGGGCACATTGTGGCACATTGTGCCTTTTCACATAAGCACATATCGGCACATAAATCATGTGCCTATGTGCTAGGGCACATTGTGTCACATTGTGCTTTTTCACATAAGCACATATGACAAAAAAGGGGTGCCGAAGGTCATATGTTTTTCAAAAAGGGGTGCCGAAATTGGGGTGCCCGGGGATATTGCCATTGGATATAGATGTCATGAGAATCTGATACAACTTCGTTGTAATAAGGGGAGATAACTCTATACGATTAAGTACAGGTTATGGGAAATCAAGCAATCTGATTGGTTAGTTATAATTTATATAAATGATCTAGATAAATGAAACAACAAGAGTACACGGAATAGGGTCAGAACTAACAAGAACAGACTAGAATAGCTAAATATAGTAATAATAAGCAAAGCTGTTCCAACTAATAGGCTCTTCTACGTTACTGGAGTATACTCTAGAACAAAGGAACATGGCCAGATAGACGTAAACTATTGCATATATAGATAGAAGCAGAGAATTCTGGGTAATGACCAAAGGAACGTGTCTTTTAATGGAAAAAACGTCATGGGATAAGGATCCAAAAAGGGATTCTGGGAGAATTCTAAGCCAGAACATTACTCCTGTTCAATCGAACGCACCCCTTTGTACCCCCTTAGTACTATAGCACTGCGTGCTAAGCCGATAAATTGGGGAAATAAAGTCAATTTTGGTGATTTTGGGTGGATTTTGGTGATTTGGAGGGATTGTCGGGTTGTTTGTGGTAATCAGATTTACTCTTCTACAAAGGAACACACCCTCAAAACATACCCCGTCTTATTGCAGAAAAATTGGGTAACATAGCAATTACGTGCTACCATAGAAACAAAGATGGCGGCCTCCAGTATAGAAAATGGACGACGGAAACACGTATCACCCTAACAACACGCGCTGCGCATGCGCACTAACACCACGTATCACTATGGAGATGACGTCACAAGATGGCCGCTCACGCGGGTTACCATGACAACACAACATGGCGCCACTGGGTCACGTGACATGACGTCACATGAGATCCCCCGATGAGATCCCCCAAACAAGGCCCCAAACGTGCGAGACATACCACTGTCACCTCATTTTCTGTCAATGATTTATTCTCGAAGTAAAGCTACAATACACCCCAAATCCGTTCTGGGAGCTTTCATAATTCACTGGATGAGTTGGGGGAGTTTTGGGAGGAGCTGCCCCTCCCGATGGACGCCTCCTCTCAAACTCCCCCATCCCAGGCTTTTGGCCCTCGAGACATGCATGCTTTGGCATGTCAAGGTTTGCTGCTGGTGCAAGTAAATGTCCCTTTCCCGGAGTCTGACCCTCCTGTTCTGAAGTGATTCCGGCGCCCCCGACAGACAGTGGGGACTATCACATTCTAGGGACGAATAGCAGTCGTCGCATGCTACTTGTGACACGCGTGGGCGCTCTGCCCCACTAAATTCTATTAGAAATTTCACGAAATTGACCCCGTGGTCAGATGGAAAAGGTATATCCCTTTCAAAAGAAGAATCCTTTTTGTTTAAAATTGTAGGATAGTGAATTTCCAACTAGGCGGAGAGACCGGGAGGGGGGAATCCCCTCCCAGTCCGTCCCCCAGTTGGAAATTCACTACCGAGAAACATTTTGAATGTGAAGCGATGAAAGGGGGCATAAAATTGATTCTAGTAACTGAAATGCCAACACATTTATGTTAGAATTATCAGGTTATTATTATTTGGTATTATTCTGGGAATTGAATATGTGCTAAACAAATGCTCAAGCTGAGAACTTTGAACAATTCACACTGTCCTAACATTGAATGCGATCTTATGCAGGAATGATAAATTTTCGATGTTTCATCATGTTGTAACTGTGAGTGATGGAATTAACTGATTTTGCATGATGCGATGTTTTTGAAGTGCATTTCGAGGATTTTTTTTGTTACGATAAGTAAACGTTCTGTTGAAGTCTCGTACCGATTGACATCATGTATATTTATGAAGTTCGATATTGCGTACACTATAGTTGTAAATAGTAACAGTTGGAATTATTGCCGATTTGAAACCGAATTGGAATTTTGGGAAGTAAAGGAGTCACCAGTATCACCAAAGAAGCTCTAAAATCCAGATAGATGGAATTTCCAACTACTCATGACTTGCCCTCCGAATTTCCAACTATAGGAAATTTTGGCCAGGACTGGGGGTGACTCCCCCCCCCCCCCCCCCCCCCCCCACACACACACACACACACATTGTCGCCACGTCCCTGTTGGGCCTACTATTTTAAAAGACTACTTTCTTTCAACGAAACTAATTATGTAACGCAATAATAATAACTGGTTTCTTTCCGTGTACATGAGTACTCGATAAGGCAACCATAATTTTTTTATTTTTTTTGGGGGGGGGGGTGGGTTTGGGGGGTTTTCTTTTCTTCCATAACGAGCGTTATCATCGTACAAAGGATACACGAAACAAGCGTACATGCCAAAATATTTCCATTTTCAAAATTGTGGTTTCGTCAAATTTCTTCTTTCAAATTGACTGCTTTCAGCCTTTCAGACAAACAGAAGTTGGCATTCGAGCGACGAACATTTTTCTGACAGACAACAAAAATACCGGCGCACTGGTCATGATTGGGGGCGAAACGCTGCGCCCTCCTCATTAACGACACCCCACTAGCTTTAGTCCTAATCTTTATCTTGTTCAGTTGTACTCATATCCACGAACACTTCCCTAACAGGCCACTTAGTTGATTTACAGATCATATGTGAAAGTACTCTAGTCACAATGGCAGTCATGAAATAAATAAAATTGAAGGAGTTTGCTAAATAGGATGAAACCGTATTGTGATTATCATAACAAAAATGGTCTCTTTCTCGATCAGATCGCGATGCGATCGCGAAACACTTGTTGGTCGAGAAATAAAATACTGTAATATCAAAACTCTGTATACCCTGTCTACAATCAACTGTACATACAATAATCCATCGGTGAGCCGGAAGCAATGGGTAGAGGGGGCAGTTGCCGTCCCCCGCCTTCGGGGCGAGTGGGGGCAGACAATGCCGTTCTCAGGTTCGTCGCTTAATTGTTTCCAATGACTTATTCTCGAAGTAAAGCTAAAATACACCCTAAATCCGTTCTGGGAGCTTTCAAAATTTAGTGATGGAGTTTTGGAGGAGGGGCTCCCTCCCGATGGGAGGGGGCACCTACTCTAAAACTCCCCCATCTCGGGCCTTCGGCCTTCGAGACATGCATGCTCAGTTTTCAATACCCCTGTCTGATATTATTGCTCCTGCATCAGGCAGCATTTTTCAATCAATATTTTAAGTAAAACACAACAGTTTTTTGTGAACAAGTCGATGGATGCTTATACACTAACAGTTCGGCATTGGATCTGGCCTCTCTCCATGCCACTGCAACATATATCACCCCATTGCTAGTTGCCGTCTCAATGGCGAATCCAGGATTCAGAAACGTGGATGGGGTGAGGATCAGATTTCGATCATGGGCCATGTGAAGCGTCACTCGGCGCGCGTAGGGCGAGTTTGGGAGAGCACGGGGGAATTGGGGGATGTCCCACTCTTGTCGGCACGGAAATGTTAAAATATCTGAGGTCTGTGCTGTCCACCGGTGACTTCTTCGTCGGAGGTATAGCTGATTAGGTACAGTATTGTCCAGAATTGCACATGCACATCCACTACATTCAGTTATATACCACGCTCCCCGTGGTCTTGGTGTTTGAGCAAATAAAATTGTAGGGGCGGGTCGGGGTGGGTATTGGAGGGAATACCCCAACCTATGTGTGGGGGTTCGGTGGCCTCTCCTGAGAAAATGTTGAATTTTGGTTTTGAAGATGAAGTTATAGATAGCCTATGTATGATATAATAGTCTGAGTAAACAATTCTCTGCTAAATCAAGAGGGTTCAGTCGGAACTCGAACACGGGGAGACTGTTTTAGCCCCCATATTATATCGAGACTGTATATATCCTTAGTTGATAATTCTACGCAATTGATATTTTTCTGGAGGCATGTTTTGTTTTTTTACAATAAACCAGATTCTAGTTGGTGTGACTCATTTGCACTAAGTGACCTTTGTGTTTATCTACATGCAAACATGTTTGTATCCAAGGTTGCACAGAAACTATTTTTAGATCCCTGTACATATAGCTGCTGATTGTTTAATTGTTTATGTAGGTCATCCTTGTTTACATCAGTTAAGACACAATCACCTGCAAACTGTTAGAAAACAGAACTTTGGAGAAACTTCATCTTTTTGGACATGCTATCTGATAACTATTTAAACCCTTGTCAACAGAATTCAGAGACCCACTTCAAAGAAACTCTTTTCAGATAAACTCATTTCAGATAGACATTGGAGATTATTATCGTTGCAGAACAGTGCATTTATTATAGAAGCAGTGCTTCTTTGTGAATTTGAAAAAGTGATTCCAAAAGAGAATTTTGAAGAGAATTTATTCATCTTGTTAAAGAGCTTTTATACTTTCTGTGAAACAGAATATATTTTTGTGAAAAGTCAGGATTCTTCTGGATTATTTGGAAATTACCTGTGGCGCCAATACTTATTGGATTTTTATTCCATTTGAATTTTGCTGAGCATTTATTGTATTTTATTGAAGACTGTTGAATTTTCTAAGTGAACATTTTATTACAAATCTACGGTCCCAAGGAAATATATGTTTAGGATATTTTTTGATTCAATGGGCTGGATAATTTCAGTGGGTTAGAGAAGCGAACAGTATATAAGCGAAGGACTATTTGAGAGCTAGACTGGCACCGAGCCATAGCAGCGTCGAATTCCTCACATGCGTCGACCGGGGGCTTGGTAGCTGGGTTCAGAGCAGGCTCTCAAGTCACCAGTGACATTCTGAAACGAATCTGACGCCGTTATGGCATGGAACCAGACTAGTATAAACCTTGAATAGTCCATCTCCTATTTTTAGATTCCGTCGATTGGAATATTTCAAATGGTCGGAAAAGCGATTGAATCTGTTGGCCCGTCTATCAGTGGCGTGGTCACGGGGGGGGGGGGGCTGAGGGGACCACGTCCCCCCTCCCCGCCCCCAGTTTCCTTCACAGTAGACCTCGAAATATGTCAAAAAATGGCATAAAAATCGTAGGTGTGTGTGTGGGGGGGGGGGGGGGGGGGGGGGTAAGGTCCATGGGGGTTAGGTTGAAGATTTGTAGATTGCTAGTCCTAATATCTGTGTCGGTGAAAAGGTAGACAGTCGTCAATATATGACAACCCTCAAAATATCCGCTCAGATGCAAGGAGATGGGGTTTTTTGAACCCTGGAATTAAAAATGTTTCTATCACGGGCCAAACCACGGTCGGCCCGTGGTAGAAAAATTTTGAATTCCAGTGTTCAAAAACCCCCATCGACGACCCTTGGCCGCCTCATATTGGACACATTCATTTCCCTCTAGTGTAAATCCTGGTTATTATTACCTTGGTTATCTAGCTCAAACTTTAGGGACGCAAAATTCTGAGATGTGAAGGCTTGGAAAGTTTTTCCCGCACAAACCACCCTCACCCCCTCCCCCTATTAAAATGGAGCTAAGCCATGATCTGCGGTTTTGCTCCCTCCCTCCCCCCCCCCCCCCCCACACACACACACACACTTGCTTTGGGCTGGCTACGCCACTGCCGTCTACAGAGGAAAACAGCTGTAGGACTTCCCAACGAACTAACACCGCACAAGCAGGGTTAGCATTACATGGTTGAAAACAAGTGCACCATCGACGTGCAATACGCCTTAGTACACTGTGTCATTGTGCCTCATCGTAGGGGATTAAGTTCCTTGACCAAGGATACAACGCAGCTACCTCTGGTGAAGATCGGACCGTGCACCTTTCGAAGTCCAATAAGTAACCACTGGGCCTCCGCGCGCCCAATTTGATATTTGGGCTTATGTCAAACAAGCATAAAGTATCCGATTGTGGTCATTTGGAGGCCAAGTATTACCAATTTCGGATGAAGATAAGGAAAGAGTTAATTAACCCTTTACCTAACCTGAAAAGCAGACGACACTTGCAAACGAAATCCTTGAATAATTAGGTTTTTTTTATTTTTTATCTCAAAAACATATGTTATGACCCCTCATTGGAACGAGCTCGTCGAGCTCGTTCCAATGAGGGGTCATAACCTATGTTTTTGAGACAAAAAATGAAAAAATAATGAAACTTAATTGGAGATTGTGAATTTTTGTGAATAGCGCTGGCCAGTTTTGGCCGTACGTTGGGTAAAGGGTTGAATAGGACGTTGCACCACGACGCCTAAAATAATTACATGTATGTTTTATATATCCAAAAATAAACTTCAAAGAATCTTGAATTTTTAGCTATAATTCCGACTGCCTGATTGTCGAACTACGTCATGAAGACATGCCTTCAACGAAGGCATGCCTTGTTGATGTTGTTGGAATCTTTGATCTGTCGGGACTCCAGCCATCACAGTCGGACAAAATGAAGTTTCCAGAACTTTCCAACCCAATCTTCGTGGCGGCCTGGGTGTATCTAGATTTTGTCTAGGGGTAAATGGTTACCCTCGAATATGAACTTGAAGATACCCATGCATCAATTTTAATTTTAAGTTGAACTGAAAATAGCGGTACATTCATACCAAAAACTTGATCGATGAGAGACATAGAATAAAGCAAATTTCCTTATAATGGATTCGAAGGCTCAATTATAAAATATCTCGTATTACTGGAAAACAACAGTCTTGTATTGACAAGTAATTTATCTGAGGACGGGATTTATTTAGTTTTGGGAGCGATTAAATCCCTCTTCAGTACTTTTCTATTTCCAGAGAGTCATCTCTAAGTATTATGACATTATTATACAATTCTTAGAGCGCTGTGATTGATTCTTGATGCTGAATGGTAATTCCTCTCAGACGAAGTTTCTTGAGCATGTTAATGATCCACGCAAAATACAAATTAGAGCACTTATAGTGGCGTAGCTACTGGGGGAGATTGGAGGGGACTTAACCCGCTGCATTTTTCCTGAAAAAAAGCATGAACTTAAAACCTATATATACTGAGTCAAAAAAGAAAGTATAATACACTTTGGGGAGCTATTTCTTTAGTATGGTCGACTTTAATCCCAAACAAATTATTGTAAATTCATATTTCGAGTCTAGCTGTATGAATTTGCATAATGTCATGTTCTTACTCTTGTCGGCATCACGTCAGAACGTCGCAATTCAGACATGGGGTAACATGAAAAGTTCACACATGCAGTCAATAGCGTGTATGTCCACGGTTTGCCTCTTGGATGGCAAGACATCGACGGCGCATGGACCTGATAAGTCTCTGGATGTCACCGCGCTGCGGTATTGCGTTCCACTCCTGCCTTAGAACATTACGTGAATCGCCTAACGTCTGAAGATCATGAAGCCGTACCCGACGGTCCAATTGATCCCAAACATGCTCGACTGGCGGCATATCTGGCGAAAGTGGGGCTAGGGAAGAAGTTAGATGCTCTGCTCCTCAAGAAAGTCACGACAGATACGCGCCACGTGACGTCGAGTATTGTCTTGCTGCAATAACTGCAATACGACGTTAGCGTTGAACAACTGGACAACAACAGCGTTAAGAATTTCGTCACTATATCGCAGTCTTCTCGGGTTACCATCGATGAAGATCACTGCGTTCGATGGTGTAAGGAAATTCCTGCCCAAAACCATTACACTACCCCCCGCCGAAATGGTCGCATTCCCGCACGCAAGCATCAGAAAACCGTTCCCTTCGTCGGTGATACACTGTTGCCCAATCATCGGCGCGCCGTAGACAAAATCGTGATTCATCACTAAAAAGAACTGTGCTCCAATGATGCTGAGTCCAGCGAACACGCCGACATACCCATTCCGTTATGACGGTACGGTGACGTTGGGTAAGGATTGGTCCGTAGTGTGGATGCCTACTTCCGATGCCGTGTCCAGCGAGTCTGCTGCGGACAGTTTGTGCACTGATTCTATTGTTAGTTCTACCAGGAGTAATTGCTGCTGTCCTCGTTGCCGGAAGAAAGCGATCCCACAAGTAGGACGTCCTGATGTGTCGGTCTTGAGCAGGGGTAGCAACTCTTGGTCAACCTGAACGCGGTCGGTCGGCAGTAGATCCAGTGGTTCTATACCTTCCAATGAGACGGTAAATAGTGACCACAGTGACTCCGAACTCAGCAGCGAGTTCATCTGGAGGTATCCCAGCCTCATGCATACCAATGACACGCATCCTTTGATTTTCGGTTAACCTTGGCATTTTTTAAAATGTCGGAAGACAAAAACTGGCGTGTTTTCTCAATAGCCCAGGCTCTAGCACAACAAAACACAAAGAAAATCGTCGATCACCCATTCAATTGGACACGCTCGGGAAGCACGTGTTATTTTGAAATCCGTAGCTGAATTGTATACGGTTGGGTGGACAACATCATTAAACTCTTTCCACGACTTCTTTTTCCACAAACATGCAACATTAGAACTGTTATATTTCATCCTTTATGCTATTTCATCACATTTGTTTCTATATTATCCTTTCTTTTTTTGACTCAGTATATAAACAACTTTTAGTGGGTTGACAAAGGATATAACACCCTGATGTGGGGTGTCAAATGAAATACATACAGTACGCGGAGAGTGGATTGTGACTAAATCACCCGCGGAGTGGAGTTATCAACCAAACTATAACTTTAAAATGTTGTATATATCAACTAAAAACACAAGCAATGTTTCAGCCAATGGACCTCTGGGTTTAACCCAGAGGTCCATTGGCTGAAACTTTGCTTGTGCTTGTTATGCTTTGCAACAAATTTGCAATTATTGCTTGGGTGGAATCTCCACTCTGCGGGTGATTTAGTGATAATACACTCTCCACGTACTGTACCTTATGCGACTGTGTAGAATTACACCTTTTGAGCAAAATAACTACTCTCTGGGGTCTGAAACGACGAAAGAACACAGAAAGTTGTGAGTCACGATGCTGGCCCCGCGGTATTTTCGAGCCACACAACCAAGTTTTAACCCTTTACCCAACGCAGACGATATCAAAATTTATTATTTTAAATATAATTTTTTTAAATTTTTCAAAACATTTCAACAAAACCATATCATGTGACCCCTCATTGGAACGAGCTCAATGAGCTCGTTCCAATGAGGGGTGACAAGATATGGTTTTGTTGAAATATTTTGAAAAATGAATTTTTTTCAACTGCTCAATTTGCATATTACGCGGGCGGATGCGGGCGATTCGTTGGGTAAAGGGTTAAAATGATATGCCGCGAAATGAAAAAACGGCAGTCGGGCAACGCAAATGTTGCTCGACTGACACGTATATATACTAGCGGAAAAAAGAAACGCAAGTTTTTTCTGTGGCAATATTTCCAATGTGTTATGGATGATTATTTCATTGTTTGGATTTTGATGTTATTTCTTCATCACTGATTAAATTTTGACGAGTTTTGTTGTCTTAACACAGACGGCGTTTGCATGGATAACGTTCAAACGTAGGTACCCTACGCCATTTCCTGATCAAAATCAATAGTGGGTGTGCCCACTCGAGCTCAGTCGCCGTTCTAACTGTCCTTACCATTGACCGCATCAAGTTGTTTATGTTGGGATGTTATTCCACTCCTGAGGAAGGGCCTGCGTGAGATGACCGACGTTGTCTGGTACGTTGACGCGCTTTCTGACCCTACTGTCCACCTCGTCCCACAAATGCTCGATCTGGGACAAATCTGGATTGTGTGGTAGCCATTCGAGAACTAGGACATTGTTTTGGTTGAGGAAGTCATGGCAAACCCTGGCAACGTGTGGCCTCACATTATCCTGCTGCAACATAAGGTTGCGCGCATGGATAAGTGGAAAGACGCATGGCATGAGGACTTGATCCCAATAACTTATGGCTGTAAGGTTGCCCTCGATGACCACGAGGAGTGTTCTCGTGTCATGAGAAATCCCCCAAACCATAACAGACCCTCACCCGAATCTTCCGTTTTCCTTAACGCACGCGTCAGAATATCGCTCACCTTGACGTCGATAGCAACGTTGTCATCCATCTGACCTGTAAAGCGTAAACCGAGATTCATCCGTGGATAACACGTCTCCGGTGGGTCAAGTGAAACCGATTTGATGCATGTGCCCGCAGCCATTGCAATCGACTTCGCCTGGGTGTAAGTTGTGGTCCCACGTAGGGACGTCGTGACCTTAAATTGAACTCCCGCAACCGATTCCTAACTGTTCTTAGACAAACTCGGCGACCACGAATGCCAACAATCTGACACGCCCCTTCCGTCGCCGTCTGAAATCTGTTACATAGGTGTGAGAGACGTATACCTAAACGAGCTATCGTAGACTCGTGGATCCCTAATTGCTGGGCGACGAGACGTTGCGATTGGAACTGCATAATTTGAGCAATAGCCCTACCCCTATCAGCTTCGGACATTCGCGGCATTTTGCTTTTCAATCGAGTTGAAATGGAATATTGTGCAATCGATGTGTACTATTCAAAAACTTTGATTTGGTATGGTTTTCAAGCCTATAGTACATGGGAGTGCCCCGGATACTTGCTTTTTCGAAAACTCTGTTGAAAGCTCCGTCGCACTTGGAAATGGTTGACTGAATTTTAACCAAAGACTTTCTAGACAGTACACTGAGGTAGCTATGTGTCAAATTTTACGGTATTTGGTCTTCGGATAAAAAAGATATTACCAAAACTGAACTTGTGTTTCTTTTTTCGTCAGTATATATGGTGCTGCGTCCGAGACATTGAATTAAAAACTGTTTTTCGGAACTTAGCACACGAGGAGTTGATCCCGGGTAAGAATATGCATGGAATTCCCAAGCTGGTCAATCTACTTTCACCCTGATATTGCTTGAGTAATTTTGCTAATGTTATGCCTCCATTGTCTGGGTACTTAAGCTTTTGAACATCGAGTATCGAGTCAATACCGATTTTTCGAAACAAGGGAATCTCAAACTACCGAAATTTCGGTATTGAAAATATTCCCGACATTAGTTAAAAATAAAAGGGCCAACAACAGAACATTACGCCGAATTCATGACAAGAAGGGCCCATGGACTGTGTTTTTCTCCAGGGGGTATTTTCTGTCAGCCTTTTTGAAACATCAAATGACCAAATGCGATTGTCTTTGTCACTTCCAGAATTTTGACATTTCGGCGGCTTTATCTGCTGTAAACCGGGGATTTGTAACTGGTCACTTGGCCTGTATCAAAAATACCATTTGATATTGGTACTGGTGTAAGTACATGTATCTCGTTGACACCGAATTCCATACCAGTAACGAGGTAAATCATTCTAAAAATACTGATTGGGGCTGCACGATATTCAAAACAGAATACCGGTATCGGTATTCAAAAAAATACCGCGGTATACCGGTATATCGAAGACTGTTCAGCTATCTGAACATAAGTACCACAATCGAGACTTGAGGCATCACAGTCGAGACGAATCAGCATGCCTTGATGATGAGGTTCGAAAAACCTTTATCTACCTTATACGATAAAACATTTTATTATTTTAAATATTAATTTATCAAATTTTTCCAAAAATTTCTTCAAAACAATATCATGTGACCCCTCCTTGCAACGATCTCAACGAGCTCGTTCCAATGAGGGGTCACACGATATTGTTTTGTAGACATTTTTGATAATTATTTTTTTTCCAACTGAAGCATTTGTATATTACGTGAGCACATGCGGACGATTCCTTGGGTAAAGCGATAATATTATTCATTCGGAACTACAGATAAAAAGCTAGAGACATCTTGGAAAGTAAATTGTGGGTGAATAAATAATGACGATAAACCGATATTTTTGTAATTACACCGGTATTCAATCGATATTGGTTTGAATACCCGGTATATATCGGTTTATCGATATACCGTGCAGCCCTAAATTACCGATAGTGAAACCGAACTTGAAATTTCAGTACCGTTCAACTCGATTCAATTGTCACGAAAAGTTAATTTTTATCCCCAGAGAACACCCAAGACTTTCACCTGTAGGGGATATACTCTTCAGACCCAAAAGGAAGTGAAATGAAGTGGGGGGAATTATTTTTTCTGCTGCTATTGAAATAAGGATGAGGAGATGAAATATTTTTCTGCTGCCAGAAGCAATTGTCAAATACGTAGAAACATGCATTGGGGGAATTTCCACTTGGAGAATGTTTTAGTAATAAAGTACTGTCCACGCACTGTGTGTATTCACATTAATGCTTGTATCTCGCGTTTGTTTGTTTTGTTTTTATTAATCCCCCGCGTGAGTAATCGGGACAAGGACACAAGGACACGCTGTAGTTACAGCTGGTCAGGATGGAACGGTTTCAAACCGCTGACCTTTCCTTTTGAAGTGCAAAGCTCTTACAATTGAGCCATCGAACTCTTTGCATCCGGCGTGGCCATAATATTAAAATCACAGTTTACAGTTTAGCAAGTCGTCGGCTGAGTGCTAGAATGTTCTATGTCCCATAGGGGACATAGAACATTCTAGCACTCAGCCGACGAAGTTTCAAAACATGATTGTACTGACTAATTTTGATAAATGTATTTCATTGTATTTCAGTCTTTTTTAAAAAAGTGGTGATGTCATTCAAGTGAAAAACCGTTCGTCTACCCATCGGATGGACGCCGGTTAAAGATAAAATAGATATGGGGAAATTATGCTACCTAAATTACCTGGTAAACCCCCAAACATTAGATCGTGTAAAACGATGTTCAGCCATGTATGGAGTTATAACATTCAGACAGGATGGATAAAGCAGGCGAGGGAGCTAACGGATAACTACTCTATAGAGACTGAAGATCATCAAGGGGGACTGCAACCGGGGGGGGGGGGGGTGGTCTTTTTAAGGGAAAGGGTGCTTGAGGACTGGCGAGCTGGAATCAGGACCAAGTGTTCTTTAGCCGAGTTATATAAAAAGGATGTCCCAGCTTTTGAGGAGTACCTGGATGGGTCGTTGCGGGGAAGGGGGGGGGGGGCATTGTTGTTCAGAATGAGATCCAGTTACGGGAGTTGAGTGGGATAATATGGAAAGGTGAGGAAAGAGTGTGCCAAAGGTGTAACTTAAGTGTGATGGAGACTATGGAACATTTCATTTTAGAATGCCCAAAATATTTGCCAAGTAGAACAAGACTCCCTAGGAACTAATGAAAAATCGGATGGAAACATGAAGGATAATTGGATGAGGAATGACATGGGGAAAAGGCTCAATTTTATGGTTGGGGGTCGCGCAGGCGCCAATGGGGGAATTATTCATGATTAGTGTTGTAATAAATGCTTGGAGATTAGGAGGGAAAGTGGAGCGTGGGAAGGGGCGAGTGGGAAAGAATATCTCAGCGGGGCAGTGGGTTAATGTAGGCCTCCTCGTTAGATCAAATCAGCCCGAAGGCCGAAGATTTATTATTATTATAAACCCTTTGCCCAACGCAGACGGTATCAACATTTATTATTTGAAAAATCATTTTTTAACATTTTTAAAAAAATTTCAACAAAACCATATCATGTGATCCCTCATTGGAACGAGCTCGACGAGCTCGTTCCCAAGAAGGGTCACATGATATGGTTTTGTTGAAATTTTTTGGAAAATAATATTTTTTCAGATGCTAAATTTGCATATTACGCGGGCGGATGTGGGCGATTCGTTGGGTAAAGGGTTAATTCATCGCAACCTCTTCTTGTGCTTGCACACGTTCATCTGGGGTTTGTGAATAGATTCCGATGAAATTTTCCAGACATTCTTTATAGTAAGCATACTCCCAAATGTGTATATATATCATTATTTATTGACATGCAGTGTCACTTTCGGCATCTATTGGAAAATCATTATCATAACAACACAGGTTTGAAGTCAAGTTTAAGCAACCGTTTATGCCTAGGCTGTTTACTATGGAACGCATTGGTTTGAGAGGATCACTTTTACAAGCGAAATTGTAAACAACCAGTGTTCCAATTCCGGGGATTCCCGCGGAAGGGATTCCCCTTTTGGAAAGGGTCCGGGCCAATGCAGTTGGGAAATCCGTACCATAAAGTAAGGCCCCCAATTTGAGATTTGTTTTGGAGGACTGAAGAACACAAAAATTAAGAAATATTACCATCAAATTGAACTTATAACACTCACATACTGCATTCGGTCATTTTGCAGTTGTGTCTAAACAAGTCTTGGCTGTCAACATAGCAGTGGCGTAAGAATCGGGGGATAAGGGGGTATTTACCCCCACAAAAATTTCCAAAACTTTGTAAATATCTAGTATCTACACGAAAATAACCACATACATCTGCGTATTGTACAACATACAGGCGCACATAAAAACTGTACCATTTGCAGTGCAGAGAAAAATTGGTAGCCGATGTCACTGACTAATTTGACGCTCAACAGGTTAACATCTTCCTCTCTGACATACATCCTCCTTTAACCCTTTACCCAACGTAAAGGCCAAAACCGGCCCGCGCTATTCTCAAAAATCGCCAATTAATTTTCATGATTTTTTTATTTTTTTGTCTCAAAACATAGGTTATAACCCCGCATTGGAACGAGCTCGTCGAGCTCGTTCCAATGAGGAGTCATAACCTATGTTTTGGAGACAAAAAATGAGTTATTCAAGAATTTGTTTGCAAGTGTCGTCTGCTTTTCATGTTTGGTAAAGGGATAAACACCAAAAATTAGCAGAAACAATACCTTGATTTTTTTCACTTGAGAAGCGAGGAAATGAGCTCTCAGTAGTTCATATTTCACAAAGTTTCCTGGTATCCCCCTCCCGCACTCTCTTCCGGGTTCGGCTACGCAGAGCGGGCCACCAAAGGCGGGCGTGCTGTCCCCTACAAGCTCCCATTTGCAATACATTCCCCCCCCCCCCCCCCCAATATTATAAACTTCCTACGCCCCTGCTACATAGGTAGTCCAGCTGCCGGCGTACTTGTATTGTTGTGGTAAAAAGGTGATCAAATCAGAACTAGGTCTTTAAGGCTTAAAGAAGAACACATCTGTTGTTTGTCCTTGAAGCTTGAGGCTTTTTATTTCCATTATGTTGGTAACTATTGGTTTTCTGAGGGCTGATGATCACACAATTCAGGACACCAAATGTTGAATCATTTTTGTTTGAATGGGGACCACTGAGATTGAGACATTTTGGGTTTAAATTGGGAAAGAATCTTGCTCAAATGCCATTGGGAAAGGGTCCCACTTTCGGCCCCAGTAGACACCCAAAATAATGCCTGTTCGGGAAACTTAAATGTTGTCGCAATTTTTAACAGCGTTATTGCTCCTTGAACTTGGATTTATCCTTGATTAATATATGAAGTTATTATACGTGCACCGTGTCCATTGTTTATGAAGGGGTATTGATAGATTTTCTTTTGCGCAGACCTCCGCGTACTTTACAACTTTTATGCTGCGATAAAGTTTACCCTTTATCTAACGATTCGCCCGCATCCGCCCGCGTAATTTGCAAGTTGTGTAGCTGAAGAAAATATTTTTTTGTAAATATTTCAACAAAACCATATCATGTGACCCCTCATTGGAAGGATCTCGATGAGCTCGTTCCAATGAGCGTGTCATATGTTATGGTTTTGTCGTTGAAAAATTTTTAAAAAAATAGTAATTAAAATAATAAATTTTGATATTCTCTGCATTAGGTAAAGGGTAAAACTAAACTTCCTACACGTGAACTCACATTCGCTATTGAGTTCTATACGGAATGTGTTCGTTTGTAACTCACCCAAGTTAACCCTTTGAACCCATAAGGCCGCTTTACCGGTCGATGGTAGTGAAACAACGTGAATTCATAAAGTAGATTGCTGCTCTGTGAATTTGTGTTGTAGACCACGATACTTGTTTGTCCGTTTTATAATGACTCCCAGTTCCACCCCACCCCACCCCCACCCCCACCCCCACACTGAGTGGCCACACACACACAAGTAACGAATATAAACTCTACCGGTTGGTGGCTCTGAACCGGCATGGAATATACCATCAATGTTCAGGGGGTTAAAACCGATTTGATAATATTTCTTAACCCTTTACCCAACGAATCGCCCGCATCCTCCCGCGTAACATGCAAATTTAGCAGCTGAAAAAATATTATTTTTCAAAAAATTTCAACACAGCAATATCATGTGACCCCACGCGGGAGAGGATGTCGGCGATTCGTTGGATATTTATTTATTTATTTATTGGTGTTTAAGGTCACATACTTATGCACAATGGCTAATCGTGACCGTGACAGTTTTACGGGTGGAGGACGCCGGAGTACCCGGAGAGAACCACCGAGCAACGACGAGCAGCTGTCAGCTCTCCAACACCGTAACTCTGAACTCTGCACCGCAGCACAGGCAGGGTTAGATTGGTTGAAGACATGCACACCATCGACGTGCAGTACGCCTCAGTCATCGTGCCCCCATGTAGGCAATCGGGGCCCAAGGACACTACGCGGTTGCCGCAGGTGGGATTCGAACCGAGGACCTCTCGGCTTGCAGCCTGCACCTCTACCAACTGAGTCACCGCGCCCCCGATTCGTTGGATAAAGGGTTAAAAATGATCGCAAACTATAGCGGATGGATGCAGTCATACGCTCCAAATTTCAAATTCGAGCAGTTTATTTAACTAAATTATCATTTTTGATTTCCTTGCGTGAATGCCTTGTGTTACGACACTAGATAATAATAACTCTTTGGCCAGCCGCTGATTTGTCGCGGTCCTCATAAGAGAAGGCCATCATTCCCCCTGCACCCCACCCCCTCTTCCCCTCCTCTCCTCCCAGCATTCAGATACAAACTGCTTAATAGTGTCCCTCACTTCCTCTTTTTCAATTTCTTCAATAAGCATTCCTACCCTCTCCCTCGTGTCCCCCTTCAGCCATCTATCCTTTGTTTCTTCACCCCACTTCTGCATTATTCTTCCAGTAAATTTTATTCTATGAGGTATATACTGTGGGCATTCCAAGAGAAAATGTTCCAGGGTCTCCACTACTCCAGAGTGGCACATTTGGCATCCCTTTTCCCCATCTCTCCCAATTTTTCCCCGAAGCTCCAGTGATCTTGATCTCAGTTTGAACAGCAGTGACCCTCCAAAGGTGCCATCTAGGTACTTCTCAAAAGCTGGCTTTTCTTTATATTGTAACCCCTGCAGTGATCTTTTCACGCTAACCCCTGCTCGCCAGTTTCGATTGCAATCTTCCATGACTCTCTCTTTGACAAACCTTTTGCCTTCTTTCATTCCTACTTCTATGTTTGTGACCTCTATAGAGTAATTGTCTATTAGTTCCCTCATATGTTTTGACCACCCCGTTTCTATATTAGATTTCCAAATGGTATCGAGCATCAATTTGCACCACCGGTTGTCAGGCAGGTTTCTCAAGTAGTTAAAGTAACACAGTTTTCCCAAATCTACCCTGTCCTTGATTTTCATCCACCCAAGCTCCCCCCTTACTGCTTCCAAAGCTGCAGCATTACTCGACCCTGTTATCCATCTGCCGGCATCATTTTGAGTATTTCCAACTTCTTAATAACGGTTTGGTTTAATGGAATCACGTCCGTGCCATACGTTATACTTGGTAAACCCACCCTCTCCCACAGTGTTTTCCCCACAAAGACCTTGTTGAAACTATTTTTCCCTAAAAGTTTTAGTTGGTTCAGAATTCTTTTCCCCTTCAGAATCAGTTTGGCTGAGTAATTTCTGTACACCCCTCTTCCCGTTATATTTATGCTTACCCCTAGATACTCATACTCTCCCGTTTCTCCTACAGTGATTTGTTTGCTTTCCCCTTCGGGGATTGAGAACTCCCCCACTCTCCATCTCTTCGTCATATCTACCTTGCGTCCAACGGGTATTACCTTGCTTTTATTTTCATTTAGTTCGAGCCGCCAAGTGTTCCCATATCTACCAACAATTTCCAGCAGTTTCTCTAGCCCCTGTTCAGTTCTAGACATTAACACCATGTCGTCCGCAAAGAATAAGCCTGGTATCTTTATGTCTCCAACATTTACCCCCTCCGCACTCTGAATTAGTTCGTCCCCTAAATCTTTAACATACAATGCAAACAAAATCGGTGAAAAGATACACCCCTGCTTGAGGCCTATATCCATAGGGACTCGTTTTGTAGTGATACTCCCTAGACTGAGTTGGCTTTGCACATCTGTATACAGTGCTTTCATGATTCCCACAAAGTCACCCCCCAGTCCGATGCCTTCGAGCTTTCGCCACATACCTTCCCTCCACACTCGGTCGTACGCTTTTTTCACATCTAGAAATGCCAGAAACATCTTTTTCTTTTCAGCCTTTGTTGATTCTATCAGTTGGGTGAGTGTAAATAGGTGATCAGTGACTCTTCGTCCTTTCCTGAAACCATTTTGAATTTCTCCTAAAAAACCTTTCTCTTCAATAACTTCCTCTAGTCTACCGTATATGACCTTACAGAATACTTTTCCGATGTTACTACTAACTGATATCCCCCTATAGTTATCTAGAACTTCCTTATCCCCCTTTTTGTGTATGAACGACACCTTACTTTCCCTCCACTCTCTGGGGACCTCTTGCTTTCGCAGAGCCAGGTTGAAAAGGTTTGTCAGGACTTCAATAAGTGCCTCCCCTCCAGTTTTGAGGAATTCGTTCGGAATTTCATCAGTCCCTCCCGCTTTACCATTTTTTAATTTCGAGACCACGTTCCGCACTTCTTCTCCCGTTATTTCGCTACATACACGATTGGATAGGTTCTCCTCCACCAGTGTATTTCTTTTTGGTGGGGACCCACTGCCCCATCGCCTATCGTTTATCTTTTCCCAGTGCTTGACTAACTCTGACGCGATACGGCCTTTATCTTCTGTACTTTCCCCATCCACTTTGATACTCTGCACACTACTTTTCCCCCGTTTATTTACCCAGTTCCAAAATACGTTTGAGCTCGAACCCCCCGTTTTCTTTATTGTTCTGGCAAGACTGCAATTGCGCTCCTTCCTATTATTATTCTTTATCTCATTCACCTTTTTCCGTGCGAGTTCATATTCTCCTTTCATTAGTCTCGTGTCATTGTTATCCACCCCTTTAAGCTTCCTACTTCTTCTGTAAGCAGCGCATTTTACCTTCCTTTCTTTTATAGCCTTTTTCAGTCCCTCGTTAACCCTGTATCCAAGCTCTCTCGTTGGGACCCTCACCCTTCCTATACACTCCTTCCCTGCCTCTGTTAGGCTATTTACTATGCCATCTGAAATACTCTGGACATTTGCATCCCTAGGTATACATTCAAGATTTGGTTTTAGTTTTTCCCGAAACTGCTTCCAGTCGGCTCCTTGTTTTAGTCCCCAAACTTCCTTGAAGGTATTTCTGTCTCTATTCGTCTTTTTGCCCATAATCTTAACTGTTATCAGGTTGTGATCACTACCCAAGTCATTTTTTCCCTCATCATCTATTTCTACATCTATAACCTCCCTCCATACGCTAATGTCAGTGAGTATATAATCAATTATTGTTTTCTTATCGTTCCTCTCCCAGGTCCATTTACCCTTACATTTCGCATCCCTGTTCAGGATCTTTAAACCAAGCTCTTTTGATAGGTCCAACATCTTCCTCCCATTCGTGTTAATTTTCCTATCACCTCCCTGTATGCCCTCCTCCTTATCCCCGATGTGCCCATTGAAGTCCCCCATTAGGACAATACTGAACCCTCTGCTCCCAAGCTCTGTGATATTCGATCTAAGAGTTGTATATATTGAATCATTCCACTCGGGCTTACTTCCCTCCACTGCTAAGTATACAACACCAACGGCAACACTCCTGCTTCCTAACTTGATTTTTGCCCAGACTATTTCGTTGGATACTGGAATCTGGGTCCTTGCTTCTGTGAGATCTGTAATCAATGAGGGCTGTAATTCCTCTTTAGCGTAGATGCCAACACCCCCACCCCGTTTCTGACCCTCAGTTCGCCCAGCTCCTATCCACACGCAACCCTTCATCTGATCAACCCGCTCATCCCGTCGTATCCACGTCTCACTTAGACCCATTATATCGAAGTCTCCTTCGTCCATCATTGTTGATATTTCGCTTACTTTCTTGTGCAGGCCCTGGATGTTGCAGTACCCAAACTTAATGAATCTTTGTTTTTTTGTCATCACTGGCACATTATTATAACCCTGGTGTGTCCCTGTATTGTGCATGTTTGTTGTTCTTCCTATGTTCCCAGCATTTGTGCCACTCTGGGTTACCGGCTGTGGTCCCCTACCCCCCCTTTTCTCCAAAAAAGGCCCAGCCACCTGTAAGATTTTTTGGCCCAACAGGTCTGTACCCATCCTACTTAAATGCAATCCGTCTCGCCCATACAACTCTCCTTGTCCCCAGAATGAATCCCAGTGGTCAATGAAATGTACTCCCAAGTCTTTGCAGTGCTCTTCCAGCTCCTCGTTTAGTGCCATAATCCGCGAGTTCCTCTCATTCCCACCACCCATAACGGGGAGCACCCCTGAAACGATGATCCGAGCATTCCTGCTAAGTAGCTTACTAATTAGGTCCTTGTATGTGTCCACCAAACGAACTGATTTCCTCTCCCTGATGTTATTGGACCCCACATGTAATACCACTACCGGATCAGGCCCCGACCCAGCTACAATACCGTCCACTCTATCCCTCAGGTCCTCCACTTTAGCCCCCGGAAAGCACAGAACTGTTCTATTTTTACTGTCCGGACCACAGACAACCTTGTCGATCCCCCGAACTATGCTACTTCCCGCAACCACCAACTTACTTTTGGACCTCGCCCTATTTATCTCCTCTAGTCTCCTATTGTTTACAGCGTCCTCTTCCTCTCCAACAGCCCCACTCGGAATCAATATCGGTATCGGTATCTTTGACCTAGGATTACTCCTATCCTTGTCCCTCCGTCTCTTTCCAGGCCCTGAGCTACCTGGACTACTCCCCTGGTCTTCCCCCGGATCCCTCCTCCTTTTTCCTGGCCTAGACCCCAAGCTACTATCTGTTGCAACTACCTCCATCTCCTCCTCTGTCTCTTCCGAATCGAGCACATCAAATCTGTTTCTGGTGCTGCACTCCCCACTGCCTTTGGACTTTACACCCCTATCTACCTGCTTCTCTGGCCCCCCTTTCCTACCACTTTTGGTAGTCCACGCCAAACGCTTTACAGCATTGCTCCGGCCTGGGCCCCCCTCATCTGTCCTACGTACTTTTCTAGCAGCCCCCACCTCATCACCTACCTCATTCACATCAAAGGTTCTACCCCCATGTTTCCTCTTGGAACCACCGACAACCTTCCATCCTTCTCGGAAAGCCACTTTCACAGGCGTAACTCCAGACAGCCCCGCCCTACCAAGTTTTCCCTTCAGCTCAGCAATCTCCCCCTCAAACTTAACAATTGTCTCAAGTAGGCGGAGGATTTCCTGACAGTTTGCACATACCTCTCCATATCCCATCGAACGACAGTCCCCATACATCATAGAACACTGTTTACAAACTTCAAGCCCAATATCGCCATCGGTGGCCCCACCAACCCGGCTCTGACCGACACCCCCAGTGACCTCTGTCTGCACACCAATACTTACTACGTTGGCACCGTTGACCTGGACCGCGATATTACACGTATTTACCTCCATACTTACCTCCGTCTGAACAGACTTGCTCGCCATCATCAAGACAAAATTACGCGATCGGACAGGGAAAATTGTAAACACGCGACAAAAGGCAACACGACGAACCGTTCGACAACTTAGCGCTCACAGTTTTATTTAAGGCCTCCTAACTTTGTCCCAGTTACTATACTAAACTAACTCCCCACAAAGTTGAATAAAATAACCTGAAAATGAAATATATATGATTAGTAAACAATAAAAATACTTAATTTTGATTCGTAACCAAGGAGACTTCTTCTGTATACTTGCGGATCGAGCATCCAACTGAGATATGTGAACCGAATTCAGTGGTTTTGAGTTGAAAGTATTTTAACTAACTTACCTCCCGTTGGCCGTAGATTTAATATTACAAGTGACTGTGGACCCGCGCTACTCACGTTTTTTTAATGGCGACTCATGTCTGTACATAGAATAGTTCGGGATACGACATAATTTTCGATTTTCGGGAATAACGCAAAATATTGTCACCAAACACGTCCATTTAGTTATATCAGACAGAAATACATACACCTGAGTTGAAGTCGATCGGATCCTTGAGACTGACAAGACAGGCCACGCCTCGACAAACAGAATAATGAGATTTCAGAATAATGCAATTATTCTAAGATTTATAGATACGATAGATAAATGGGTTCTTGAAATAAAAGCTTTCACTGGTGCTTATTGATTAGTGTCTTTTGGGCAGGGCTGGGAGCAGTTAACGTTTCAAACGTTAACGTGTTAAATTATTTTAACAACGTTAAAAAAATTTGACCGAGTTAATAACATTTTAACCTTGAAGATTATAATTGTATAATATTTAACATTGCGTCGTTATGTGTTTACCCAAACGGGATCACGCTTGCCAATGACGTCGAATTTTGCGCCATTTGACAAAATTGAAGAACACGAATAATTTAGATGTCCGTCAGTTATAGATGACCCACGAAGCCCTCCTACCAACGTTGGCGAAGTTGGCCAGCCGATATTTGACGATACAGCAATACCAGCTTCATCCGAACGCCTGTTTTCCATGTAAGGACTAAGGTATTCGAACAACGGCGGATGTCTCTTTCTAAGGATACGGCCGCAGCGATTGTATTCTTAAATGAAAACATCGCTAAATGTTAGAATTTACGATAACCTGAGAGAACTATATTCACCACTCGTCCCTTGAGTTCCAATGTGTTCTATGTGCCAGTAGGCTGCCAGTAGGCACATAGAAACACATTGGAACTCAAGAAACGAACTGTACGTAAGTTCAATCATATTCAAAGTCAAATCAATAAAAATGGCCAAAGTTATTAAAATTTTGTTCATTTTAACATTTAACGTCATTTAACTCGTTAACCAGAATTATTTAACACGTTAACTTGTTAAGGAAAATTTTAACTCCTCCCGGCCCTGGTTTTGGGGTATTGCAAATTCCCTCCTCCTTCTAGTGTATTCAGTGGTATTGACCATCCCAAGGTGGTATTTCTAGGTTGTCTGTGGAAACATATGCAATATTGTGATCGCAAAGGCATTTTTGCTTCACTGGATTGCGATAGGATTGGTACCTCTGTACGAGGACCGCGTTAGACCGAGGATTCATAAACAGAATATTAGAAAATAGAGAAAAACAGAACAAAAGCAGTTTTTGACATGCAATATTTTTCATGTGTTTTCGGCAGATGAGATTCAACAGTTTTGAGGGTGGGAAAGCTTAGAGATTACTTCGAGCAGAACGCGACGAAGTCGCGATCCTTCCATACTTGTTTGTCCGTTTAAAAATTACTCCCAACCACTACCCTTGATTTGATATGTCGTATAGACTATAATATCTCATCTTTCAATTTCTCGAAAAATGTCTTGCTCATTCGAAATCTCCACCATCCTCTCCGACCTCAGAACCCTTTTTCCAACGAATCGCCCGCATCCACCCGCATAATATGCAAACTCAGCAGCTGAAGAAATATTATTTTTCGAAAAATTTCAACAAAACCATATCATGTGACATCTCTTTGGAACGAGCTCGTCGAGCTCGTTCCAATGAGGGGTCACATGATATGGTTTTGTTGCAATTTTTTGAAAAAAATTTAAAAAACATATTTAAAATAATAAATTTTGATATCGTGTGCGTTGGGTAAAGGGTTAGAGTGATGATAACTCTCGCAGAGGTCGGATGTCGTCTCATTTTTCGTGTGCGTCAATTTTTCCATGGAACATTTTACAACCATCTTTATCTTGATGCCGAGACGCACGTTCTCTCATCATTTTTCCGCAACGAAATGCGAGTGGGCTCAACCTTCCCACACAAATCTTTTAATTTTTCCTGCAAAATTAGAATGGTTAGATTGAAGGCTTGTCCGTTTTTGACAAAGTTCGGAAAACACAACAAAATGAGTGGGCCCGAATTTTGTTTTTCTGTGCACGATAACGTCTCGGCATTCTAGTGCACTTTATTGAAACGTGTCTAAATTTACTTAGTGTGCTCGAAGAGGTGGAGAAATCTGATATTGCGACAAGAAATGCGTAACATCACGATTGATTTCGGGCCCACCTCTTCGGACCCAGTGATCACAGTGGAGCCGAACACCCATATTATATATACTTAAGTTACAGTACGTGGAGAGTGTATTATCACTAAATCACCCGCAGAGTGGAGATTCCACTCAAGCAATAATTGAAAATTTATTGCAAAACATAACAAGCACAAGCAAAGTTTCAGTCAATGGACCTCCGGGTTATACCCGGAGGTCCATTGGCTGAAACATTGCTTGAGTTTTTTGACCACATGTATAGAATTTGAAAGTAATACTTCGGGAGATAACTCCACTTCCCGGGTGATTTAGTTACAATCCACTCTCCACGTACTGTATATATACGTATCGTCTATTGAGAAGATCAAGGTGCCACTGATTGTATGTAGACCTTTCTTAATTGGGATTATCAACCAAAGTCCGTCATCATACCCGATCCTTCACCCATTGTCATTGGCATAAATAAAATATATTAGACACGAATATTCATAGGTTTCTCAGTTACAGTTGTCGGAAAATAAAGTCTTTTTTGCTAGTGTACTTCTGGTAAAAAGGGCACGCGCTGCCCTAATCCCGCCTCTCCTCTGCCGTCTAGCCCCGGGACAAAGGGCAAACTGCCTTCCCCACCATCTTTCTGCCCAGCCCCTGCTCTGGCGCCCTTGGGCCTATGCGGTATTTCTTCATGTTATGTATTTCATTCCAAACTGAAATGCTGTATTTCAATTTTCAATCAAAGGTAACTTTTATCGAAACGAATGGAATGGTTTAACGCGCCTAAGGCGCTCAGGGACGGTATGGGGGAACAAGCCCCTTTCGACCCTCATTGAATGTTAATGACTAATTTCCACATGTCTACTCGTGCTGAAGGAGGAACAGGTTCAGGTACTCGGCAGGTGTCACCGGTTGTGGCGTGATGGTCTCTTTGACTGATGTCGGTTGAACGCTCGGGTGAGGACCAGTCTGAGAGGTTGGGTCCTCTCACAAAGGTACTACCTCTCCCCGAGGGTGCAGTCGATCTGGATTTTCAGGCAAGTATTGTCTGCCACGTCGGAGATGATATTGAGTGATGGCCATCACTGGCAAGTATAATCTGCCTCAGGCTGTCTTTGTTTGGTAGGACGTCTTTGAAGGAAACAACAACGACCCCTTTCGGGGACCACTAGAAAGAAGACCCGAACTTCCCTGGTTCGGGGGAAGGACTGCATTGTAATCCTATTGGGTTGGGACAAGAGATGCGCAATGCTCTTACAAAAAGGGGCAGAGGCGGGATGCAGGACCAACGCTCGCCTCCCTTAAAGTGGTCGACCACTTTTAGGGATGGAGTGGAGGATGTTCAGGAACCATGGGGATTACCGTTTCTATAACGGTTAGACTGTCCATAGCGGTTATTGGGGTGCTGGTCAAAAAGCATCTTCTGTGTACCTGCTTAAAAGAAGAAGGCAGAATTAGTTTTCATTGGAATATGTAAAAATAAAAAAAGATAAAAGTAGCACATTATGTTTTAACTTTTAATGTCCTACGCAGAAGTTATATAACTTTCCTATTTATTCAAGTGATAGATGCTGTTCCACATCAGCTGCCCTTTATATTAAGATAATTACAACATAAACACTATATTTACATATTAAAGTTAATCTATTTTACCACTACATCATAATTGCATTGATTAGTCATTTAAAAAACAAACACCCCCGCCTCCGCAATAATTGTTGTTGTCCACCTGCTCCTAAATTAACTAATAACATTTCTATAGTACCTGCCTTTTGAGGTATCGCCATTTGATAATTATTTAAACAATTATTCTAATTCCATCTTTAATTACCTGCATGATGTGGTAGGTATAAAGTATAAACGCAGACAGATATTCGTCGTTTTTATTTGGCGCATAACTCTGAAGTATCGGTTCACAGTGTTTAAGATTTCAATACAACTTTACAGAATAAGTAAGTTTCATATATATTTATTATTTTATTTCATATAATATTTATATTGTCTCTATAAAACTCAGACCCGAAGCTAGCGGTGGAGCCGGGGATCTGTCCTTCCCCATCAGGATGTCTTTCGGAGATTTTTGTTGTCCGTCCGAAAACTTGTTGGTTACTCGAATGCCGACATTTTCATTGAAAGCCGATAATTTGAAAAAAGTTGAACATTTGGCAAAACCAGTTTTCATTTATGCAAAAATACCCTAATATCTTACCTCCAACAAGTATCTGGGGATTTCACTGGTTCAAAGGGTATCCTCCCAAAACTTAGACATCCCATAACTTAGACAGCTTAAAACAACAACATTCACACTTTAGTGTACAGCTAATCCCCTGCTTGTTACCCATTATTCTAATGGACTAATCTGTGAAATATGCACACAAAGTCTGATTTATGGAAAAATGTTTATTGCAATTTCAAATTCAATCATTATTCATTTCAATCACATAAAAATACAGAATATAAAGCATTTCAAAATTAGGTAACAAACTAAGACAAGAACAAAAACACACAATGCTCAAATACATTACAGAAACATAAAAACACTAATCTATAGGCGATTTGTTGCCATCAGACAACAAGAAATTTACTTAATATAAACTTCAAAAGCATACATTACTAACAAATAATAATCAATTCTTTGGTAATTCTCTTGTTTGGATAAACCTGTTTTCATTTTCATTAATATAATATCTGTCTATTCCATTGTAATAGTGGGTGAACATGATTAACTACTTTTACTGAGTGTCTGAGTTATGGGATGTCTAAGTTATGGGATGTCTAAGTTTTGGGAGATAACCGTTCAAAGACGTCACATGCAGACTGCATATAAAACCAACATCAATATACGCTGACAGCTACGTCATTCATTCTCACACATCTGACTTCAGAGCGTGAACATCACCTAGATAGCCATGGAACTACCAGATAGACTAGTGAAAGCCATTTCAGCTCTGGGCGTCTCATGCCCTGTCTCCTGGACTATCCAGGAAATAGGCTTGAGCGTCCACCTGAAAGTGGAGTTTGAAATTGAGAAGCCAACAACAACACCAACCTCTTCGGGGAGAGGTAATACCTTTGGAAAGAGGATCCCCTCTCCCACTGGTCCTCATCCGAAGGGGCACGGAGGCCCTGAAAAGAGAAAGCACAAGAAGAAGAAGAAGAGCCCATCGACTAAGCGCAGGGACGCCCGGCGCTTGGAGGCCTTCCGGAACAGGAAGAAAGAGTTGAGTGAGGGGGTGGAGGCTCTGGAGGCAGCCGCCAGTTCCCCTCCTAGTCCCACTGGTACACCCAATCAACTGCCGGCTCCTGAGTCGGTACAGTTGGATGAGGAACGTCCAGTGGAGACGGAGGAGGAACTGGAAGTTGCTTTTTCACCGCCTCCCACCCCTCACTCCCCTCTTCCTTTACTACCGGAACGCCTGGACCTGGAAGATGCGGCCAATTTGTCGACAGAAGAACTCCTCAAAAGATCCAAAGCATTACTAGAAGAGAGCTACAAATACTGTCCTAAAGAGATGCACACCACAGCGGCCCGAGAAATCCAGACCTTATCAACATCACCATCACAACCACCTCCAAAGAAAAAACACAGAAAAAGGAACAAACGTGGCTAAACCTCCTCCTTCCTTTTCCTCCTTTGACACGCCTAGACATGCAATACGAATCTTCTACAGTCACCGAGGGTCGAAAGGGGCTTGTCCTCCATATCGTTCCTGCGCGCCTTCGGCGCGCGAAATTATTTCTTTCGCTGACAACTATGGGTAATCTCCCCTTTCTTCATTGATTATTCAAAATGGCGGCAGCCGATAAACGCTTCAAGTTGAAAGATTGAGTGTTGGAAACCCATATTTGGTTTAAGTGCAGGTTAGGCAACTTAAAATGCTTCATATTCTGTGGATGTGTGTCATGTTACCTTCGAAATGAAACTGTTTGGTGTGTATGAATTTGCCTTGTTACAATTTATGGGAGAGTCTCCCATAAATTGTCACAAGGCAAAGACACATGAACACATTGTGAGAATTATCTCATTTAATTTTGATCGCTGTTGTTATTAGTTCTGTGCATCGATGCAGCAGTCGGTAAGATATATTCGTTACACAGATTGTTGGTGGCCTAATATGGTATATATGGTGTCAGTTAATTTCATATTGGACGAGAGCTTTGCCAATATGAAATTAACTGACACCATATATACCATATTAGACCACCAACAAACTGTGTGGCTAATAATATTTCAAATTTCATTTGTACAGTACAGTCGCCGTGGACGGGTCCTAATCCACGCGTGGGACGTGATGTTCACATGCGTTCACCAGGTAATAAAAATCATCAACGGCAAAATTTTAGTTAATGAAGCACTTCATTAACTAAATTTTTGATGATTATTCCTATAATTAGTGTTTGCAAACTAATATTATTGCATCACTGGAAATACTGCCCACCCCGTGGAAAGTGACCAATCCATACCACGGCAGCAATACTGCGTGAAAGTGTTCATTGTTAGTATATGACAAGTGGAGTAGTCATGAAAACGAAGCACTTTCTGTGTATAATTATTATTTTGAATAATTACTTTCATTAAACAAAAGTATTTTTTTGAAATAATAACAATAAACGAACGTTTAGGATCTGTTTCGTGTTTTTGTTGTTTTAAAAACGTACATTGAACCAGGTTTCATGTTTGTTCCGGCGGTCAACGTCCGGGGAAGACTGTAAGAAAATTCCACCATTTCGGAACACTTCGAGGTTCTGGCTTCGTTCCTGATAAAACTGTTTCTCATATTTGTAGCCTTTCAAAGGATTTGTTTTTTTTTAATTTGAATGGGCTCACAATATGTTCATTTTTTCATTATTAAAGTTACCCCCAGTCAGGAATTTTATTAAGGAGGTGCGGTAGGTGGCGAACGACTCAGAAAAAATGGAGCTCTGAGTAATATCTGAGGAAATATTATGTGAAATTTAAGATTAAAGATACAAGCACTTTTGCACTATTGCATGCGAATAATGACATACAAAATAAATCGATAAAGGTGATATAATGTTATTTTCCAGATATATATTATATATATATCCGTATATGTAATTCTGTTAATATGTGATTGAGGCAAAACAGTGTTCAACCAACTACCAAAAATGGCCGCTGACCGATTACCGATTGTTTGAACTCACACTCGGCCGATTCCGAAGCCGATTCCAATTGTGATACTGCGTACTACTAGACGAGTCGGGGCTTGAAAAAACTACATTAAAAAAATTGAACATATTCCACAGTGTTAAGCGTCGTTGACTCAGGTCGCAGTAAAATGACCAGACGCGCACACTTGGGTGGTATACGTGGCTCTCAGAGCCTCGTGTACCGCCCAAGTGTGCGCGACTGGTCATTTTGCTGCTACCCGAGTCAATGGACTGCAACGTTAACTTTTCCGATATGAACAGGCGATTGCCGCAAGTACGCTCATTTGTGAGCTTTACATGTCGCTTAATTTTTGTATACCCCGTAAAGGGGAGTCTCGAGAAATTAAGAATACACATTGGGGTTGTTTCTCAACTTTATTGAATGGTATCATTGACATCACTTTACATTAACAATTGAACAATTGAAGAATATAATAAAATGTGGTTAATGAGTGATCACAAAAAATGCTTGGCAACAATCGGTTGAACCGATGTTCCAGGGTCCGTTGCTGTTGTCATTCGATTGCCCTCAATCGGCCGATAGGGGTGTCCTATTCCGATCATCGGTTGAACACAATGACAGAAACTGAATAGTGATAAGCTTGGTGTAACATATAGGGCATGTAACACAAGGACTATACAAATAGTTTATGTGAAACACCCCAAAACTTTGACACTGTTTATAGCCGATTCTACACAAAAAAGTATCTAAGTTGTGCCTGTAGCTCCTTTCACAGAAATTACATGCAAAAGAGAACATATAATTTATGTTTTAAAACAACTTACCCCGATACATCGTACTCTCTGTGGCTTTCAAATCACATATCGGAGATAGTCTCTCAAGTGGCAATCCAATCTTGTGGGGAGGTGCGTTCGAACCCATTGCACGTCCCCTGGTTACGCGCCTGCAAGTTTGTAAATTAGCGTCAGTTGGCGCGATATCTGTTGGTAAAATCTAGTTTGGACAAATGTCCGGATACTGAAATGTGTGTGTGTGGGTGGGTGGGGGGAGGGGGGGGGGTTTATCACCCGGTAAGTTGACACATCTTTTATATGCTGTTGATTAATTTTAATTTCAGTAATTTTTTATTCACATGTAGAAAAAATCCAGTTCAGGAATTACATCTGAATGCACTGATTTTGTAGAGTTGACGAGAACTCTGTGAAGCTAAAGTTCCAGGTAGGGTCGGATCGAATCTCGAGTTCTAAAGCTTTTTATTACACGCCTGTTCTATGAAATCCCCATCTATAGCAACACTAAACCATACGGAAAATGAAAATCCTTTCCGCACACATGTGCCGAACGAAATCGTTGACAGGCTATTTTTAAAGAGAATCGAAATTTCAGTGGAATGTTCTACAAATCGTGCACCGCAATTACAATTTGAATCGCTAGCGATAGATAAAAATAGAAACACGGGTTCCCCTCGCAAATTTGCTTGGCGATGAAATGTGTTCTTTTTGTTGATAGTTCGACCCCAACCCCGAGTTCCAATGTGTTCTGTGTACCTGTTCTGTGTACCTACTGGCACATAAAACTCATTGGACGAATTGTCAAATAAATTGTTGAGTGTCCTTCTAATAATTGCTTTTAGACGTGAAGGAGAGTAATAAGCACAGAACGACACATGCGTTTGAATCGGTTCGTCGATGTGGCACTTGTGCAATAGTGGAAGGTTAAAACTCGAGACCTGTGGCCTCTCATTTTATCCTTCTGCGCTTGTACAAGTGCCATATCGATGAACCCATTCACATGCCTGAGTCGTTCTGTGTATACACATATAATGTCAATCAGTGGGCGCGGTGGTTCAGTAGGTAGAGGTGCGGGCTGCAAGCCGAGAGGTTCTCGGTTCGTATCCCACCTGCGAAAACCGCATTGTGTCCTTGGGCAAAACACTTCATCCACATTGCCAGCGTGGCGTTGTGTACTAAGGCGTACTGCACGGTGATGGTACAGTCTTCAACCAATGCTAGCCCTGCTTGTGTGGAGTTGGGAACGGTTGGTGAGCTGACAGTTGCTCGCCGTTGCTCGGGGGTTTTCCTCGGTTACTCCGATTTCCTCCACCCGTTAAAACTGCCATGGTCATGATTAGCTATTGTGCAGAAATATGTGACCTTAAACACCAATAAATAGATTAATAAATAAATATAATGTCAATCCTATTGAGTGTCACATTACAGATTATGATATGTTGAAAACTCCCGATCTTAACTCATACCCAGAGTCGCGTGCCCCTCCCTTGCCCACTGATGCTTCCGGCGCCCTCACATCGCATTCTCGAAGAAGAAGGTGGCTAACGATTTTATGAGGCAGTTCATTACTGAAGTTCTTTTCTCACATCTAAGCTTCTGGGCTGCCATCTAGGGCGGGGGTACGCCATCTAAACCCAGCATGAGGTAAAATGAAGTGGGGAGAGGGAAAAAATTGTTCTTTTCCTTGCAGCATATAAATAAGTCGCCCTCCACTTTTTCTGTCTTTGCTGTGAGAATTGGCCTCCGTTCAGAGGCGGCGGAACCAGGGGAGGGGGCACAGGGGACACGTGCCCGTCCACTTTTTTCTACAGACCTGTTGCGCGGTTACACAATGAGTTAAACGGGCGCAAACAAACGTTTCAATATACAAACATTCCTATAATATATTATTTGTAAATCTAAACAACATTTGCCCAAATAATTCCACCTCGGGTCGCTTCGGCCCGTTTCTTCTACTTCAACCATCTTCCAACCCGAAGGCCAGCCATCAGGTTGGAAGATGATTGAAGTGGAAGAAATGGACAGGGCAGTGACCACACCGCAATATGCTAATCTAAACGAGAGACAATAGTGTGTCATGGTACATTTACCGATATACGATTGTAACTTTTTTTTCACTGGACCGTACCATAGTTGCCTTTAAAATGTGTGCCCCTCCACCTTTATCATGCTCGCGCCGCCTCTGCCTCCGTCGCTCTCAAAGGAATAAAGCCATCTTCAGAAGCGTACAGAAGTGTTGTGTGTCTACTTACTCGGAAAAAAAAATCACCTGTGTTGCCAACTAGGAAAATAGAAAGTAAATTAGCTTAGAAAAACGCGACAAAGCATTGGCTTGGATATCGGGACACCATGCTGTGCGGCGGCGATACTCAGAGTGCAGTATTGGACTTTGGGTGGTATTGTCATGCGACTTGTGTTCTAATATGGGCCTGTAGGGAGAGAATTGGGAACGACGACGATACGGAATACCAAATAGAGTTATTGGATTAAATTATTACTGAGCACCCCTACAAAATCAAAATGGATTCGACCATGATATTGTAATTACTATTCTGTAGGACAATACCATTCATGTACTCATTGTTTAAAGGGTTAATACTTTGATCTGGTCCAATCCTTCTCAAGGCCAAGGGCGTTGATAGGAGGTACGAGTAGGGGGGGGGGGAGGGTTTGGTTGTCACTCCCTTTAGTTTCTCTAGTCAGGACATTTTCGTCACTATTTGTGTCCAGTAAATATCAATCCTCTCTTGCAAGCAGAAGTGTACTTTCTTGAAAGAGTAGATCTCATACTTGGACATATTTCACGCGCACACAGTCCGTCATACAAATATATGTCTGTAGTATCTTATTGGATCTCTTGTGTTGCCTGGAATGGCAAATTTGGAGTACCCATACGGTACGTGTTAAGTTAATAAAAAGTTGCGTATATTTTATTTATTCGCCAACAAATTTGCCTTGGGCTTTCTTTTCCTTCAATCCCGTCTGAGTAATATTAAGTTAATAAAAAGTTGCGTCACGGCTACTGTACGTATACTTTATTTATTCGCCAACAAATTTGCACGAAGTCTTGGGCTTTCTTTACCTTCAATCCCGTCTGAGTAATATTCCAACTACATCATCAAGGCATGCCTTCGTCGAAGGCATGCCTTGGTGATGTAATGGGAATATTAGTCAGTCGAGATTTGGGCCTTTACAGGCGGGTCAAATCAAGCCCCCCCCCCCCCCCCCCCCACACACACACGCAATCGGTCATCTTCGCAACGCCTGTGCTAAAGACAGCATAAAGGTGTGCAATATGTTATTCTGTTTTCTTTAGTTTAGTTTAAACAATATTCATTTTCAAACTGTTTTCAGTTTCATTTATTTGCTTTTTTTTTTATTTGTACATGGTTGCAAGTTCGGAAATAAAATTTAGTTTTACTAAACTAAACATCACTGATTCATTTTTCTTCTTTCGTCTTGAACAAATAAATAAGCCTTTATACATTTCACTGAATTGGGAAAACGGAGCATTTCTAAATCGGTTGATGTTCTAAGCTTGGAACACAACCTCAAATAAGATCCGATAAATTTCTTGTCGTTGTTTATTCTGGATAATCCATTCTGATTCATATCCGTTTGAATCAGACAGCGACGCATATTACATTGTTGGCAAGTCCTAAGTGTTGATCATCAGAAAATATATCACTGGATCTGTGCCAGTTTTATCTGTTAGCATTCGTCTGTCCTTAATCGTGGCGCCATAGCAATCCGTCAGCTTCTGTCGCTCTTCAACATATTCTGTATCTGTATCAATTAATTGTTGCGTTAATTCGGCAATCAAATCGTGGTAAGCTTTTGCGTACTTTGTTGGTATATAAAAAATCATTCCGTGTCCTCTAACATTTTTAACGAGAATTGTGATTAAGCAAATTCAACGGAATAGCAGAGTGAAATACAAAAAAAAACATAGCATAAAGACAATCCGTGCATAAGGGTAAGTTTTATTACGTCTTTTGAGATACTTAACATTTTTCAAATAGCCTTAGTGCAAAATTACCTTCCAAGAGAAATGGCTTCGTGCTTCGAAGACGGGCAGGGATGTAGTCGGGCATGCCCCTTCTGACCCTCTGCTGTAGAAATTCCAATAAATGTTGAAGGGTTTAACTGGCAGAGTGCTAAATTATTTTTGGACATCAATTCTTGTACACATGTCTTTGCCTTGTTGCAATTTATGGGAGAGTGCCTGGGCACTCTCCCATAAATTGTAACAAGGCAAATCACTGCAGACTAAATAATATCACTTCAACAATAATACAAAGCACATGCACTGAATATGAGCCTTCAAGCCACGGTACCCGCACTTCTGAATAAAGCCCAAATATGGGCTTCCAGCACTCTACCAGTTAAACTGAACGTAAACATTAAAATACATGTTATACTGGACACATTTTTTTTCTAATTTCTCTCTGCTTTGACTGGTCAGATCATTTGAATTACAAAGGAGTGGAAGGTTAATTTTAAGAAGAAATGAGATTAATAACATTTGGAATGTTTGATGATAATTTTATTCAAAAGTTTTGGCACCTTCAGATCGGAGAATGGGATGATTTCAGCAAGTGCGCCTGGGTCCAGCTCTGCCAGCCAGTTTACTTTCCAAATTTATCCTGCTGCCGCCGCTGCGTTTCATTTATAAGGACTTGCCGAATACACCTCATAGTCACCCCTACCTCACCCCACCCCTTTACGTTAAATTTATAATCTATTCTGATGTTTTTGAAACTTTTTCATATCCAGAAGTTAAGTTTCGTACATAGTTTCTAATATTGTTCTTTATTTTTTTTTCTTTATCGCACTTGCATTTTCCAGCATACAAACTTGCGTTTTTTATTGAAAACATCAGTATCGTTTCGCGTGGTAACAGTGGACGAAACATCAACGGATAATTAAAAGTTTATTGCATTTTCAATACTTTTCACTGTTACTCTTTAATTAAAATATATTTTTAGACTGCCCACTTTAACAGATCAAGATTGAACCAAGCCATCTTCGACACTGTGCAGTCTTATATTTTGAATACAGGACGATTTGGTGAGTTGTAAAACTTGAATTTCCCAGTTGATACATTGACCAAATTTTAGTGCTTGTATGATTTGTATTGGGGAGAAATAAAATGGGAATTCTTCTTCGATACTTCTCACAACCCTCCCTCACAGTTGGTTTGAGCGCCCATTGGTCTAAAGAATAATGACGTGCACTACATAAGAACAACTATTCTTTGTATCAACTTTCATGCATACACGGACTGTTATTCTGTTACAATAATTCAATATCTGCCTGTTTTCTTTCTTTTTTTCTAATCTTTCTCGGTTCCATTTTTATGGTGTTATCCCAACAAGGCGAATACAAACAAGACGAACTGCTAAAATATCCCAACAAGACGATCCCAACAAGACGATTCCAATAAGACGATTTTTTTTCTCATCAAATATGGGGGACATTTACTTTTAAAAGAAAGTGTACATTACAATGTATATGTATGCTATTTGAAGTATTTTAGGGTTTTATTTTATACATGTGTTTGGGAGTTTTGTTGAAAAAAAAGAAATATAAAAAAAATCTGTAGCAAATAGCGTCTTGTAACAAAGCGTGGCGCCTCTGTTTACTGGTAGCGAGCTAAGTTTTTTTGGTTGTCAAAATTTTGTTCACATATTATTTGCCTCGTTACAATTAATGGGAGAGTGCCTATAAGCAACAGGGCAGATCCACCCAAACTTAATAATATCACATCAAAAATTAATTGAAATACATCCACAGAATATGAAGCCTTTTAACTCCGGTACCAACACTTAAGGATAAAGCCCCGAAATGGGCTTCCAGTGCTCAATCAGTTAAATGAAATATCTTTGGCCAAAAGTAAGCCGTGTTAGCAGTTTATGATGGAAAACCTCAAAATAAAAGGATTATATAGTCATTTTAATTAAATTGTCTTGTTGGGATGACCATTTTCGATATTCGTTTTGTTGGTATTCGTCTTGTTAGGAATAAACTATTTTATTATGCCTCACGTTTGTAACATCAGCAGCGATTGGTTAATTCGACACCTTCTTAAAGTCATAGTACTGGAGTTTTGGGGCAAAACACGGGTACTATCGGAACGTTTTTTCCTGGAGACAAGAGAACGAAGAAAATGCAAGCTCCACTTCCATTGATCAGCGTCGATTGGAATTCCTCAACACCAAACGCTGGTTCCGTCTTCGTTTAACTTTTTTCGTCACCGGTAGACACAAACTTACCAACAAATATATCATCTTCAGTGAGTGTGTTTTCAATTTTAACTGCAAACAATGAATTCAAAAGAATCAGAAATATTAAAAACTCACGTGTTGTTCACCACCTCAGTGAATCCTGAATATGAGTTATGACCTCAATCAATTATATTTCCACAGGTTTAGTAATCCCCGTCCTCACTGAACCTCCGCCTCAAGTTCAAAATAAATTGTTTCACTCCGCTTAATTTTATCAACTGCCGTCGTCCGAGAAACATGAATTTATATTCCATCAATTTATACCACGTATCACACAAGCATTAACAATGAATTATAACATGAACAGCTGTAAACACTGGCGTTTGTTGATATAGAAACTCCCAAAGCGACGGCACTTGTGACAAGTCATTTTCGAAGAGACGTCATTCGTTCGAAATGACGTCATGTTTTTGGATTCGACTACATTGTTGTTACAAGACTGATGGCATGCTACAGTTAACGCTTAACAATGAACGTTATTTTTTGTTCGGCATAATAAAATAATTAGAACGTTTCTTTCTAATATTATATTATAGAAATCTTTATTTATGTAATTTATAACTTACATGAATTGAATAGTATTATTTAGCACATGATAACATTTCCCATTGTCTTATAACTACTTATGGGGGGGGGGTGGGGATCTTTGTTGATCAAAGTGAGATCGAAGTCATTGAAGTTGAAGGGGAGAATCGGGAAATGGGAGAAATGCGAGTGTACCAAATGTGTACTTTAGGAGTAACGGAGACCCTGAACATTTCATTTAAGAATGCCCCAAATATTGGCCCAGTATAGACCAGGACTCCTTACAAAAGTAAATGGAAAAATGGAATGAAAACATGAAGGATAAGGGGATGGGGAATGACACGAGGAAAAGGGTCAATTTTATAGTTAGGAGATCGAGAAATCGCCGATGGGTGGAATTATGAAATACTTTTCGACAGAATTCTCGGAGATTAGGGGGAGTGGGGTAAGAGTAGCCCCACGGGACTGTGTTAATGTAAGCCTCCTCGTTCGAAAGCCAAAGAATTATTATTATTACACACCCGTAACTGTATTTCTCGCGATCACATGGATTTTAGGGGCATGCGGTAATTTTAACAAGAAAGCTCTAGTGCGATCCGATAAAAAGTACCCTCCGCAAGCACAAGTTCTCTCCTTAGACTGGTTCTTATAGTTTGCAAAGGTTAGTGGAAAATAACCAATGAGAACCGTCAGCTATATTTATCTGTCAGAATTATCGATTCTCATTACAAAATGTTTGATGCACAACTTTGCTAAAAACTATCGATAGTCATCCTAGATACGTGATCTCTACCAGGAAAATGGACACTGAAACTCCACCTTTGCGTTTGTTATTGATAAAAGAGGAAAACTTAATTAATTTGGAGCAAAAAAGCCTAATTTGGGTTCGATATTGGCGCCTGGCATTGGTAGGCTACACTATAGTTCCTATAAAATTTTGGAAGTTGTAACATCGTTACCCTCAGCGCCACTTGCTGTCGACGAGTCTATACGAGGCCTACTGAGTAATCCTATTCGCTTCATACTTCGGCAATGGAGCCGCACGTTTGCCAACACAACAAACATACTGAAGATCAGGTTAAGTTGAAGTAGTTCTCCGGAAGCAGGGACAAAATCAATCGTGAAAACTGGTTACCGCGAAGTGGAAAGACCGACTGCGACACACCGACAGTGTCTGTAGATGTCTGACAGCTAGTCTACACGAAGTTACTGATTAACTATCACAGATTCCACCCTTAATACTAGTAGTAGTAGGCCTTACTGGGTTACACCCCGCACCCTACCCCCACCCCTTCCACAGCCACACTAGTTGGAGAAAGAAAATAATGTGGAAGAATGAAAAGACCTGTTTAAGAAAAACTCAGTAGTTTACATTTTGTGGAACCATTGATTTTTTACGTGTTTGGGAGCAACGTTTTTCATTTGTTTTGGGGTTTTTTTCGGGTGGGGTGGGGGGGGGTGCCAATGTAGTTATGCTGAAATATGACTTCTGTAGTTTGCACTGGGGAAAAAAATGTTACCACTTACCACCTACCCACTACTGGATAGTCTTGAAGAGGAGAGGAGATGTAACTACATGCGGTCTGATCCAATATATTGCAATTTTATGAGACTACTTCCATGAAAAATAATAATTAGAATATTTAAAACATAGACTTATGTTTGAATGGGTTAACGATTACTGGACTCGAGAGAGTGGCGCTGGGATACCATTCGAGCCTAACGGCTCTCGTGGTATCCTTGCGCCACTCGCTCTCGTCCAGTAATCGTTGACCCATTCAAAAATAAGTGTGGTTCTGTATATTTATTACTCTCAAATCCATCTTGTACCCAAACTATGTTCATTGTATAGAAAGGGCTCAATATTATAAGTTATTGTGGTGAATTGACGGTAACATGGTCTGTGGTTGGCGGCTCGGAGCTTATGTTCAACCGAGACGCGACGCGTCGAGGTTGAACATACGCTCCGAGCCGCAAACCTCAGGCCATGTTACCGTCAATTCATCACAATAACGTATATGTTCCAATAAGACACTACCCATAGCCCAAAACAAAGATCGTGAAACACGAGAGGGTTATTCACTAAACTTGTCATCGTTAAAAGTTGCCTTGTTCAAGGCAACTTTTAACGGTCACAGGTTTAGTAAATAAACCTCTCGTGTATCCACGACGGCACTGGATAAATAATCAATAAACCAGATAAACTCATTCCTTCTGAGTTCCATTCAGTTTGTATTTTAAACTACACTTCATCCGGAACACCATCTGCTGCACACGTGAAACATCCAGAAAAATGAAGCGGCTTGCTAGTCACCCGTTGATGAAGCAGTTGCGAGTTGGGCGACGTCATTGCAAATATTATGCGTTGTGACGTCAGACGGTAGCATTTTCCACTTGTGCCGTAAACATAGAATATACTAAGCGAGCTCTCGTCCAATCAGATGAGGAGGATTTTAGTCTTATTGAAACATACTCTTTTGGCTTATTACTGAATCCACAATGTGTTTGTACCAATCAGATATTTGCAATAAATAAATAGTAACTAAAAGATCGCGAAAATACTTGATGTATCTTGATTCTCTAATAAACTGAAGATCCAATCATGACAATGGATGAACTTTCATATATGGGGAGCACGGTGTTTCAGTGGTTACAGCACTGGACTTCAAATCAAAAAATCCACGGTTCGATCCCCGTGTCCTTGGGCAAGGCACTTAATCCCGATTATCCATGTGCTTGGGGCCACGATGGCACTGTGTACTAAAGCGGACTGCACACCGACAGTGCACCTGTCTTCAACCAATGCTAACCTTGCTTGCGTGGAGTTAGTACGCTGGGAAGTCTAAGAGTTGCTTGTCGCTTATCGGTGGTTCTCTTCTGGTACTCTGGCTTCCTCTACATGTAAAACAGTGCGACACGAGGTGACCCTGGCAATTGAAAGTGTCGTTAAACCCTAATAAATAATTAAAATAAATTGTATCTGGCAATACACAATGTTCAGCCTGTTTAGGGATTTTGTATTTTGTTAGAAGAAGAATCAATGATTTTTTGATTGAAACAAAATACAAATATCTTTCTTGTATTAGACGACTTTGACACTATCCAAATATTACCACAGTTTGAATACCAAAGATGGAATTGAGGTGGCAAAATTAGCGGTTTGTCAATTACCAATGCGCACTGCAAAGTAATAATGAACATAATTAGTAAAGAACACATGATTGTGCTAACTTAATGTGTACAACATGGCTTTTTTCACCTACATTAATCTAAGGTGCGAGACAGTAAATTATTTTCTTTCCGCGAGAATTGTGTGATGATATTTATTTGTATCATCGCGTTATTGTCATTACAAGCCACTACCCACAAATCACACCTTCAGTCTATATATTATGGATTGTTTCCCAAAGAACAGCACCTTTCGACCCTCGTTGACTGTAAGCGACTAATTTCCACGCGTTAAACCATTCCATTCGAAGAACAGCATTAATACAAGTGATCAGCGTACAACCATACCACAGTAATCTAATAATTATATAAAGACAGAAAGAGGAGATTTTAAAAGCAAGGTAAATATTCTTATAATTATAACAAAATATCGCCTTTTATTCCATCAACGCATCATCTTCAATCCAAAGGCATCGTAACACTCAAGGGGCGACATAATATGTATTTTATAAAATAAAACAACAGGTGCATAGAGCTTTGGGATTGGTATGAAACTTATTTATTTATTTTAACATCTTTAACTGGTAGAGTGCTGGAAGCCCAAATTTGGGCTTTATTCTGAAGTGCAAGTACCACAGCTTGAAGGCTCATATTCAGTGCATGTGCTTTGTATTATGTTTGAAGTGATATTATTTAATCTGCAAGTGTTTGGCTTGTTACAATTTATGGGAGAGTGCCCATAGGCACTCTCCCATAAATTGTAACCAGGCAAAGATTTGTGCACAAGATTTGATGGTCAAAAATAATTCAACACTCTACCAGTTAACAAATTGAATAATCTGATCTATGTTATTCGGTGGGAAGGGGCTGTTTAACTGAATTTATGCCACCCCCCCCCCCCCCCCCGGAATACTTTGATGTTGTCATTAACTCAAATAACTGATGGATCAGCGTACAACCATACCACAATAATCTAATAATTATATAAAGACAGAAAGAGGAGATTTTATTTTAAGAAGCAAGGTAAATATCCTTACATTTATAACAAAATATCGCCTCCTGTGTGCATCATTTCGACATCTGCGGTGCTAAAGCATTGAAGGTGGCGCCTTGTTGCATTCAAGGGCGATATAATATATATTTTATAAAATAATCCAACAGGCGAATTGGGCTGTGGGATTGGTATAAAACTTATCCACCCAACTGATAAACTTTTTCAACAAACGCAACTTATATGCAAACCATAGTTACCGTCTTCAATAGTGCATACCTTATTTATTTATTTATTTATTTATTTATTTATTTATTTATTTATTTATTTATTTATTTATTTATTTATTTATTTATTACTCTGTCCAATCGTCTTCAACAAAAGGAAGAATCTGTCTGCTCTGCGCTGTCGGGAAATTCAATGTCATTTCAATCTTCCAACCCAATAGGACCGTAGAATTGAATTATTGCCAATCCACCAGACTAGTTTTGTGTTCGTTGTGTCATCAACCATTGCAACCGATGGATTTTACTAGTCGTTACTAAATTCTGCAATCAGATCTAGTGACAGACAATTATAGTTTAAGGATAATAGTTTTTTGATACGAGCGAAAAACAAAATCAGTTGATTTCTGTGACAAATATGGGGATATTTTTATGGCAACCTGTGTTTTCTTTATTACAAAACACGTGACCTCGGCTTAAGCCAAAACCTGGTCATTTTATTATAAAAGGGGTGAGCTGTGACAACGTGGTGATTTTATTACAAAGGTGGAAGCTATGATAAAATGCGTTTGCTTGCAGTCAAAAACTGATATACCGTTTGGCGACGTGTCTTTTTTCTGTTTGTGTGTGCACTTTCCCTTTTCTTGTAATGATTTTTTTATTGGGAATTAACGACACCTTTGATAGCCAGGGTCACATCGTGCCGGACAGTTTTATGACTTGGGAACCGGAGTACACGAAGAGCACCACCGAGCAGTGGTGAGCAACTGTCAGATTCTCCAATGTACTAACTCCATACATGCAGGGTTAGCATTATATAAAGCCAAGTGTACTCCAGGTGGGCAATGGGGATAAAGTGCTTTGGACAAAACGCAGTTACCCCTGATGGGGATCTGACCGTGGACCTTTCGGTTTCAAGTCGAATGCCGTAACCAGTGTTCACGCTGTTCGGAACTAATGAACCAAATAGCACTAACAATTTTGATTTGGCACTAAAAACCCGCGATTGGCTCAAATTAATTTTTAAAAATTACCTCAGACTTGGGAAGAAACGTCTTTACTGCAGTCAAGAGTGTCGTTGATGATTCCTGAAAACAAGCCTTGACCCCCACCACACTTGTCTATTCACGCACTCAAGACACACACACACACATGCATTCAATGCACACAAATCGTACCTTGAGCTGATCAAGGCGCCATCTGCAATGCTGAAACATTGCAGATGCCGCCTTGTTGCACACAAGGGACGAAATCTGCCCCTTGATGGACCTTCCCCACACTTTCCTCCTACGACCACAATAGCATCCTTCCCAGCGCCCACCCCATCACTGTTTTGTCATCAACTCAAAGTACTATTTTTTTAACCAAAGATACAGGTTGGCTAAACATTTGGCACCAAATTGTTTCCGTCCAACGTAAGCCCTGGCTATAACCACGGCGCCCAAAACCTCCCTTTCTTTTAATGATAGACATTTGATTTAATTTATCATATTGCTGGAATTTTACTTTGCTTTCTCGAAACCTTTAGATAAATTCGAAGACAAACAATGTGGTTGAGGTGTATTATACAGTTTCTACACAATTCATGTTAAATCGTGCAATAATAATTTTAACCCTTTACCCAACGCAGACGATTTCAAAATTTATTATTTTAAATATAATTTTTGTATATTTTTTTTCAAAACATTTCAACAAAACCATATCATGTGACCACTCTTTGGAACGAGCTCGTTCCAAAGAGGGGTCACATAATATGGTTTTGTTGAAACTTTTCGAAACATAATATTTTTTCAGCTGCCGAATTTGCATATTACGCGAGCGGATTCGTTGGGTAAAGGGTTAATGTGAAAGTCATATTTGAATAAATATTTATTGCTAATAATTTTTCATTTTTAACAACGAGTGTTTATTCAAATTTGAGTCGATTTATTTATTTATTTATTTTTGCAAATATGGTAAAGCATGCAATAATACCTTTATTTATTTATTTCGATGTATTATCACCGTGTCTTCAACTTTTTCAATTGCCAAATTTTGCTACAAACATTTCGGCTATTGAGTATTGAGTGCAACAAGGTGTCATCTGCAGTGCTGAGGCATTGTAGATGGCGCCTCGTTGCACACAAGTGTAGTGGCGATTTATTTTGCATACCGACGTAAAAAGGTGCTGATGCTCTATACAATAGAGGTTGCGAAGCGATGAAAATTCCAGTGCGCATGCTTTTGATAGTTGGGTAATCGAGATGGTGGCATGCGTAGAGAGAAGTGAACCAATACTTTGCCTCCGTTGACATGTCGCATCCTAATTTTTCTGTGTACTTAATTTTTTCAGGAAAACATGGCTGATGATGCTGCATTTGGTAATTCCCCAGCCCTTCCCGATTATCGACAAGAAGTTCTGTCTCGTATGCGAGCATACTCAGATTACAGAATAGAGAGAACAGAATCGGTAGAAGGTCTATTGACAGCCACAAAGTGCTCAAAGGTTAAATACTGCAAAGTTAGGACAACGAAGAGGCATAAAGGGATGCTTTCATCAACAAGAATACAACATGGGGGAAGGGAACGTAAATGCGATGATGATACTGCAAGCAAAAAGAGCCATGTACATAACACTGACACGGTGACACATGGATTTCATCCTCGTCTCACATCAACTGTCATTGAAGACAAATTTGAACTTATGTCACAGAAAAAGTTTTATCCCAGGCATTCTACTCCCGTGAAATTAGAAGGAAGACGTGAAATAGTGCAAGAATTTCTTGCGCCATCTATGCTTGACAGCTGTGTGTCTAATGACATCCTCAAGCTTGACGGAAGTATGAGATGCGACGACCAACTTGATGCAGAATGCTCCAGTAAAGAAAGTAACTCTAGCGACTGTTCGACAAAGCGAAATGTTTCAATACCACATAATTCACAAGACATGCTTCGGTACGTCTACGGAAGTGAAGACGCCTCGGTTGTTGTTGAGAGTGAGTCTGGAATTTCCCCAACATCAAAATCGTATCACACGGATTCGTTAACAGGAGTTACGCCCCTGTCTCAGACGTCCTCTTTTCTCAGTTCCAGCTTTTCCCCTGATTCGAAAACTGAAACTCGGCAACAGAACACTTCGACGAGCGCTGACATTGATCAAATGCAATTCAAGAACGATATGTGTAATGTTTGTAAACATGGCACACCGAAGAAATTAAAAAAGAATGGCATATCTGTAGCCAAGAATATAAGAAAACTTAGACGTCTGCTACCATTTTAATTAATACTGACTTTACAATTATATGAATCATGTATATTTGTTTATTTATAATGTGGTGGATGAGTGGGGAACAAAATTCAAGCGGTATAAAATCATTAAAAACTGGTTTTAAACTATAATTTTTTCATTCGTGAGCGAATGAAGTTAACCTTTCTAAAAACCAAAATCGATTCGATCATGTAGTCGGAACTGTTTGCTTTATATTGGTGTGTTGATATTTTTTCACAAAACAAACATGTAACTGAGTGGGATGGATATCAGCTTCTTCTTTCGAACTACAGTACGTGAATTGGTAGAACATTCGTGGGTGTGGTTATCATGGTAGAAAATAAACTACATTCTGTGAAAGCCAAATTGCAGTTAGAAGACTTATCGTGTACAACCCGGGGTTCTATATAAAGAAGCAAGGCGAATATTGTTACATTTTAATCAAAATATCGCTCCTTGTGTGCATCAAGGCGCCATCTGCAATGCTGAAGCATTGCAGATGGCACCTTATTGTACTCAAGGGGCGATATAATGTACATTTTATTAAAAAAATCAAACAGGTGCATAGAGCTGTGGGATTGCAATAAAACTTATCCACCCAACCAATACATTTTTCCAACAAACGCATTATTTATTTATTTATTTATTTATTTATTTATTTATTTATTTATTTATTTATTTATTTATTTATTCGTTAATTCTTCTTCATACTCTGTTCAACAAATTAGAGAATCTGCCTACTCCAGTTTATTTATTTATTTATTTATTTATTTATTCATTTATTTATTCATTTATTTTATTTATTTTATTTATTTTATTTATTTTATTTATTTATTTTCCTGGGCTAAATTCCTCTCCATGAGTGAATGCAGAAGCCATTTACATCTTTACAACACACATTTACACGAACATAAACATTATTAAATCATTTTGTGTTTCATTATTGGCAGCAAAACATGGCAAATGATTTCCTTCTCACACTTGCGAGTTGTCATTAGCTTTTTGACTCCAAATTTGAGAATTGGAAAATATGAAACATCACGAATTTCCACATGATGGGGGGGGGGGGGGGGGGGGGTTACAATATAATCCGACTACTTCCGCTCTGCATTAAGCATAAACTCAAGGCTCATTTTTTCTCACGTTTTGCTATAAAAAATATCTCACGACACTCATTGGAACGTATCCCGTCAATACGATGAAATAAAAAGGCGATAAAATATGTTTCAAAATTGATTATTTCGTCGTGTTTGGGAAGAATATATGAATTATAATACTAATTACAACCCGGATCAGGAATCTATTGCGCATGTACATTATTCATGTAAATGTAAATGTTATTGTTTTGTTATTGTTATCAATATTATCAATATTAGTGCTACACAATCATATTATGAAATAAATTAAATATCTCTCATAACAAGGAGTTGTTTTGTTATATAACATACATGTCTGGGACATCAACAGACACAAGGGTAATACTAATTTAATATCAATCAAGAATGAGAAATCTCGGCAAATTTGATGATTTCTGAGGTTTCATTACCCCCAATCTATTGCTATAAATTTACATGAAAATTTCATGCAAATTTATAGAAAATACAATATCTTGCCCGTCAACAGATTAAAACCTTTGTTTGTTATTTTATGAAGATATAAAAAGTTACAGAAATTTGTGCTAAATAAATGAACAGTTCAGAGAAGTTCAGCAAATCGTCTCTTGAGTTCCAAAGTGTTCTATGTGCCTACTGGCACATAGAACACATTGGAACTCGGGGACGAAATGTTAAGTATATGATTTTTATCCTTGAATAATAACACTTCGACCAGCTGCTGATTCGTCGCGGTTCTTGGGTCAGAGGATCTTTGTTACCACTGTGCCCTCAATTTCCACCCTCCCCACGACTTTTTTCTCCTCCCAACACCCAAAAACGAAATCTTTGATGCTATCCCATACCCGGTTCTTCCCATGCCCACTGACCAGCACACTAAACCTCTCCATTGTATCAACCAATAACAATATATCCTTCATCCCCCCCCCACCCCATTGTTCCCTTATACTCCCAGTGAATCTTATTCTGTACCACTGATATATTACGCACTCTAGGGGGGAACGGTGACCCAGAACCACGAACATTGGGCAGCGGGGGCGAGTTTTAGAGTTGGGATCTGACTCTGCGATACCGGATTTGTAGTTCAAAATCGAGCCAGGCAAATGATATTGAAGGGGGGTTAATTATTTTGGGCTATACTATGGTGTCACACCAATCTAACAATGCACTTTCAGAGTTTATGACCTATTTTCGTACAGTTTATTTGATGAGCGGAGAGGGTGAAAATTGTTACACGAGGTACGTCGGGCGGATGTTGAGTGCAATGCGATAAAATAACAGTTAGCTATTGTTTTGTGGGTTTGGAATCAAGTGCGCCGGACGCGGCACGTCATGGGAACGTAAAAATTATGCGTCATGCTCACCCTAATTGTTAGATGAGAATTAAAAAACTGTCCGAGATGGACGTACGCCCTACAGGTCGATGTGTAACCTGGAATGTAGCTGCCTAGCTCCTAATCAAGGACCCAGTTGGAAAATCACCATGTCGCATCTTCTTTGGGTGGCAGCAAGTAAAGATATGTTTCGCGTTTCAATTTTTCCATTCTCATCTAACAATTAGGATGAGCGTGACGCATAATATTTACGTTCCCATGACGCGATGTACATTGCTACGGCACTTAACGTAACGGAATACGAATTAGTTAAAAGTGAAAGTCGATTAGAAGGGAGTAATATCCTGAACATGAGGGCAGTTTGACAAAATTAAATTATATATAGTTAAGGGATTGCAATATACATGTCAATACACACTGGTGAATGTCTTCGGTAGGCCGAAAGCTTGGTATGCCTGCTTTCTATGTTGTTTGGAGCATTACCCTTTTAGGCTTCATTTCAGTAAATACTGTCAACGGTAGAATTGATGAAACCGCCCTGGTTTGTTGGGAGGTTCTCTGTCGAGCTGTTGGATTAAATTATTTTCGAACCTCGCTTCAGATGTTTAGCTCTTTATATCATACGCTCGTCCACTACCAATTTTTTTCGCCACGCAAAAATTTATGCACGTCTGTTAAACTTGAAACGGTAAATGTAGACGACGACATATATCAATACCATTGAGTGATATATTACAATTTATGATACGTTGTAGAGTCCCGGTCTTAGCTCATACCCACAGTCCAGTCGAGTGCCCGTTTTGATACCCTGACCATCTTGCCCTCGGATGCTTCCGGTGCCCTTGTTTTGAATTTCGATGTCGTGGGATGCCTGCAGTTTCAAACTTACTGATGAACAGCGACAAGTAATTAAACCCAGTTACCTGGACTCTTAACACTCTGGGACTGATCCAAAAATCAAAACATGCAATTACCTGATTATAATTTTGACACAACCTAGCATACTCTGGGCATTGTAGGGTCATATTGTTTTTTAAAAAAAAGTGGAAGAGTCTCAGGTAGGGCTGTTTCGGGTCCTTTCTTTTCCTTCTCTATAGTAACGGTAAGATCGAGGAGTTGAGGGATTTCTGGAGTACTTTCCAGGCATGAGCTTCCAGTCCTCGCAACACTCATACCAGTTGTCCGTATCGGTTCATTCCATCTTTTCTTCGCGTTCGTTACATTCCCTTTATTACTCCCCCCCACCCCCCCCCCCCCCCCATTCTTCTTTTTGTCGTGTTCAAGCATTCGCTTTCTCTACACCCATGAAATATCCAGTTTACAAACTAGTGTGTTTCTACTTTTGGAGCTCTTTCTAGTGGAGATCATAAACTTCCAGGTAACGGTGAATGACCCAAGCTGTGCTCGGATTGTATTTTTAGAGAGTCACGACCAAAGAAGAGTCAATGAATTAGGAAATGCTGGGAATATATTGGCTATCATACGAACATAAAAAAATCAAACATACGCCTTAGTACACGGTATGTTTAATTAATGTTAAATAATTAACACCCCCTCCAGTTTGGTTGACAAATACCTTTGGTTGGAGAAGACCTGTGAAACAATTCATAAGACATTCAATTAGCCTTGTCACACATAGGGCTAGTCTTATCCATGATAACTATGTCGTATATTTGATCCAACAAAACAATAATTTTAACAGAAAGACTGCAGGCCTTAACTTGGGGAACAAGTGCGAGACAATCGATCAGCAAACAATGCTCAATAAACTGAGAACGGAACTGTCCGACTTGGTGTATCTCATCGATGTATCTCATATGACGTCCAAGTTACCTGGCACGGTTACGTCATGTGGGATTGCTACTGAGTGAAACAGTGGAGCCCATTTAATTGGATATCTCTTAACTGAATAACCCTGTTAATTGAATATAATTTCCCAACACAAAACCACTTACCATAGCCCCAGTACACATTTGACCTGTTAATTGAATATAGGTTACAGAGTAAACTACTGTTAATTGAATAAAAAATTTTGTAACCTGTAGAGATATTACCCTCACTCTCCCCAGTTTTCCTTTGTTTACAGACCTATTTGGCCTCAGTACATCCAGTACAGGCATTTAATCTATTATATCTTGTTTGACAGAGCTTAGGGAGCTCTGTCAAACAAGATATAATAGAATAAATAATTAGTTTATCTCTAGAATGCAGCAAAGTGACACAATCAGTGTTAATTGAATACCCCTGTTAATCGTATAATTTTCATTGTCAAAGTGGCTATTCAATTAACAGGGTTTCACTCTACTGCATACGCTTCTTTTTCACATCAAGGGATTCTAGAACAACAGACGTTCCTCGGAAAGGATTCTGTTAGTGGGATTCTGTATAATGGGTTCCAAATGTAGGATTCCATAAGTGGGATTTCAAGCTCTTACACAGCTCCAAGACATAGTTCTATGTCATTGGTATGGACTGATCACATCATTAGCGAGGAGATGATTCGCGTGACCACCCATAAGTCATGTGGCCATTAGCGTCATTGATGATGTCATCAAATATACTTCTGAACCATGCATACAAATGCTTGTTACAAGTAGTTAGTTCCATCAGCTTATTTGATAATGTTATCGATGTCTTATGACGCATTATATGACGTAAAAATGGCACCACTGATCACGTGAGCTTGGAATAAGTAAGAAGTTGTTAGAGCAAGAAGACTGTATTCAACTGCCAGTAATACAAGAAACCAAGGATGGTGATGTAATGGTATGATTCGTCGTGCATGACACTCACACCTTGGATTCCGAGGTGTCAACAACTACACAATGGAGCTCCCAATTGTTATACAAGAGACACTGGTCAGAGTGAAGGCTACCCTAGCTACCACCTGGAGCATCCAGGTGCTCAAGGGTAAAATTCACCTGACAGTGGATTTTGAGAAGGAAACCGACCCCCCCCCCCCCTCCTTGGAGAGGTGTAGCACCTTTCGCGAGGGGATTTCCCCCCGCACTGGTCACCCTCCAAGTGATACGGACTCGCAGGATGATGCCAAGAATACGGAAGCAGCCGAAGGAAAGAAGAATAGGAGAAGAAAGAAGGGACCTTCCGCCAGACGACGCGATGCCCGCAGACTGACGGTGTTTATGGAGAAGAAAAGGATGGAAAAGAAGAGAGGGAGGCTAACCATGGCGTTGAAAGCTCAATGCCTGCTACCCCTGGCCGTTCCACGTCCACGCCGGTTCCCCCCACTCCCGTGGAGGGTCCGGAGGATGCTGGTTCGCCAGGCAACACTCCAATCTCTAGCCCATCACACTCTTCCTCTGAAGAGGAGATGGAGGAGGGAGGTTTGTTATGGTGCAGGAAGTTGAGCCGGACAGCGCACATGTAGCTACACCCGCTCTTGCTCTTCCAGCTTTTTCCGACCAGGACACCATCCAGGAAGCTCACACCGCGGAGTCCGTGGAAAGCATCCTTGGGGAAAAGGTCAGGGATGACGAGCATCTAGCCCTTCTCCAACAAACGTTGAAGACCTTGGATAACCGCGGACTCTTGGAAAGTACGATTAGAGGAGCATTACAGAGTGTTAGCAACCACTATTTGCACACTACTCCAGAGAGCTCTCCATCACCGGCAGCTGCAAGGGCTAGACCATACCAACCTAGTCAGCCCTCCAGTGCCCCTCCTTCAACAACACCAAAAGAGGTATCACCATCACAGCCTCCTCCTCCAAAAAAGAACAGGAGGAAACATAGACGGCGCTGAGTACCATTTCCATTTGCCATCTTTACCACGCCCAGACATTGCAGACAACCCAAATCATCTACAGTTACAGAGGGTCGAAAGGGGCTTGTCCCTCATACCGTCCCTGCGCGCCTTCGGCGCGCGAAATCATTTCGTTCGATTGTAATGGTATCCGGGTGATGATGGATACTGTGAGTCATTGTGCCACAAGTCAATACTCGCGATGAAAGGTTGCAAGTGTGGTAGAACACTATAGAATTGGTGATTAAAAAAGAGGTCAGTCATAGGATAGATAGCTTAAATCGTAGTAGAAGCCAATAGAAAGCTAATGGGGGTTAGGAGTTGTGTATGAGCTCGGAATCCCACTTGTGGACTCCCTTTTACGGAATTCAACTAAAAGAATCCCTATCCCTTCGATGGGGTGGAGTGATCGCGTTGACTGACTTGACGCCATCTTATAGGAGGGTACAGTTTTTCGATGTCGTTCCAGCAATCCAGTTAAACAGAGATGATCGGAGGTATACATCCTCTGGTTTCCTGGCAGGGTATGATTCGTGTTTAGTTTAAGGTACCTGGTGTTACCTTTCCAAACAATTACAAGTGTGTCTCCGTCAACTCACAAGAAATGTAGTTTGCCCCTTAATCTTAACATCCGAAGAATAGAATCTTGTGTGAGTGTGTTTGTTTGATTGTATATAAAACTACAGCACTGTTTGTCTTCTTTTGTTTCAAGCCTGTTCTGCACACTGTCGCGGTCGTTTCTTTCAACTTTTATTCCGAGGGGACATCTCAACTTTAATTTTTAATTATTTCATGCATCGCAAGGGACGGTCAGCAAGTATATTTATATCAGGACATCATGGAAGTCGATGAAATGTATTTGTATCGAAACGTATAATACAGTAAATGAATAATCGCTAGAACACTTGTAGAATAAATCAAATTCCCCAAATAGGTACAAGGAGCGAAGTTTCATAAACTGGACCCCCGGGAAGAGGAAAATGGGAAGACGGTGGCTAAAGCCTTTTAAGTAAGCTGAAGGGAGAGGGGGCTTAAGGGGTCGCATAAAATAATTCGCTACTGAGTGCTGGAAGGAGGCGAGGGAGTATCCGGTTGTTGCAGAGGTGATGAGCGTAAAACCACGCAGCAGGTGCCATAAAACGCAACAATACAGTACAATTGCCGTAGACTGGTCGTAATCCACGCGTGGGCAGTGATGTCCACGCATGCGTTTACCAAGTAATTAAAATCGTCATCAGCAAAATTTTAATTAATGGAGCACCCAGTTGTACCGGATGCTTCATTAATTAAATTTCTGATGCTTATCCTATAATTGGTATTTGTAATCTAATATTATTGCGTCCGTGGAAATATTGACCTTGCGTGGAAATTGATCAGTCCACGGTGACCGTACTGTAAGTAAGGGTGTGCATGAAACTATCGGCAATATCTGGGATAAAGGTGGAGAAAAACACTGTCCCAAGTGATGAGGTACATATTAAAAAAATGTAGATGTAAAACTCGTTCTGGTGTAACCTGTAGTACAACGGACCTACGGATGTTGATTAAAAGTTTCTTTAACTCTTTTGGCGTGGAATAATCTGAGAACCAGAATTCTTAGCGCCTAATATTCATCAGGAATTTTACAAAAAGTATAGGTTGTTAGACTAAAGCGTTATTATTTTAAAAGATGTTCTAATGATCTCATTGACAGTTTTTCAAATGATTTTCTGTATATATTTAAATGGCATCTTTATACTTTGAATGGCGGTATCGTTGTTCATGGGTAGGACATAAATGTTGCTGTTGCATGAAGCATAGGAATACGTATGTTTGTTCAACTCTTTACCAACGAATCGGCCGCATACCCCCCCCCCCCCCCCCCCCCCCGCGTAATATGCAACTTCAGCAGTTGAAAAAACTATTATTTTTCAAAACATTTCAACAAAACCATATCATGTGACCCCTCGTTGCAACGAGCTCGTCGAGCTCGTTCCAACGAGGGGTCACATGATATGGTTTTATTGAATTTTTTGAAAATTTGAAAAAAATGATATTTAAAATAATAAATTTTGATATCGTCTGCGTTGGGTAGAGAAAAAAATGGAAAATGGACATACACGGTTGGCTAAAATGACTACTGCAGTACCTTTCTGCGGTCTGCCGTCTGTCGACTTTAGTCGCATGTCGCACCAAAAGAGTTAAATAGCACAGTTTTAACATTCTTCTTAAAAACACTTTAAGACTCTGATTTTCTAATTTTAAAATAAAATATATTCCACGTGTGAGACGTAGCAAAATAGAAACATGCTCAAACAGTCAGTATACTCTGAAATCATTAAAAATCAACCCAATTAAACTGGGTTGAGTGAATATAAACCCAGATGGGTTCATATTCACTCAAACAGTTGATTTGGACTAGTTTTTAACTCACCTGATTTTCGAGTATAGGAATTAATCCTCAGGCCTACGACAACGGATTGGAGTTTATTTTGTTAACAATTCTGGTAGGTATCAAGGAGCAACTCCGTGGAAGCATTTGTAAGTGAGGACAAGAATTTTAAAATGAATCCTCTGCACAGCACAGGTGTGACGTAATCACTTCCCGCTGTTCCTGTTGGAAGTGAAAATGTTAGACCTAGGACTATAATTCCGCGGAATAATAGTCCAGAGGGACTAATTTTCCTACGGACTTCCATTCCTTTTACACCGGATCAAACGAGTTACAACAATTTCAAGCATTATTTTTATTTTAATGAAATATTTTCGTGAAATGAAAGATTTTTTTTTTTAAATAATAACAATAAACGAACGTTTGCGTCCTGTTTCGTTTATTAATTTTTTTAAAGAGGTTTGTTCAGTTAGGTTTCAAGTTTGTACCTTCGGTCAAGGAATAATGTCAAAAATTTTAACTCTCACTCCACCATGTCTGAAAATTGGGAGATTCTGTCTTCGGGCATGATAAATACATATCATCGCTATAGTGAAGTGATCTGGGTCGTCATATCACGTCGAGTTGAAGAGGTCAGCGAGTTTGATCCGGCGATCATACCTCAATGATACGTGATGCGACGATCCAGATCACTTCACCGTAGCGATAAAAGGTTTATGGTATGACTTATAGTTCAACATCGCATGCCAACGCTAGCATTAATATCCCCAATCTTTCTTGGTAAATTGGACTGAAGTAAAAAAGAACTATTTTTGTTTACACTTATTTTTGTAACGGGTGCACATTTCCGGGGAATCCCCCCCCCCCCCCCCCCCGATGCGCATGAATACGTAACAAAGTGAACAGTCAACCTTCTTTTTGAATCCGTGTTTGAATTCTTGAGCGCACCCATGCGAGCGCACCCATTCCAGTTTGGAGTAAATTACTCTCTGCAACTGGAACAGATAATTATGCGGATTCAAACGCACCCGTAAATAGTCCGTCATACTATGGTGATATGAGATCGGATTCTGTGTTTTGTCCGGGAACCAGAAAAAGATCGTCAAACAGTAGTGATATCTAGCGGTTAATTTACATAGTCATATAATAAAACTATTTCCATAGTTGTAGAATTTCAAGACCTTCTTTTTAAAATTCCCATGGGTAGGCATTATCGTCAGTCTTTCAATTTAATGGTCATTTTTGTAAATAACGCTGTTCGGTTTTGGCCGTTACGTTGAGTAAAGGGAGAATATTCTGCAGGGTGATGCCATAACCGAAATTCTAAATACTGTATTTAATGGGTTGATATTGTCTACCCCTCGTAAGACAACTTACAAGTGCATATAAATAATACACCCGTAGTTACTTGCTGCTGGATTAACTTTGCAATGTTTGTTTTATTTCATTTATATGCATTTTTTCATTTGTACATATTTGCAAGTTCGGAGATAAAATATAGTTTTAACTAAACTAAACCTAAACCTCACGGATTTCGGGGTTTTTCTTCGTCTTGGAAGGGGGGGGGGGGGTCGTCTTGAAAATTAAATCTGTCGAATCCCCTTTGCATTTTTTATTTAACCTTTTAACCCGCGGAACTCTAGTGGTATCTTCCATGCCAGTTCAATGGCATCAATTAGAAGAGTCCATATTCATTATTTGGGGTAGACCAATCAATATTTTCAACGTGCAGCCTCGGGGCTGCTCGTTGAAAATATTGATTGCTCTATTCTACACATTTACTGAACAGCCATCCTATTTAATGACTTTATGACGTATCATGTGCCTGGATGGAAAAGCGGCCGCTAGCTTTCAAAGAGTTAATATCTATTTCCCTCTCGAAAAAGAAAATACCCAGAAAAATAAATAAATAAATAAATAAATAAATAAATAAATAAATAAAAAAATAAATAAATAAATAAATAAATAAATAAATAAATAAATAAATTGGAAGAACTGTGTGTACGAGAACTGGTCGATCGATCATTTTAGCTCAGGATACAGCCTAAAAAGCAGCAAATGTCTGCAATGTTCAACATTCCCTGAATTTTGGACTTTTTTTTTTAATCTGGATAATCCTTTTAGATTTATACATTTCAAGAACGAGTTGAACAAAGACGTTTCAATCAGATAGCGACGCGTGTCATATTGTTTACAAATACACAACCTTACAAGCTAATTTTGTCTATTAGCATCCGTCTGCTCTCAACCGTGGCGCCATGGCAATCCATTAGCTTCTCTGTTCATCATCATATTCTGATAATCTGCAGATATCAGTTTCGACTCTGCGTTAATCTGGATTTCGGCAATCAAATCAAATCAAATTATTCTAAGCTTTTGCATACATTGTTGGTATATAAATTACATTCTTGCCCTCTAACGTTATTAAGGAAATCGACTTAGTGTTACTTCAGCAGAACAGCACAGTGAGGTATAAAAAACCAACAATGATTAAACGTGCATCAGGGTAAGTTGAAAGACTTTCAAGACAATTAACTTTTTTAAACTGTCGTAATGCAAATGGATTAAACATTCATATTTTAACCCTTCAACATTACATACTGATTTCGAAATATCGAAATATCAAGGAGCATGATTTCCCATAATGCAACTAGTAATTTCAACCAATTCAGTCTTGTTTGACGGTGTCGTCTACTTTCGCCAACAGTGCACTTTCGCATACAAAATTATAAGGTAGAAGTGTAGGCGAAAGTGCACTAATTAAGGTATAGGGATTAGTAGTAAATTACCTGCTCTACCCACAATAAATGGACTGACCGACCATTCATTCACAGCATTTTTCTTTTTTTTTTCTTATGTTATCTGTTTGTTTTTTTCTTATGTCATGTTTTTAGCTTTAACGCAGAGAAACAAACTCATCCAGTATATGCATGGTGCACGCCCTCCTCCATGAAAACGGCAATATCGTGAACTTGACCAGAGACTTCAAAGACTCAAAGATCAGTTATCTTCAGGGCAAAAGTCACCTGTGCAGTTTCTTGATGCAGCTGGCCACCTGGTAAAATTGGGATGTTAACTTAATGGATTCTTACAAGCTTAGAACATCAAAAACAATGAGGATTTGTTATTTGTCAATAAAACCTTGCAAATATGAATAATATTGGAACCGGCTCAGAGAGCCGGTTCCAATAATACTCATATTTGTATGTGTTTATTGAGACTAGAGAGAGAGAGAGAGATAGAGAGAGAGAGAGAGAGAGGAGAGAGAGAGAGAGAGAGAGAGAGAGAGAGGGAGGGAGGGAGAGAGAGAGAGAGAGAATAGAGAGAGAGAGATTGTATCGATATTTGCCAATAAAACCTATGAATATGAATATTATTGGAACCTCTCTCTCTCTCTCTCTCTTTCTCTCTCTCTCTCTCTCTCTCTCTCTCTCTCTCTCTCTCTCTCTCTCAATCACCAAATGGTCAGTCAATTTTATTGTGGGTAGAGCAGGTAATTAGCTACTAATCCCTGTACCTTAGTTAGTGCACTTTCGCCTACACTTTTACCTGATAATTTTTGTAAGCGAATGTACACTGTAGGCGAAAGTACACTGAACCTATTTAACCGACTTTACCGAAGTCTGTCAGACAAGATTACATTACTTAATTTTCTAGTTATAGGAAAAGGTTGCTGCTTGATATTTTGACATAATTGTGCGGAGGGTTAAACAATGAGATCTTGAATGGTATCACCTCCAAATGATACAATTTACAACAAAGTGAGCGAATCTATATTGCATTCATATGAATGTTCGGGAATAATTTAATCCTACAGCACTACAGGGATAAGATTAAACTATTGGAGATTCCGATTTATTTGTATTGTGTCATCCAGCCATTGAATGCTGCAGTAGGAAGTGCATACAGTCAGACGAGTCAAAATATGCTACAAGGTCATTGTCATGGAAATAATACCCAACTAGCCGATGTTAGTAGAGAGTGGGAGGAGTTCTCCATTCCGAGAGGTAACAGCAACCTTCGTAGTGTGGGGATGACAGGTGCCTTTGAGTAAATATTGTCAGAGAGAGAGAGAGAGAGAGAGAGGGGGGAGGGGGCAGATCAAGGAGAGACAGAGGCAGAGATGGACAGAGAGAGAAAGGCAGACAGAGAGAGATAAAGCCATGGGGGATGGTAATCGACAATGACGGAGGTGGAGGCTTAACCCTTTACCGAACACCAAAAGCAGACGATACCTGGAAAAAAATTCTTGAATAACTAAATATTTTCATTTCTTGTCTCCAAAACATAGCTTATGGTCCCTCATTGGAACGAGCTCGTTCCAATGAGGGTCATAGGCTATGTTTTTGAGACAAAAAATTTAAAAAAATAAAAATTGAATGGTAATTTTTGTAAATAGCGCTGGTCGGTTTTGGGCGTTACCTTGGGTAAAAGGTTAAAGAGTTCTTTAGGTGGTTTGCCTGATAAAAAGAGATGCAAGGCTTTGAGGAGCTCCTTGATGGCAATTTTCTCGGGGAAGGGGGTTATTGCTTTTCAAACTATGGTTGAGGTCGTTGGAGTTGAGAGATGGGAGTAATTGGAAAAGACAAAAGACAGTGAAAGGGAGTACCGGATGTGTAATTTAGGAGTCATGGAAACCCTGACACACATTCTCTTAGCCCTTTACCCAACGAATCGGCCGCATCCGCCCGGCTAATATGCAAATTCAGTAGTAGAAAAAAAATTCGACAAAACCTTATCATGTGACCCCTCGTTGGAACGAGCTCATCGAGCTCGTTCCAACGAGGGGTCATATGATATAGTTTTGTTGAATTTTTTTGAAAAATGTGAGAAAACGATATTTAAAATAATAAATTTTGATATCGTCTGCGTTGGGTAAAGGGTTAAAACTGTGCAGAATATCAGTCCGACAAAATAAGAATCACTGAAAGAGAGCTAAAAGGAGAACTGGGATGGGATAATAAAAAGTATGTGGTCAATGGGTAACCCAAATAAGAGGATTAATGTGCTTATTGGAGAAGTTAGAAAAAAACGGGGTACAGGATATCACCAAAAATTTCGTTTCCATGAGTTTCGGAGAGACAAGAGGTGTGAGGATAGGGGATTGGGGCGCACAGGGGTGATAAACGTCTTCTTACCCGAGAACCGCGACAAATTAGCGGCCGGGTGAGGAGTTATCATTAGCAGGTGGACGTACTCCCGAGGTCCCAGCTGAGTAATCCAATCGACTTACTTTAGTTTTATAAAATTATATTACAGCAAATAAGAAAACACCCAACCAAAACGTGAAACAACATTTGCTCGTGCATTTGTAAGTATAGTTTAGTAGTTTTGGTACAGGTAAGACAAAGGGGGGGGGGGGGGACGGGGCCACTAAAAATTTGCAAGACGTGACGTCCTATTTTTTATTCGGCTCCTTTTTACACCCACCCACCACTACGTGCAAATTTTCTACTACCGTTCTCAGACACCCACCCCCACTTTCCCATTAAAATCCAAAATAAACTTATAAACTTAGTAGGCGCAGCTGTCTTTAGGGGGTTTTCATAATGTTCTTAACCCTTTACCCAACGTAACGGCCAAAACCGGCCAGCGCTATTCTCAAAAAGCGCCAATTAATTTTTATTATTTTTTCATTTTTTGTCTCAAAAACATAGGTTATGACCCCTCATTGGAACGAGCTCGTCGAGCTCGTTCCAATGAGGGGTTAAAAAAAATAGTTATTCAATAATTTTTGGCAAGTGTCGTCTGCTTTTCATGTTAGGTAAAGGGTTAAACTGGTACCACCAATTTAAACCTCTGTGGGCTGCTGTGGGCCCCAATCTACAAATGACAAGCTGTTCATTATCAGGCTTGACCAGAGCAGGTGTACATATACAGGAACAAATTTTCATTTGAATTGTTCCAAAAATATTGTCTGCACATTTTCTACATTTCGAACAAGACACCCACCCCTACTAACGTGTGACATTTTTCCAGTTTAAGCCCAATATTCTCACATATAAAGCCTCCCGGTGTTGTATTTATGTTAAGAGTGTGATGTACAACATCATCTTTAAGGTTTGAAACAGAAATGATGGTATGTATTAGTTGATATATTGATATATTTTTAAAAAATTCAAAACATTGCACAAGTTGGAAATGCATATTTTTGGCGCACTCAAGACACCCACCCACCCACACGTCACGTCTTGCAAATTTTTGGTGGCCTCCCCCTGGGTAAGATGTTAATATTAGGCAAACCTTTTTATCAAATCCGATCTACTTGAAAGTCAATCAAATGTATTTTAACAAAATAATAAAAATTAGAAATCTATTGGTTTCTTCGTGCAACATTGTATGCATAACACAATGAAACGGTTAAAACCAAACATAAATATTAAAATAAAAGTTATAGTACACTCACATTTTCTTGTTTCTCTCTCTGTTTTGACTGATAGATCAGTATAATTGAAATTGAAAAATAACCTTTTTTAAAAGTACCATTGAGATTACTTTTTCAATGGTTGTCTGTAATTTTTTTCAAAAATCCAAAATGTTTATGCCTTAACGCTTTACCTAACGTAACGGTCAAAACCGGCCGGAGCTATTCTCAAAAATCGCCAATTAATTTTCATTATTTTCTTCATTTTTTGTCTCAAAAACATAGGTTATAACCCCTCGTTGGAACGAGCTCGACGAGCCCGTTCCAACGAGGGGTCATAACCTATGTTTTTGAGACAAAAAATGAAAAAAATTAGTCATTCAAGAATTATTTTTGCAAGCGTCGTCTGCTTTTCATGTTAGGTAAAGGGTTAAAATGGGGTGAACGTGGAGAATGGGATTGATTGATTGATTCTTTATTCAGTAGTATACTGGCAACGTACATAAGTACTACATAGTAGTTGTGTGATAACGTGTATACTACGGGGAGACAACATAGCCGGATTGGCTGTCTACCTGTTGTCTCCCGGAAAGTTGAATCGTGCAACAATGGTCTCAGACTGCGAGGCTTCTTATTAACTGCTTGGTCACTGGTGGCTTGGTGTCACGTATACTCCTACCTACCCACCGCCCATGAACTCTCAGTTAAACTGCTGTGTTCGGTAACATTTGTAATCCAAATTATGGTCTACACAGTCGTGTTTAAGAGGTATCCTCCCAAAACTTAGACATCCCATAACTTAGACAGCTTAAAACAACAACATTCACACTTTAGTGTGCAGCTAATCCCCTGCTTGTTACCCATTATTCTAATGGACTAATCTGTGAAATATGCACACAAAGTCTGATTTATGGAAAAATGTTTATTGCAATTTCAAATTCAATCATTATTCATTTCAATCACATAAAAATACAGAATATAAAGCATTTCAAAATTAGGTAACAAACTAAGACAAGAACAAAAACACACAATGCTCAAATACATTACAGAAACATAAAAACACTAATCTATAGGCGATTTGTTGCCATCAGACAACAAGAAATTTACTTAAAATATAAACTTCAAAAGCATACACAAAATACAAACATAATACAGATACATAAAAAACAAAATACACAAACATAATACAGATACATAAAAAACAAAATACACAAACATAATATAGATACATAAACAACACAAGATAATTTACAAAATACACAAACATAATACCGATACATAAAAATCACAAGATATTTTACAATAGTTCACTCGTTTATCCCTTAACTCAACAAAATTGCCAAAACGGCCTGTATTATTTCCAATTTTGAAATTTACATAATATATATATATATAAATATAAAATATAAACTGCCTCAAAAACATAGCTTATGACCCTCCACTGGACCGAGCTCACTGAGCTCGCTTCAATAAGGGGTCATCAGCTATGTTTTTAAGACAAAATGTTCAATTGCTAAGACATTTTCTTGCAAGTGTCATCTATTGTCCTCGTTGGGTAAAGGGTTAAGCTAGTCTTAGAAGATGTCCTGCTGCATCTAGAAATTCTAGAGGCGATTTTTGTCCTTCAACCATCATTTGCTTTAGACGTTGAAGTCGGTTCTCAACTTCCCTGTAGACTCTTTTTCTGCTTGGTGGAGCTGCGCCAAAATTTAGCAAGTAGAATGTATACACCTCCAGTGAGTGCAGCTCTGGCTTATTTTATTTCTGTTATATCTGTAGCCGTCCAAAAGTACCTGTGACGTGCCCTTCTGTGACATTACAAACTCAACTTTCTTAACAGTAGCCATTTTCAGGATATGATTCCCAAGTAAAGTCTGGCATCTTATATAGAGCACTTTTTTGACTGTGCGTTTATAACATAACTGAGTTCACTGTAAACATGTTCTGTTTGATCTTGATTAGAAGATAAATAATAATAATGATAATAATTAACAACTTATTTGATGTTTTGTTTGTGTGAACAAGTTTTACTAACAGATAATAATCAATTCTTTGGTAATTCTCTTGTTTGGATAAACCTGTTTTCATTAATATAATATCAGTCTATTCCGTTGTAATAGTGGGTGAACATAATTAACTACTTTTCCTGAGTGTCTGAGTTATGGGATGTCTAAGTTATGGGATGTCTAAGTTTTGGGAGATAACCGTTTAAGAGGTCTACACTATTCTCAATTTAATTTTTCACATAACACCCAATGAGAAAGTAAACAAACAATGCAATTAAATTGCCGTTATCAACTTATAATTACAATAGCGAATCTATTCCAAGAATCATCGTGTGATTAATACCATTTTCCTATTTAGTTATAAAATTAATTCTTTGAGACCTGACCAGGGAGAAAAGGGGGAGAGGCGCGAAAGAGAGGGACCATTACTTCCTTTTTACTCATCTGACACAGCTTTTACGAGATGTCCAGAAACAGGGGTCGAGAGACGAGATATATCCAGACGTTTTTCTATTCTTGCAATGCGTTTGAACAGTATTCAAGCCCTCCCAATTACTCTTGGAAAATTATGTTTGTCAGTCAGGGCGGTAAGGATTGTTACAGTCGATATTATCAAAGTAAAGGGAAAGCAATTTTAACGTTTATTTTTTTTTTTAAATATTCCTGTTGATCATGTTACGTAAATCAGCGTTTGACTCATACTAGACTTTGGGGTATATGCGTTTGAACTGTATTCTCATAGGCATTCAAGCCCACCCAATTACTTTGAAGCATTCTGTCTGTCGAAGAAGAAATAATTTCGCGCGCCGAAGACGCGCAGGGACGATATGGGGGACAAGCCCCTTTCGACCCTCGGTGACTGTAGAAGATTGGTATTGCATGTCTAGGCGTGTCAAAGGAGGAAAAGGAAGGAGGAGGTTTAGCCGCGTTTGTTCCTTTTTCGGTGTTTTTTTCTTTGGAGGTGGTTGTGGTGTTGATATTGCTTGGACTTCTTGGGCCGCTGTGGTGTGCATCTCTTTAGGACAGTATTTGTAGCTCTCTTCTAGTAATGCTTTAGATCTTTTGAGGAGTTCTTCTGTCGACAAATTGGCCGCATCTTCCAGGTCCAGGCGTTCCGGTAGTAAAGGAAGAGGGGAGTGAGGGGTGGGAGGCGGTGAAAAAGCAGCTTCCAGCTCCTCCTCAGTCTCCGCTGGATGTTCCTCATCCAACTGAACCGGCTCAGGAGCCGGCAGTTGATTGGGTGCACCAGTGGGACTAGGAGGGGAACTGGCGACTGCCTCCAGAGCCTCCACCCCCTCACTCAACTCTTTCTTCCTATTCCTGAAAGCCTCCAAGCGCCGGGCATCCCTGCGCTTGGTCGATGGACTCTTCTTCTTTCTCTTGTTGTTGCTCTTTTCATGACCTCCGTGCCCCTTCGGGTGAGGACCATTGGGAGAGGGGATCCTCTCTCCAAAGGTACTACCTCTCCCCAAAGGGGTTGATGTTGAGTTCTTTTCAATTTCAAACTCCAGATTCAGGTGGACGCTCAAGCTTTTTTCCTGGATGGCCCAGGAAATAGGGCATGAGACGCCCAGAGCTGAAATCGCATTCACAAGTCTGTCTGGTAATTCCATGATTGGCTAGGTGTTCACGCTCTGAAGTCAGATGTGTGAATGAATGATACGACGACGCATGACTGTCATGTAACACCGTCATTTTTTATATCATGTCAATGTTTTGTTTCCACCAATGGGCATGTTGCCCACGATGTATATATTCAATCAATGAATAAAATTATGTTATGTTATGTAACATAATCATGGCAATAAGGTTTGCTACAGTCGATATTATCCGAGTAGAAGGAAAGAAATTTCAAAGTTAATTGTTTTTTGAAAATATTTCTGTTGATCATGTTACGTAAATCCGCGTCTAAGTCATTCCAGATCCTGTGGTATATAGTAGTTGGGAGATTATCAAGCGATCTTGTTCTCGTTTTGAAGAAAATGGTCTGTCCGTCTACTGGCTCTTCCCGTACGATTAACTACCGACTGAAAAAGTCATTGAAGGATACTGGCAATTTATTGTGGTGCCAGTCAAGTACGAACAGACACGCTTGGAGTTTAAAGATGTCATTTACTTTAAGAATCTTTTTGTCCAAAAAGGAGGATCCGTATGGGCGTTATATCTCTTATTATTTATTATTGGACGAATTCGGACGTTGTGCTGGAATCCAGTTCTCCCAGCGCACTGTAAAACATTACCGTAATTCTACGGTTAACTACTGTCAGATGACTGTCAAATACAACGGTCTCAAGACCGTTAATTAATTTTAACGGTGTTGCCGTAAAAAGACCCGTGAATTGATCCAAAGAACGTATTTCTCCAGTCACGCTATCCAATCACGTCGCACTACGGTAAAAAATGGTGAATTGTGTGATCGGCCTTGCCATATGCCACTCTGAAAGTCGCCATTTCCAAGAAGGATGCCCGTTGCTTTTGAAGACGAACAACGACGTATTACTATCAATTTGTTAGTCTGTGGCCAAGTGAATCATGTTCATTGTAGTCTTGGACATCAAAAATTAAACAACGTCAACTTTTTTATGCGTATAATTATTTCGGTAATCATGCAGAATAGCAGACTGTTTGTGCTGCGTCACGGATATTTGATGGATCTTATGGCTTGTGTCCACGGATCTCCGCTAAGGCCGGCAAACCCATATGCGTTTATTGGTTCAAGATAAAATGCGGTTAATGATGGCTGGAATTAAATTACGGTCAAAATGACCGGTGGCAGTGTTCCAGCCATATGGCTGGAACACTGCCACCGGTCACATTGACCGTAATTATTTTGATGGTAAATTTTACGGGGAAAAAAGACAAATAATGGTTAAAATTTTTCACGGTCATATGTCCGGCATCTAGTTTCCAGGCATATTACCGTACAAATAACGGCAAACCGTGAAAAAAAATTACGGGAATATACGGCAAATGACAGTGATAATTTTTTTACTGTTTGCCGTAACGCTTACGGTCATATGCCTGGAAACTATCTGTCGGTCATATGACCGTAAAAAATTACGGTAATTTTTTACAGTGCGTATCTCCCGATTTTTTTCCGCTGCTGCTGGCTGTCATTTACAAATCTCATAACCCCACACCACAAACACACATATATATAAAAAAATTCTTGAATAACTATTTTTTTTCATTTTTTGTCTCAAAAACATAGGTTATGACCCCTCATTGGAGCTCGACGAGCTCGTTCCAACGAGGGGTCATAACCTATGTTTTTGAGACAAAAAATGAAAAAAAATAGTTATTCAAGAATTTTTTTTGCAAGTGTCGTCTGCTTTTCATGTTAGGTAAAGGGTTAACGGGTACTTTGTCATTTTCAATAGTTTGAACATCAGCGAATAATTCTAAATCTATTTCGCCCTTATTTATCAATAAAACTATATATCTATCACTACTTATTAATTAAACTATATTTCGTTCACCGTGTTCTCTTAACATTCTTACATATCGTTGCCCGGTGGTCCTCGCCTCTACTTCCCGGGAAGGCCAGGATCGGGTGGTCTTATTAACAAAAGCTCCCATTGAAATTTTATTATGTTTTCAATTTTGGACTCGGAAACATGACTCGCTGCCCTCGTTGGCGAGAGCTCGTTGAGCTCGCTCCAATGGGGTCAAGCGCTGTGTTTTTGGAACAGAAAATAAAACTGTCTAGTGGCTCAAGACGTCTTTTGTGCAACTATCGTATACTATCCGCGTCGGCTAGGGGTTAATCTGGTGTACGGGAGGCGGGGACACTCGGGCGACGATATGTGAGCTCGACTACTGACGCTTGTGAAATAAATACAAATACTGTTAAAACTAAAGACTAAAGTCACTCATACCTGCCACTGTCATTGGTAACCCTTTGTAATCTTGTTCTGGGTGGAAACGGCCTTGTATAAGCTTATAGCTTCCTGCTGAATCCACATCAATGTATGTAACAATTTTTGTATTATATGACTTTGTACTCTTAAAATAAATAATGTTTAAACTAAACTATATTTTTAGACAGCTCACTTTAAAAGGGCACGAAAGCGCAAAATATATCTCATATTTAACTAGTTTGATACTATCCAAATATTACAATTACTTATTAATCAAACTATATTTTAAGAATACTCACATTAAAAGAACACGAAAATACATAGAGGAAAAATGAATGAAACTTTATTTTGCTGCATACATAACAATTTACAAGTAACAAATAACAATAAGTGTACAGTGCATGGCAATGGCATATCCGGAGAGGCTGTCTTCCTGCCATTCCCATACACCAGATTTCTAGTGTTTTTGAGTGGATACCGAAAATTATTTCACGAGTGACCGGTACCAATGCTTATTTTTCGCGGGCACTTGCGCGAGCGAAAAAACTCATTTGTCTCTATCACAAGTGAAAGGACGTACCAAACCAAAAACTAATATTGCGGACTTTCAAGCCATGTTTGGACAAGCGGGTTTCAGGCATCAATTCAATGAGAATACTTGTTGAATTATTGCTGAAACTGATCAGTATCCACTCAAAAACACTAGATTTTCTTTTCATTATACTTTCTAGAACAAATTGATCATTTCCGCTGATAATTTGCCACGTTTTCACCTGGAAGTGATTCTTTGAAAGCCGCCATTTTGATTGATGCCGTGAAAGTGAAAATGCCATATCTTCACATTGGGGGATACGATTTCTATCTTTCCGCAATTTCTTCGATAACCTATCGTTTAGCGTATAATAAAAACATATATCTGATATGTGACTAGTAGTTTTGATACTCTCCAAATATCACCATCAATAATAACACATTGGCAGGCCGGTGGTCTGTCCTGCTTCTCTGGTGAGAAGGCCTTTATTGGTCATGTGCCGTGAAGTGAATCCCTATCCCCACACCTCTTCTCCCATCCCACTTACCTATTAATAAGACTATATTTTTAGACTACGCACTTTAAAAAGGAAAACACGAAAAGTTAAAAATATATCTCATATTTAACTAGTTTGACACTATCAAAATATTACCATAGTTTGAATACCTGAGATCGAATTGAGGTGAGAAAATTAGCGGTTTGTCAATTACCAAATGCGCACTGCTAAATAATAATTAGCATAATTAGTAAAGGGCACATGATTGTGTTAACTTAATGTGGACAACATGGCTTTTTTCACCTATCTGAGGTGCGAGAAAGTAATATTATTTTCTTTCCCCGAGAATTGTATAAGGATGTTCATTTATGTCAGCGTGTTATTGTTATTACACGCCACTACCCACAAATCACACCTAAAATCTATGTAATGTGGACCGTTTCCCAAAGATCAGCATTAATACAAGTGATCAGTGTTCAACCATATAACAAATCTAGTAATTATTTAGAGACAGAAAGAGGAGATTTTATATAAAAAATCAAGGTAAATATTCTAACATTTATGACAAAATATCGCTTTTTGTGTGCATCAAGGCGCCATCTGCAATCCAAATGCATTTCAAGATAATATATATTTTAAAAAATAATCCAACAGGCACATAGAGCTTTGTGACTGGTATGAAATTTATTATTATTTTTTTTCTTGTTTTATTTTTTTTTTTAATTTTACCGTTTTTATGAAATAGAAGAATCTGTTCAAATTTTTAGGATGGGAAAATGTTGTTTAATGCCGACCCCCCAGAATACTGGATGTTCGTTGTGTCATTAACCCAAATAACTGATGGAGTTTACCAGTCGTTATTAAATTCTGACATGGAATCGGTTCTATTGAACTTAAAATAATAAATAGACACTTTGCCACTCTGCGGGCGAAAAATATTCATTTAACAGGAGTATTGAATCAGTTGTTCAATTTATTGTATTCTGGAAATAAATTGAGCATTTATTTTATTATCTTTCTATAATACCAATTCTGGGTAGGCCAATTCCAGGTAGACCAACTTTGGTCTAACTGGATTTTTTCTACATGGAATGAAATTTTAAATTATAGAATTCAACAGCCATTTTTTTTTTCAAATTTCAAGTGATATTATTGAACATATAACAACATTTTCATTTGATTTAACCCTTAAAACTCTTGTGGTATCTTCCATGCGAGCTCAATGACAGCAATTAGAAGAGTCCATATTCATTTGGGGTAGACGAATCAATATTTTCAACGTGCAGCCACGGGGCTGCACGTTGAAAATATTGATTGGTCTATCCTACAATTTACTGAACAGCCATCCTATTTTATGGCGTTATAACGTATCATGTTCCTGCCGGAAAAGCGGCCATCGCATTTAAGGGTTAATAATTTTTTATTGAATATAAATGAAACCATGAATATATATAACTTAAACAACAAATCCATTCTAATTAGAAGCACAAATCCACTACGAGTAGGATTAGCCCTGGTGTCTAAGAGAGCAGTTGATTATTATTTAGGTAACAATATGTGATATGCGAATCAATTATGTGTAGACATAATTAAATAGTTTCAGCATTTGCAGGGGGCGCGGTGGCTCATTAGGTAGAGGTGCAGGCTGCAAGCCGAGAGGTCCTCGGTTCGAATCCCACCTGCGGCAACCGCGTTGTGTCCTTGGGCAAGACACTTCACCCCCATTGCCCACGTGGGGGCACGGTGGCGCTGTGTACTAAGGCGTACTGCACGTCGATGGTGCACTTGTCTTCAACCAATGCTAGTCCTACTTGTGTGGAGTTGGTATGTTGGGGAGCTGACAGTTGCTCGCCGTTGCTCGGTGGTTCTCTCCGGGTACTCAGGCTTCCTCCACCCGTAAAACTGTCATGGTCATGATTAGTCATTGTGCATAAGTATGTGACCTTAAACACCAATAAATAAATAAATTTCAGCATTTGCAGCAAAATGATGCAAAGATGAAAAAAGATGTCATTTTGTCAATGAAATGATAGAATTGTGGTTGTGACACATTTGTATAATTTTACTGACAAAAAAGCAACTACCACTGCTGTGGTATCACACGATACCTTCAAAGACATGTTTTCTTGTGAAAACACAGATAACCACTATTATTATTACCCCATGACCAAATGTAAAAGAAATCTGAAAATTATCTGAAATTTGGAAAACAAATGTGTTAATTCAAATATCACATAAGTGTTTTAGATGTAGTAGTTTTTAACTTGTTGGTCTAACTGGAATTGATCTGAAAGTTACCCTATATGTCATGTTGGTCTAACAGGAGTTGGTTTACCTGGAATTGGTCTAAATGGAATCCGTCTCGTTGTAGTTTCAGTGAGGTTGATTCGTTATAGCATGGCAGCTTTACGATCAAAATAGAATTCGTTTGCCTTGCTGGTACACACCAGAAATAGGGCTCAAAATAAGCGGTGTCGCGTCGTTTTTTGCTATGCAAAACTTGCAAAAAGCTACACAATGTTCAATTATGTATAGCAGTTTGCGATACAAGATAATCAACTGCAGCCTATTAGGCAGCAGTTGATTATCTTGTATCGAAAAATGTAAATGAAAATTTGCAAACAAATTTGAAAACTAGTTCACTGATGCTTTACTTCTGATTGTAGAACATTCCAGGCATAACTCAGATTAACTCTTCATCAAGCATCATTAGCAAATTCATATGTAAGATGAATTCTATTGGTTTAAATTCTTCCTGTTTTTACAACATTTTGCATAAAATGTCCATTAAAAATAACTTCAAGCCTATCAAATTAAAAATCCCAACTTCCATTTTGAGAACTCTATTAAACAACCAAGACGCCATTTGAAAATATCCAAGTCCATGCAACCCTTAAAGGCAGTTCAGTTAAAAAAAACATAGTAAATGTTTTATGTGTTGCAGATCATTTAGAAATGCCCAGAAATGGATGGAAACTATTCTATCTACTTAGAAGAATTCAATACAAAACAGCATAACATAACTCTAGTATACAAAAATAGCTATGTAATTTTTACAAAATGCTATTGATTTTTTTGAAATGTGTAGCATTTTGCTACGCAAAGAAAAAAAGTTATTTTGAGCACTGACCAGAAACCGATTTGTGACATCTTATTCTTTTTGTGTGTGTGGTTTCTTTAATCCTTTGAACATGAAAGGCCGGATTTCCCTACCAGGATCGCGGTACGACCTCAACTCAAGTAGATAGTTGCTCTGTGAATTTTTGTGAAAGATCAATCAAGATGGACGTGTGCAGTCCCAAGGCCTAACATTCACTGGCCTCCCACAAGTAACGAATATAGACTCTACCAGACGATGACTCTAAACTGGTATGGAATGTTCCATCAGGGTGCAAAGGGTTAATGGCAAATTCTTCTTCTTCTTCTTATGAAATCCCAGCGTTGATTTTTCGCTGCACCTCCTAAATGGAGTAAGATAATTTATGTACAATGATTGTTTCTTAATAATTATATTTGATTTTGTTTCAATTAACTCATTCTGCTGTGATCAAAATTGCTATGCAAAACTTGCAAAAAGCTACACAATGTTCAATTATGTATAGCATTTTGCGATACAAGATAATCAACTGCAGCCTATTAGGCTGCAGTTGATTATCTTGTATCGCAAAATGTAAATGAAAATTTGCAAACAAAATATATTATTACCTAAGATGATATCTCGTTTATTTCATTTATCCCATAAATGGACGTTTATTCGAACAATAAAAGTCTTGGATAAATTTTCGCTTTATTCACCTAGTAGCAGCTGCTAGTAGGGTGATAAATTTTCCCCGTACGTTTAACACTGAAAGAATTTCTTCCTATAGTAGAGACGGGCTTGTTGACCTCTGACCTCTACCATATTCGTGTTGTTATGACCTGTTTTACGTTTGTGGGAGACATAACGAACTGACGTTGATCAAACGTTGACCGTCGCTGAAATTTTTTTAACTGTCTAACAATGAAATGAGCAACAATTAACAAAGAAAACACAAAGTAAATCAATCGAAACCAAGCGTTGAAATACTATATTTATCGCCTTGTTGCACCCAAGAAGCGATTTGTTTTGTATATCGTGGTGAAAGAGATACTGATTTTGTAAGCAACCAAGGGGAGGAAAATTCCAGAGTGTATGATTTTTGGTGGTTGAGCAATTAGTGGTTTCTGAAAAGTTTTTTGAGATAGGAAACTATACTTCATCTCGTGTGACATATCATATCCTAATTGTTTGTTCTACTTATTTTTCAGGAAAAAACATGGCTCGTGATGCTGCATTTGATAATTCTGTGTCTCTTCCCGATTATCGACAAGAAGTTCTGTCTCGTATGCGAGCATACTCTGACTTCAGCATAGAGAGAACAGAATCGATAGACGGTTTGTTTACTGCTACAAAGTGTCCAAATGCTACACATTGCAAAGTCAGGAAAACAAAGAGACACGATGGGATGCTTTCATCAACAAGAATGCACGGGGTAAGAGTGCGTAAATGTGGTGATGATATTACAAGCAAAAAGAGTCATACAGATAAAACAGACACACTGGCACATGGATTTCATCCTCGTCTCACATCAACTATCAATGAAGACAAATTTGAACTTTTGACACAGCAAGGATTTTATCCCAGGCATTCTACTCCTTTGAAATTAGAAGAAAGGCGATAAATAGTGCAAGGATTTCCTGCGCCATCTATGTGTGATAGCTGTGTGTCTAATGACATTTTTCAGCTTGACGGGAGTATGAGATGTGGAGACCAACTTGATGCGGAATCCTGCAGAAAGGACAGTAACACAAGCGTCTCTGTACCAAGAACGTTACAAGACATGCGTCGATACGCCTACGGAAGTGAAGACGCTTCAGTTGTTGTTGATAGAGAGATTGGAAGTCATCCCGCCTCTACTTCGTATTACACGGATTCGTTAACAGCAGTTTCACGCATGTCTCAAACATCGTCTTTTCTGAGTTCCAGCTTTAACACTGATTCCACATCTCAGCAACAGAAGTCTTCGTCGAGCGCTGGCGTTGATCAAGTTCGCGATGTCTGTATGGTTTGTAAACGTGACACACCTAAGAAATCTAAAAAGAATGGAATATCTGTAGCCAAGAATATCCGAAAACTTAGACGGTTGCTACCGTTTTAGTTGACTTTGTTTGTTTATCTATGTGAATCATGAATGTTTGTTTATTTATACTTGAAATAAATTCCTGTGCCAAGCCGAATATTTTGGACGTATGTTTACGTATACTCTGTCGGAAACAAGTTACAACTCACATACTATGTCAGCCGGACATATGTGACTTTAGGACACCGGCGTCTTTGAAAAGGTGCGGGGTGGGAACATGTCGGAAACAAAATCGAATGGCACATAAATAATCAAAACAACTGTTATGACCCTCAAAGCTTCAAAATTCAGTTCGATTCGAAATGTCCCGACAACTCCATTCGAGCGGAGCTAATTTGGAAATTTTCCAATCGCATAAGATGCTTGGAAAATCTTACCAATAATTGTCTCTCCTTGAACTGTTCTTCTATCACCAGATCTCCTGTACAAGAGACCCGATGATAGAAAACAGTTCAAGGAGGTTCTACTTCCTGCATGTTTTGATTTTTGATTGAATTGCCTAAAAGAGGAGTCGCCGTTGCATACAATGTATGAGCGGAGCCTGACAATATATTTAGGGCTGTCACGATTAATCGATTAAACGATTGTCGATCAGTCACGACGAAATCGATTAGTATTTTTTGTAGTCGAAGAATCGGTAAATTTTACCCTGTTTTAGACGTTTAATAATTAAAAATAATTCATGAAAAAACTATTGTTTCTAAAGGTAAAAGGTCAAGAACATCGAAAAATGCTTCTCAAGAAGCCGTTAGAAGCATTTGTCTTTTAGGTACATTTAAAGCTTTGATGTTCTGAACTTTTGAACCGTCAGTGTAATAATCAAGACCGATCGGCAGTTGCGAACTTGCTAGTTTTGAATGTACCTAAAAGAGGATCGTCTTCGTTCTTTACTTGAGGTGGGTCAACTGACTTGAACTATCATATTTAACGACTTCAAATAGAGGGAGAGGGGGCACACCTAGGTGCGATTAATCGAATATTATCGATTATTTGAGACGATTAATCGATTCCTAAATTCAAAAATCGTGACAGCCCTAAATATATTTACGCTTGAAAGAACAAGACTGGCGCGAACAAACCTACACATAAAAATTGAGATCCATATCTTTCACTTGTGATTGAAAATGTTCACAAAATGGGGGGACTTCATTTACCCCGATACTATGTACTCTCCGTAGTTTATCCACAGAGAGTACGAGGTTTCAGGGTAAGATGTTTTAAAATATAAATGTTCTCATTTGCACGTAGTTTCTGTGAAACGCCCAGGTCATAAAAAAGTATCAGAGAGTATAGGCGTTTCGCAGAAATTAGTTACATGGTCCTCGTGTTACAGGCTCTAAATGCTACACCGAGCTTATCGCTGTTTAAATTCTGCCAGAATCACATATTGACAGAATTACATATATAGGTATGATTACGGACCATGGTGATGCCAGTGATCGTACCTCCCCAACAAAATTCTCGACTACGCGCCTTAACACTTTACCCAACGTAACGGCCAAAACCGGCCAGCGCTATTCTCAAAAATCGCCAATTAATTTTCATTATTTTTTTCATTTTTTGTCTCTAAAACATAGGTTATGACCCCTCGTTGGAACGAACTCGTCGAGCTCGTTCCAAGGAGGGGTCATAACCTATGTTTTTGAGACAAAAAATGAAAAAAATTAGTTATTCAAGAATTATTTTTTCAAGTGTCGTCTGCTTTTCAGGTTAGGTAAAGGGTTAAAAAAGTGCAATAATACCTTTAATATCTTCAGCGTTCATTCATAAATTTTCTGATGCACATGGCCGATCTGTTGGATAAATCTTTATCTAACAATTCAGTAAAATACAGCCAGCAACCACCGTATATTCTTCATTCAAGATTCAGTTTTCTCCTTTTGCATTCAAAACAATAGCTCGCGACACTCGTAGGAGCGGACTCGTTTACCTCGATCTTGTTGGAATGAAGGGTGACAAATATGTATCAGAAGTGAATCTTTTTGTGGTGATCGTAACGGATCAATGAATTAAAATACCAATTATAGACCAGACAGGTATTCTATTACGTATGTACTTTATCAATGTAACTATTATTATGCCTCACGTTTGTAACATCAGCCGTGATTGGTTAATGTGATACCTTCTAAACGTCATAGTACTGGAGTTTTGGGGCAAAAGACGGGTACTATCGGAACGTTCTTCCCTGGAGACAAGAGAACAAAGAAAATGTAAGCTCCACTACCATTGATCAGCGTCGATTATGCACGCGGGCGCTGTGTCTGATTACATGCAACTTCTTTTCGTCACCGAAAGACACAAACTTTCCAACAAATATATCATCTTCAGTGGGTGTGTTTTTAATTTTAACTGCAAACAATGAATTCAAAAGAATCAGAAATATTAAAAACTCACGTGTTGTTCACCACTTCAGTGAATCTTGAATATGAGTTATGACTTCAATCAATTATTTCCACAAGTTTAGTACTCCTCGACCTCACCGAGCCTCCGCCTGAGCCCTCAAGTTCAAAATAAATTGTTTCACTCCGCTTAATTCTAACAACTATCGTCGTCAAAGAAACATGAATTTATATTCCATTAATTTATACCACTTATCACACAAGCATTAATAATGAATTATAATATAACCTGAACAGCACGATGCAGTTGTAAACACTGGTATTTGGTGATACAGAAACTCCCAAAGCGACGGCACTTGTGACAAGCCATTTTCGAAGAGACGTCATTCGTTCGAATTGACGTCATGTTTTTGGATTCGACTACATTGTTATTACAAGACTGATGGCATGAACATTGCAGTTAACGCCTAACAATGAAAGTTATTTTTTGTTCGGCATAATAAAATAATTAGAACGTTTCTTTTCATGTTCTATCGGTCGATACTACCTGAGTTTGTGTGATTTCTAAAATAAAACCTCCAGCAGCTTCGCTGCTTCAGGTTTTATTTCAAAAATCACACAAACTCAGGAGCTATCGACCGATAGAACATGAAAAGAGACGTTCTAATATTATATTATTGTTTTGTTTATCATATGCCAAGCTCAGGTACCTTATCGTAAATATTATTGTTTTGTTTTTTATATGCTACGCTCGGGTACCTTATCCTTGTAAATATTATTGTTTTGTTTTTCTTATGCAATATTAGTGCTATACAATCATGTTACGAAACTAATTAAATAAATATCGCTCATAGCAAAGTGTTGTTTTTATATGACGAACGCGTCTGCAACATCTATAGACACGAACGTAATAATAATAATAAAATAATAATAATAGCCCTTCAGCTGGCCACTGATTTGTCGCTGTTCTCAGATGAAAAGAATATAATTTCCTCCGTGCTCCAAAGGTTAGCTCTGTATTCCCGATTAAACGAGCACGCCCATTGGACGCTGGTCGCCTGGCTTTCTTGGTTGCTTTGATTACTTGTATTCGATCGGCATATTCCTTCTTTTCATTCTTTGGTTGGACTGCCTTTGTCACCTGTTCGTTCTCTTGTCTTCAGGCTGCTTTGTAATTTGGGATCTGCCTTTGGCATCTCTTTCGTTCTCTCGTCGAAAGGCTGATTCGTTGTTTGAGAGGAAACTTCGTTCTTGTCTGTAGCTTGTTGAACTTCAGTCTTCTTCAGTCTGTTCTTGATTGGAACTGCCTTTGGCATATCTTTCGTTTTTTTTGTTTGCAGTTTGAATGGGAACGTCGTTCGTGTCTGTACCTTGTGGAACATCAGTCTTCTTCGGTTCGTTCTTTATGGCAGCTGCCTTTTGTTCTCTTGGTTAACAATCGACACATACCATAATGCGTATCCACACATTTTATTTTTCTTTCTTAACACACAATCTGTGTAGTTGTCCAGGTTTCTTTTACCTGCTCTTACCTCCGTCGGCCGTACGATTCACTTGAGTCAATTCTTGGATAGTCAGTTTTAATCTTACTTCATTCTTGAAGATCTCTATGAAAAATCATATTTGAATCTGTTGTTCGCACAGACATCTTTACTCTTCGATGTCCTGAACACAAATGAATTCATTTTCATACCAACACTCCTTTTATTCTTTTTCCTTAGCGAGTCCATTTTCTTCTTGGATCCTAGTCTTTTTCTTCATCTTCCTTATCTCCCATTTAGAAAGAGTAGTTACCCATAAGGCTGTCGAACATAAATCTTCTTCGCTTTTCCATGGCGTATTTCTGGGATTCTTCAAAGTCATACTCCTCTTCTTCACGAAGACGCTTAGCGGTCTCATGAATTTTCTTGCGTATTGGGTCCTTGCAACAATTCGTTGTGTACACTGGGCCATCAATGTATTTCGCGCTGATGGCTTCTCTGACAACACTCGTCTGAAGTGATTTTTATGCTGCTTCAATTGCATCTTCTTCATCGATTCCATCCTCGATATACGTGTTCATGAAGTTGTCAAAATCTTCTTGGTATTCGTCATAAGCACTTTGGACGACATCTGCCATAACAAAAGTAGATCGTCTTCTTCTTCTTCATATTCCATATCTTCTTCTTAGCTTTCCGATAGTTTCAATCCGAATCTTCCATTGGTGAATAGTTTTTTGGTGAACACCGACGACAGAATTGCAGTGCGTCAACTCCTTTCGACGGTCAGTTCACAAATGACAAATTTGTTACGAGTACGCACGAGGATATCTGACAATATATTGACGACGAGTTTGAGTAACTTCCCTACAAATTCTCTTTTCAGTATGACCCGCCTTTTTCCGATACGATAGTTTATCGTTTGATAAGGTTTGCCTCTGCATTTGGTGTTTGTATGGGATCAGCTGAGCTCTCTTTGATTTGGTCATTGGCACTTTATAATTAATAGGTTATTTATACAATCACGTATTCATTGTATTAAATCAGCATTAGCCGTCTTGACCAAGGACTTGGCTTCACGCCGGTTAGCACAAGATGGGAATCGCACATGTTTCTCTTTCTGTTCAGTCTTTCAGTGTTGTTCGGTTTTCTCTTCGTCTTTGTCCTATTGGGACAGTAGCCATCTTTGTGCTTCTTCATGTTAAACTTTCGAGAAAATGTTTTCTACAGTACTTGCAGTGATGAATTGCTGTCTTTATTCTTTCGTGGTCGTAGAACAAATGAGTATTTGATGTCAGTACATCCCTGTTATACCTTTCTCAGAACTTGGGCTGGGACTGGGGTGATGAATGACAAGAGAAGGTAAATCCTACGTAGCATATCAAGAGATACATCTTTGTGGGTAAACAACTTCAATACACTCTTGTGTTTTCGCAGGTCAACGAATTCCGTCGAATTCAGTGGTATCCTATCTTCGAGGATGTTGGTAGCACATCTACACAAATAGTTAATCAAATCTTCGCCTGAATAACGGCATCAAGTTCCTCCTTGTCGACATCGCGTAAAAATTCTAAAACTACTTTATTTCGGACAGTCATTGATCGCAAGTCTTCGGAAGCTCCCTGTGGGTGGTCGTCATGACATAGTTCTGTTCTTCTTGGGGAGTGACGGTTTTCATGCCTACGATCAGTGAATGGTTGGGTAAACAGCTGTGTACAACATGGCTCTTTTCATGTCTTCTAGCTATCAGACCTCGAAAATACCCTAGAACAGTACTTGCACAGTACAGGTAACATGTCTACACTCGACGTTGGTCAGGACACAAATGATCAAAGAGCAGACGAAATGGCTTCGCGCGAAGGCGCGCAAGGACGGTGTGGGGCAGGCTTGGAAATTTCAGGAGAGCGATTTTTTAGCTCTCCTTACTGCCTTCCTGAAAGAATTAAGGAGAGCGAAAAATTGCCCTCCTAAATATTTTGGTCTGGGATGATTGAGATTACATGTATTATGGTCACATTAAATTTTTGTTGTAAAGCAAAAATGTAATTTAACTTCGAAGTCACAAAACATCACATAATTTCATTTTGAAAGTGGTTTAGTGGTAAAAGGTAATGGCTGCAACCACACTCAAACACAGCTGCAATCATTTGAAGCAAAATGGGTCACAGCAATATTTTTTTTCTGTCAGTTTCAAGTTCAACAACTGACATCACAGTTTGAGGGGTAATTATTCAAGGAATATTGACACTATAATATACTACCATTACTACTATCCTGTCACTTGAAGCACTTGCACCAGGATGTGGCTGTAGATTCAAGCAGACCTGTTGTCCAAGAAAGTCATACGCCTACCACTACCACCTTCAACCCCCTTAGGGGGTTGAAGGTGGTAGTGGTAGACGTATGACTTTCTAGGACAACAGGTCTGGGTACACACACAGGTCTTGTCAAGTGTGTGTTCGGTTGTTGAGTGAGGCATCTAGATGTCTAAGAGATTTCGCTTTACCTTAGTAAAGTCAATAAAATCACTGATGTAGTCTGTTGGTTTCAGTTTCAATGAGTTTGTTCAACTGGATACTTAAAATGCTGTGTAAAGCTAATAGCTCACCTAAGCTGATTGAGGAGAGCGATTTTTTGCCCTCCTGCATTTTTCAGAAAGCCAGACCTGGCGGGGCAAGCCCCTTTCGACCCTCTTTGACTGTTCAAAGAACTGTAGGTCACCCCCTTTTTATACCTTTCCCTAAAGAAGAATATCCTCCAAAAGTCCCCAAAATCACCATAGTCTTCAGTCCCCAAATACGGAGATGAGTCGCAGAGTCGTGAGTGGAGTCAGTCGATCGTGCATTTGCTCTGTCGCTAATTTATTCGTAGAGTTTAGAGACGCAAGACAATTTACTCATGGAGAAATTACTCTCATGGCTCTTTCGCTCATTCGATGAAATTATCAACCATGCTGTTCGGCACCCGACTTCCAGAATCCTTTAGGACACAGAATCCCTTTTTCCAAAATGAATCGCCGAGTCGCTCGAGCATTTGATCACTGAGCAATTAAAAGCAATTGCTCTGTAGCTTATTTGCTCGATAAAATTCGAGTTGCAGGAGCATTTCTCCATGGAGTATTTACTCTCTTGGCTTTTTAGACCATTCGATAAAATCGCCAACTCCGTTTCTCGGGATCCCACTTACAGAATCTATTTTAGGCCATGGTATCCTTTCTTTCTCTTTCTTTCTAAAAATGGGTAGAAAAGTCGCAAGAGCATTTGCTTATTGGGCAATTGTGAGTAATTTTTCTGTTGCTCATTTGGTCGATGAGATTCGAGTCGCAAGAGCAATTACCCCCATGGCTTTTTAGCTCATTCCAAGAAATCATCAACCCAGTTTCTCGGCACCTCACTTCCAGACGCCTTTTAGATGATAGAATCTCTTTTTCCGAAATGAGTCGAAGAGTCGCAAGAGCATTTGGTCATTAAGCAAATACTCTATAGCTCATTTGCTCGATAAGTCGTTCTACAGTAGAGTCGCCGTGGATTGGTTGTAATCCACGAGTGGGCAATGCTGCGCACCCATGCGTTTACCAAGTAATAAAAATCATCGTCAGCAAAATTTTAATTAATGAAGCACCAGGTTGAAACAGGTGCTTCATTAATTAAAGTTGTGATGATTATTCCTATAATTAGTGTTTGGAATCTAATAAAAATGCGTCGTGGAAATATTTCCCACTCGTGGAAAGTGACCAGTCCACAGCTGGTGTACTGTAGTTAGTAGTGATATGAACTGGGACCCTTTGCGGCAGTAGAGTACTAAGGGCCGTAGTAGTGCTACAATTTAGTAATGGTTTAGATAGTTTAGCACAGGAGAGGATAGTGGTAGCCAATAGTTATGATGCAAGGCAGTAATGGTACAAGACTCCAGTGGTGGTAGAAGACTATAGTAATGTCACTCATTTGAGCAATTCCTCTCTAGCTCATTTGCTTGATGGAAATCGAGTCGTCCGAGCGAGTATCCATGTTATTTTTTTCTGTCTCTGCAACCTTATTCGTTTTTGTACTGGAGTATGCTGCTGTAGAGTAGAAGAGCCTGTCATTTGGAATATTTCTGATTATTGTTACTATATTTAGTTTTTTCTGGTCTGTTCAGGCTAGTTCTAACCCTATTCGGGGTACTCCTGTTCTTGTTTCGAACACCATAACCCCGGTTTTATTTGTCCAGATCATCCAGTCAGTTCACTTTACTGGAATTACCTAACCAATCAGACCACTCCATTCATCTAAACCTCGCCACTGTCATATCGTTATCTGATACTAGAGGTCCTAAGTATAAGTCCAAGAGTCAATCGAGCAGTAACCGGAACACACGTCGCTCGGGTGACTAGAGCAAATGAGCTATAGTGAAATTGTTCAAATGAGTGACTTCACATATGGCTCTGTGACTCATCTCGCTATTTGAGGATATCTTTTACATGGTGATGTACCATATGAAGATACTTTTTGAGGAAACCTAATTGAAGATTTTTATGGCTGCTAACCCTATTCAGCTTCTGGCCTCTAGACCATTCATCACCTTCATAGTTCTAAGGCCACTACTTATCCATAGTCATCGGCGTGTGATCAGTTTCCACAGTATTCACTATTACTATAGTCTTCTACCACCCTTGGAGTCTATAAGTGGGATTCCAAGCCCCTATACAGTTCCTGGTAGTCATATCATCCTCCTCTACCACGACTTTCGCTCTCTGTTGCGTGATTAGCCTCTATTGCATTCACCATTCCCATGACGTTCTACCATCCGTGCACTCTTGTACCATTACTACTGTCGGTCTCAGATTGTTCGATGCATTCGAATCGTTCGAGCAATCTAAGACAGCCAGTTGTATCGTAAGAAAGTTTTTGATTTCTAGCAAGACGGAATCGCCATTTAAGACTCCAATCGGACGAAATTGTTGCGCCTATACCCTATTCACATTGTCGAAACAAGACTGTGGAATAAAGAGGAGCTGTGGACTATTCAGTATCGGTGATGTAATTTTATGAGAAAAAATGACACTTGAGTTGGAATAAGCATCACTATGGAGTAGATTTGATGAGTGCCTCAGCAACGAGTGCGGGGATGACAGCAGGGACTGCCTCAAATTCCTGAATCTGGCTTATATACTCATTTTATTATAGTTATATGTTTTCGCTTTCTTGGTAATTCAGCCTTACAAAAATACGTAGTGTGCCTCAGTCGATATCAACAATTATATAGTCTTCTCCAGGGACATCCTACACTTCCATCTACAGGGGGGGGGGGGTAGTCTTTTTTAACCCAGCACGAGGTAAAATGAAGTGGGGAAGAAAAAAATATTTTTATCCTCCACTTTATGTATCTTGGCTACAACTCTGGCTCCAAAAGCGTGTAGAAATACATGGAGGAGAAGAGATTCCACTAGCTGTTCGCCTCACTCGATTTTGTCCTTCACTTTATTTATAATGGCTGCAACTCTAGCTTCGAACGACCTTCAAAAGCGTACAGAAGTATATGGGAGAGTCTGGTACATTACACTAACTGTTCGCCTGACTCATAAGTAATAGGAATTTATCGTCAAATAAGCCTTCCTCAACATAGTAGGTTTCGCTAATTCGCCCCATGGTGCCAACCAGGGAAATACAAATCAACCATTTACCCAACGTAATGTCCAAAACCGACCAGCGCTATTCACAAAAAAATACCATTCCAATATTAGTATTTTTGGTCTCAAAAGGAGCTTATGAACCCTCATTGAAACGAACCCATCGAGCTCGTTCCAATGAGTGGTCTTAGGCTATATTTTTTACTTAAAAAATGAACAAAAAAATTGTTATTCAAGAATTTATTTTGTTTGCAAGCGTCGTCTGCCTTTCGTGTTAGGTAAAGGGTTAAATTAGCTTTAAATCGCGACAAACCGGCGACTTGCTAAAAAGGTATCTTATAACTGTATATCTGGACACTATGGTGTGCGGCGGCGATACCCAGAATGTTCTGTTCGCTGGTGTGTTGCAGAAAATCCTAAGTTTTCCGAAACACTTTGGATAGTACAGACATGCGTCTTGTGTTCTTATGTGGAGTTGTTCGCTGAATATTGGGAAAGACGGTGAGAAGGAATATCAAATGCGTGCAGTTACTGGTGTGCTAAAGACTTGTTGGGATACTTTGGATGGTACTACCATGCGCTTTGTGTTCTTGTATTAAGCCGTTCGGGGAAATTGGTTAAAGAGGGCGATAAGGAATACCAAATGAGGTTAGTTCTTGCTGTTGGATTTACTTTCCAATGTTTGTTTTGTTTCATTTACAGTACATGAAGAGTGTATTATCACTAAATCACCCGCAGAGTGGAGATTCCACTCGAGAAATAATTGCATATTTGTTGCAAAGCACAACCAGTACCAGCAAAGTTTCAGCCAATGGACCTCCGGGTTAAACCCGAAGGTCTATTGGCTGAAACATTGCTTGTGTTTTTTGTCGATATGTACAAAATTTGAAAGTTATATCTTGGGTGATAGCTCCACTCCGCGGGTGATTTAGTTACAATCCACTCTCCACGTACTGTATAAGCATTTTGCATGTTCGGAGATAAAATATAGCCTTAACTAGACTAAACCTCACTGAATCATATTTCTTTTTCACTTCAAAAGCGAAATTGTCGAGTCCATTTTTCAAAATGTACTTTAATATTAACCAATTATTTTTGTCTCGAGAAAAAAATACCCAGGTAAATAAATAAATAAATAAATAAATAAATAAATAAATAAATAAATAAATAAATAAATAAATAAATACTCCTTAACACATTTTACTGAATTGGGAAAACTTAGTGTACGAGAACTAGTTGAAAATCTTAGCTTGGTGCACAGCCTCAAATAAATCTATAAAAGTCTGCAATGTGCAACATCCGCTAAATTCGTTTTTTTAATCTGGATAATCCTTTTAGATTTATACATGTCAGGAAGGAATTGGAAACAGACGTTTCAATCAGATAGCGTTGCGTGCTGTATTGTTTACAAGAACACAATGTAACAAGCTATTTTTTCTGTTAGCATCCGTCTGCCTTAACCGTGGCGCCATGGCAGTCCGTTAGCTTCTCTGTTCATCAACATATTCCGATAATTTGTATAGGCATATCAATTTCGAATCTGAGTCAATCTGCATTCCGGCAGTCAAATCAAATTTTTTCAAGCTTTTGCATACGTTGTTGGTATATAAATCCCATTTCATGCCCTCGAACGTTATTGGGGAAATCGTGGTGATAGTGCAACTTCTGCAGGACAGTACAGTGAAATATAAAAAAAAACCATAAAGATTAAATGCGCATCTGGGTAAGTTGAACGCCTTTCAAGACAATTAACTTTTTGAAATTGTCGTAATGCAAATACATGTAGGTTACCATTTATATTTTAACCTTTCAACACTCTGCATACTGATGTCAAAATATACCGAAAGGTTTAAACAATGTCACGCATATGCTCCATTTTCTACGATCGGAATTGCCAACAATCGTATCTTCAGTGCTGTGTCCAGTCCGGGCGTAGCATCTGTGCACTTGCAGCTACAAGCGTATGTTGGGTATGGTGTTGTTGGGTTATGTGTGAATAGTACCTCAATCATTCGCTCACATTCTTAGGATTTCTGACGGACCCTCACTGCGTGTGCGGGGTTGCGACGGCCTGGCATGGTTTCGGAAGGGGTGAGACGATGACTTACCTCAAAACCAAATCAACATGGTGATTGACCACAGGCTCTGGCCTCCAGATGGCGATGCGTGAATCCATGTGTGAATCCGTATGGTCTATACCACCTTTTTGAGTAACTGTATGTATGACTCAGGGAGATGACTTACATAGGCTACAAGCTTCCTTCTAATCCCTCCATCATTCGGCAAGCAGATTACTGTTAACATTGGTTATATTTTGAGCTATTGCACTAGTACTGTTATTCTTCTGGTATTCAATTCTGTAACATATAGCATATTTTTTCAATAAATATTGTTTAAACTAAAATACCGAAATATCAAGCAGAGTTTTTCCCCATGATGCAACTAGTAATTCAATTCAGTTTTGTTTGACAAAGCTTACTGAAGTCAGTCAAACAAGTAGTGGTGTAGCTACGTGGAGAGGGGGTCGTCCCTAAACGTTTTGCCCCCCCCCCTCCTCCTCCCAGAAAGAAAAAAAAAACATTGGCCTGATGCAACTTTCACACAACATCGAGCCCCAAAATGGTCTCCAATATAGGGGATACACAAGCTACAAATCCCTCAGATTCGCTCTAAGTACACTGAATTTTCCAAAATGTTCTCGGGGTGGGGGTAGACCTAGCTAGGGCCTCTGGTCGACTACAGAAAAGTCCTAGATAGGACGAAGGGAGGCCCCTAACACCCCATACAATGGCCTTCCATATATCAATCCCCCCCCCCCCCCCCCCGGTAGAAAAAAAGATAGCGCACCGTCTATTATAGAATATTGGCTTGGAGCATGAAACAAGATTGCAATGCTTAATTTCATAGTTGCACTATGGGAAAAAAGTTACTGTTTGAAATTTTGACATAAGATCGCAAAGGGTTAACCCTTTAGCCAACGCAGACGATTTCAAAATTTATTATTTTAAATATCATTTTTTAAATTTTTTCAAAAAATTTCAACAAGACCATATCATGTGACCCCTCGTCGGAACGAGCTCGTTCCAACGAGGGGTCACATGATTTGGTTTTGTTGAAATTTGTTGACAAATAATACTTTTTCAACTGCTGAATTTGCATATTACGGGGGCGGATGCGGCCGATTCGTTGGGTAAAGGGTTAAACAACGCGCTAGCGGATGTTATCACCTCAAAGAATGTAATTTAGAATAAAGTGGGCGAATCTATATTGTATTCATAGGGCTCATATGGCGAAAGGATTAACTTATTGCTGATATTCCTTCCTGATTTGTTGTGTATTGAATCTACCAATGAATGCTACAGTTAGGAGAGGATATAGTTAGATGAGTCAAAAGATGCTTTAAGGCCCTTGTGGTGGACATAATACCCAACTAGCCGATGTAATCAGAAAGTGGGAGTTCTCCATTCTGAAAGTTAACAGCAAACAGTGATAAAGAGAAGCCGGGTTTCAAGGACTACCTTGATGGCACTTTTTTTTTGGGGGGGGGGGGGGGTATTATTTTTTAAACTGAGGCAGTGGTTGCTGCAGCTTGGAGTAACTGGGAAAGACAGTGAAAATGAGTACCAAATGTGTAATTTTAGAGTAACGGGAACCGTGGAATATTTTCTCTTGAAACTTCCAAAAAAAGTCCGCCAGGATAAGATCCACTGCATGGAGTTAAAAGGGGAAGTGGTATAAGATAATGAAGGGTATGTGGTCATTCGGTAACACAAATATGCTTATCGGAGTAAATTGCGAAGAACGGGGTACGGAATATCACCAAAACGTTCGTTTCCGGTAGTTGGGATGGGAGAAGAGGCGTGGGGAAAGTGGGAGGCAGTTGGGAGCACTGGGGTAATCAGTGCCCGCTACTTTAGTACCACGACAAATCAGCGGCCGGGCGAAATATGATTATAAGCATGAAAGAGCACGCCGAATCGAGCAATCCAATCGAATTACTTCAGCTGAGTAAAAACTACAAATAAGAAAACACCCGACCAAACCTTGCACCGACATTTGATCGTGTATTTGTAGGCATAAACAGTTTTTGTAAAGGTAAGATATTAATGCAGGGCAAGTATGTTCATCGAATCCGATTTACTGTGAAATAAATGAAATATATCTAACGAAAAAAAGAATTTTAAAAAAAGAAGCGCTTGCCCCTTTTCTGAATATTGCATACATAATACGCTGAAACGGTTAAAACTAAAAATAAATATAAAAATACATATTATACTGAACTCACTTTTTCTTGTTTTTATCTGTTTTTACTGATAGATCAGTTTAATTACCAGGGAATGGAAAAAATAACTAGTTAAAAATACTATTGAGATAAATTACATTTTCACTGTTTGACAGTAATTTCATTAAAAAATTCAACATGTTGGTGTCTTAAAATGGGGTGAACTCATAGAACAGGGCAAATTCAGCAAGTGTGCCGGTGTAACAGGAATGGAAATCCGTAGGAAAATTAGTCCCTCTGGACTATTATTCCGCGGAATTATAGTCCTAGGTCTAACATTTCTAGGAATAGTAGTCCACCGGACTACTATTCCTAGAAATGTTAGACCTAGGACTATAATTCCGAGGAATAATAGTCCAGAGGGACTAACGTTCCTACGGACTTCCATTCCTTTTACACCGGGTTCTATGAAAGTTTACTAGCTGTGATTTATTCCCGCTTATTTTGATGCACCAATTGTTGCTGTTTTGGATATTTTAGAGTAGCTTTTTAACCCTTTGAACACTAGTGGTATCTCCCATTTCAGTTGAAATGTAGCAATTAGAAGAGTCCATATTCATTATTTGGGGGTAGGCCAATCAATAGTTTCAACGTGCAGGCTTGTGGCTGCACGTCGAAAATATTGATTGATCTTCCCCCACTTAACTAAGCAGGCATCCAACTTAATGAAAGCATGCCGTACCATGTCTCTGGGTCAGTAAAGTGGCCTCTCATGTTCAAAGGGTTAATGATTTTGTTGCATTTATGGATTACGAAGAATGCCATATCATCCGCGAACAAGGAGAGTTCGGTTTTGTTTATCAGGTTCATTTTGGCGTCATTTAAAATGGACTAAACACAAGCGAATAATTTTAAATACCTTCACCCTACTCATTAATTAAACGATATTTTTAGACTGGCCATTTAAAAAAAAAAACGCGTAAATACAAAATATATCTCGTATTTAACTAGTTTGACACTTTCCAAATATGATGATTACTTATTAATTAAACTATATTTCTAGAGCGCCCACTTTAAAAGAACACAAAAATACGAAAATATATCTCCTATTTAACTAGTTTTGACATTCTCCAAATATCACCATTAATAATAACACATTGGCAGGCCGCTGATCTGTCGTGGTTCTTAGGCTAGAAGGCCTTGATTATCCCTGTGCTCGCAAATGCCTCCCAATCCCCAAGCCCCTTCTCTCCTCCCACTTACTCATCTTGATTAGACTATATTTTTTAGATTACCCACTTTAAAAGAACACGACAATTTAAAAATGTATTTCATATTTAACTACTTTGACACTATCCAAATACTCCCATTGTTTGAATACCTGAGATCGAATTAAGGTGATAAAATTAGCGGCTTGTCAATTACCAAATGCAGACTGCAAATTAATAATGAACATAATTAGTAAAAAACACATGATCGTGTTAACATAATGTGCGCAATATTGTTTTTTTTCACCTACATGAATTTAATGTGCGAGACAGTAATATTATTTTCTGTCCCCCGAGAATTGTGTGAAGATGTTTATTTGTGTTGTCGTGTTATTGTTATTACAGACCACTACCCAAAACTCACACCTGTAGTCTATATATTATGGACCGTTTCCCAAAGAACAGCATTCGGTGTGCTGAAACTGTTCATTCATTCAAGAACTGCATTAATGCAAGTGATAAGTGTATAATCATATAACCAATCTAATAATTATATAAAGACAGAAAGAGGAGATTTTATATAAAGAAGCAAGGTAAATATTCTAACATTTACAGTACGTGGAGAGTGGATTGTAACTAAATCACCCGCGGAGTGGAGTTATCACCCAAGCTATCATTTTCAAATTTTGTACATATCGACAAAAAACACAGGCAATGTTTCAGCCAATGGACCTCCGGGTTTAACCCGGAGGTCCATTGGCTGAAACTTTGCTTGTGTTGGTTATGCTTTGCAACAAATTTGCAATTATTGCTTGGATGGAGTCTCCACTCTGCGGGTGATTTAGTGATAATACACTCTCCACGTACTGTATTACAGAATATCTCACCTTGTCTAAAAATAAAGTCTAAAATAAGGGACAGGGTAATTTGTTTGACAGATTGCAAGGGAAGACATGGGTTAATTAATGCTATGGTAATTTGTTTCGACAGCTTACAAGATTTCTTGTTCAGTTAACAGTACTTTACCTGTATTCAAATAACTGGTCAAAATTGCCAAACTTATTCTGAAGATACGGTAAATGGTTTGGTGTTTGAAACTTATATGTAATTAACAGAGTAATCTGATTAACCCTTTACTTAACAAATCAATGCCGTCCGTCCGCATAATTTAGAAATAAAGTTGTTGAAAGACTATATTTTTCAAAACATTTCAACAAAACGATATCATGTGACCCCCTCGTTGGAACGAGCTCACCGAGCTCGTTCTAAAGAGGGGCACTTGATATCGTTTCGTTGAAAAGTTTTGAAAACAAATTGAAAAAAACAATAGTTAAAATAATAAATTTTGATATTCCATGTGTGGGGTAAGGGTGAAGAGATATTCAGTCAAGTCAGCTCTTCTGTGTTAATATATATGTTTGGGAATAATCATGCTATTTGGGATTTTTTGTCTGTTTGTTTTTATTCCCCTGGAAAAGTGTCTATGCTTCATGAGCCTTGGGCACCTTGAATACTTGACTATACTAGATTCAGTGAGGCCGATTCGTTATAAAATCGCAGCTTTCGACCTCAATTTATAAAGCAGATAGATGCCCTGTGAATTTGTGTGGAAGATCAATCAAGATATTCAACGTGCAGTCCCAAGTCCTTCATTTGTCTTACCCCAAGTAACGAATATAGACTCTACCAAACGATGGCTCTAAACTGGTATGGAATATACCACCAGGGTTCAAAGGGTTAATAACAAATATGCTAATATATCTTACCTCCTACAAGTATCTTAGAATTTCATTGGTTCAAAGGCGTCACATGTAGACTGCATATAAAACCCTATACTGCCTGTCAACATCAATATACGCTGACCGCCATGGGAAATCTCCCCTTTGTTCATCGATTTTTCAAAATGGCGGCAGCCGATAAACGCTTCAAGTTGAAAGATTGAGTGTTGGAAGCCCATATTTGGTTTGAAGTGCAGGTAAGGCAACTTAAAAGGCTTCATATTCTGTGGATGTGTGTCGTGTTACCTTCGAAATGAAACTGTTTGGTATGTATGAATTTGCCTTGTTACAATTTTGGGGAGAGTGCTTGGAGGCACTCTCCCATAAATTGTAACAAGGCAAAGACACGTGAACACATTGTGAGAATTCTCTGATTTAATTTTGATCGCTGTCGGTAAGATATATTCGTTACACAGTTTGTTGGTGGTCTACTATGGTATATATGGTGTCGCTTCGCTCTCGTCCAATATGAAATTAACTGACACCATATATACCATATTAGGCCACCAACAAACTGTGTAACTAATAATCTTAGATGATATCTCTTCAGTTTGATTTACCGCCTTGTTGCACTCAAGTAGCGATTTGTTTTGCATACCGTGGTGCAAGAGATACTGATTTTGTAAGCCATCGAGTTGCGAGAGGAGGAAAATTCCAGCGTGTATGCTTGTGATGGTTGAGCTAACAAGATGGTTTCTGAAAAGTGGAGGTGTAGTTTTTGAGATAGGATACTATGCTTTGTCTCACGTAACATGACATATCCTAATATTTCTTTCTGCTTATTTTTCAGGACAAACATGGCTAGTGGTGCTGCATTTGATAATTCTGTGACCCTTCCCGATTATCGACAAGAAGTTCTGTCTCGTATGCGAGCATATTCAGATTACAGAATAGAGAGAACAGAATCGATAGAAGGTCTGTTGACGACTGCTACAAAAAGACCAGATGCCAAACACTGCAAAGTTAGGAAAACAAACAGACACAATGGGGTGCTTTCATCAACAAGAATACATGAAGTAAGAGTGCGTAAATGTGATGATATTAAAAATACAGAGAGTCATGCAGATGACACAGACACACTGGCACATGGATTTCATCCTCGTCTCACATCAACTATCATTAAAGACAAATTTGAACTTATGACACAGCATGAATTTTATCACAGGCATTCTACTCCCGTGAAATTAGAAGGAGTGCGAGAATTAGTGCAGGAATTTCTTGCGCCATCTGTGTTTGACAGCTCTGTGTCTAATGAGATTTTTCAGCTTGACGGGAGTATGAGATGTGGTGACCAACTTGATGCGGAATCATGCAGTACACACAGTAACACTAGTGTCTCTTTGACAAAGCAAACTGTTTCAGTATCAAGATCGCTACAAGACATGTGTCGATACGTCTACGGAAGTGAAGACGCTTCAATTGTTGTTGATAGTGAGATTGGAAGTCACCCCGCCTCTACTTCGTATTACACAGATTCGTTAACACCCATGTCTCAGACATCGTCTTTTCTGAGTTCCAGCCCTGCCCCAGATTCCACATCTCAGCAACAGAACACTTCAACGAGCGCTGCTGTTGATCAAATACGCGGCACGAACGATGTGTTTATGGTTTGTAAACGTGACGCACCGAAGAAATCTAAAAGGAATGGAATATCTGTAGCCAAGAATATCCGAAAACTTAGACGATTGTTACCGTTTTAGTTAACTCTCTTTATATATTTATGTGGATCATGAATTGTTCATTAATACTATTAAACTAAATTCCTGTGCCAAGCCGAATTCTTCGGACGTATATTTATGTATACTCTAATGGAAGCAACTCTTGAGTACTATGTCAGCAGGACATGTAACTTAAGGATACCGGCGTCTTTGAAAGGGTGTGGGATGGGGATGAATCGGAATTAAAATCAAATGGCACATAAACTATTAAACAGCTGTTAGGGTCCTCAGAGGCTTTAAAATTCAATTCGATTAAAAAAGACCCGATAATTCCATTCGAGTCTAGCTGCGTTGGAAAGTTTCCGATCGTTCAGATGCAGGGAAATTCTTACTAATTATCTCCCCTTGAACTGTTCTTCTATCATCAGGTCTCCTGTACTGGAGACCCTATGACAGAAACAGTTCAAGGAGATTCTGCTTCCCGGGTGTTTTGAGTTTTGATTGATGTGCTAAAAAGCCGCTGCTGAATACAATGTATGAGTGGAGCCTGAGGATATATTTATGGTTGTAAGAAGAAAATGGGCGCGAACACAACTATCCACAAAATTGAAGTTTCATTTAAAAACCCTTTACCCAACGTAACGGCCAAAACCGACCAGCGCTATTCTCAAAAATCGCCAATTAATTTTCATTATTTTTTCATTTTTTGTCTCAAAAACATAGGTTATGACCCCTCGTTGGAACGAGCTCGGTCCAACGAGGGGTCATAACCTATGTTTTTGAGACACAAAATGAAAAAAATTAGTTATTCAATATTTTTTTTTTGCAAGTGTCGTCTGCTTTTCATGTTAGGTAAAGGGTTAAGGGAATATCACCCATCTGTGACTGAAAAATGTTGATAAAATGGAGCGACCTCATTTACTCCAATACATTGTACTCTCTCTCTCTGGCTTATCCACGATGTATTAAGTTTTTTTAAAATAGAAATATTCTCATTTGCACTTAGTTTCTGTGAAACGCACAAGCAACATTTCGATACTTTATTATAGCCACGGCTATAAAAAAAATTATCAGAGTGTATATGCATTTATCAGAATTAGTTGCAGATCTGGAATATAAAATAACTTTATCAATCGATTTGTTATGTAAATTGTCACAAACATTACAGCAAAAGTGCTTATATTTTAATCTTAAATTATCTTCCTAGATGCTACCACAGAGCTGCAGTTGATACCCATTTCTCTAACTTTGCTCACTCGGACCGAACCATGATCGCCCCGGTGAAACCAGTGAGTGTCGATCGCCCCTTAGCGCACCCCGTCCCCACCGTCAACAAAGTCCCCGGCTACCCACCTGAAGATCTTAAATATTTTCAACGCGATATGTTAGATAAATCTTCATCTAACAATTCAGTGAAATACGCCCAACACCCATCGTATACACCTCAATCAAGTTTCATTTATTCTCTCCACTTGCATTCAAAACAGCAGCTCTCGACGCTCGTCGCAGACTCGTTTACCTCGTTGTCGTTTGAATAAAGGGTGACAAAATAAGTATCAGAAGTGAATCTTTTTGTCGTGTTAGGAAAGGATCAATGAATTAAAATACCAATTACAGACCAGTCAGTGGATCTGTTACCTATGTACTTTATTTATCGTCCACTGACTTCCAATGTGTTCTATGTGCCTACTGGCACATAGAACACATTGGAACTCAGGGGACGTTATGTAAATATTATTGTTTTGTTTTTTCATATGCTACACTCAGGTACCTTATGTATGTGAAGATTATTGTTTTGTTTTTTACCTGCTACGCTCAGGTACCTTATCCAGTGAAATATTTTTGTTTTGTTTTTAAATGCAATATTAGTGCTATTCAATCATGATACGAAACGAATTAAATAAATATCGCTCACAGCAAAGAGTTGTTTTATATAACAAGCATGCCTGGGGAAACTATAGACATGAACATAATAACAATTTTAACCTTAAGATTGCCAAATACTATACATGACTTACCTTGGATACAGGTGGGAGATAATCGACAAGCAAACAATGATCAATAAAATACACGGATACATATATGCAAGTAGTATGTGTCGCAAGTTTCCTGCCTGATCTGGTGTATCTCATCGGTGTTATTTCATATGACGTCATAGTCACGTGACCCAGTTAGGGCATGTGTGATTGCTATGGAGTGACTCTACATTCGCCTCGTTTCCTCATCGATGGATTCTATAGCCATGGAAGTTTCCACTAAACGGATTCTCAAAGTGGGATTCTGTAAAACGGATTGCATAAGGGGATTCCATTAGTAGGATGTCAAGCTCATACACAGCTCCTAGCCAAAGCTGTAGGTCGTTGCTATGGATTGATCACGTGGACAGTAAGGGGACGTTTCGGGTGACCAGACGTAAGTCATGTGACCAATGGCGTCATCGAAGGCGTCATCAAATAAACTTCTGAACCATGTATACAAATGCTTGTGACAAGTATTTAATTTCATCAGCTTATTTGATAACGTTACCGATGACGTCATTGTCACATGACTTATGACGCATTATATGACGTCATCAATGGTATCAGTTGGAATAAGTATAAAAAAGTCTTTAGAGCAAGCAGACTGTGTTGGGTTGTTAGTAATACAAGAAACCAAGTATGATAATGGTATTGGATCTGTAGTTGTAGTAGTGTAATTATAGGTACCGAAAGTCATTGTGCCATAAGTCCATAGTAATAGTGCAAGGCTGCAAGGATACTAGGATGATAGAACACAAAAGTAATGGTGATTACGAAAGAGGCCAATCATAGGGTAGATAGCTGAAATCGTGGTAAAGGCCAATAGAAAGACTACTGGGAGCGAGGAGCTGTGTATAAGCTTGGAACCCAATCCTTTTTACGGAATTCAACTAAAAGAATCTTCATCGTCTTCGATGTTGGGGAGGGGGAGTTATCGCGTTGATTAACGTGACAACATCTTAGAGGCATTTTGAGTATCATTATTTTCCGCTGTCGTTCCAGCAATCCAGGTATATAAGGATCTGATGTATACACCCTCTGGTTTCCCGACAAGGTGTGATTCGTGTTTAGTTTTAGGTACCTGGTATAATCTTTCCTAACAATTTCAAGAGTATCTGCGTTAGTCACACAAAATGCAGTTTGCTGCTTAATCTGTACATCCATAGAATAAAATCTAGTGTCAGTGTGTTTGTTTGATTGTATGGGGGAATCTTCAAAACTACGGCACCGTGGTGTAGCACACGTGTTCTGCTCACTGTCGTGGTTGTTTCTTTCAACTTTTATTCCGAGTGGACATCCCAAACTTAGTTTTTAATTTTTGGTGCATCGGAGGGGACAGCCAGCAAGTATATTTATATTAGGACATCATGGGAGTCGATGAAATGTATTTGTATCGAAACGTATAGTACAGTAAATGAATAATCGCTAAAACACTTGTAGATTAAATCAAATTCCCCATATGGCAACATGAACAGGAAGCGAAATGTTATAGCGTGGATCCCGGTAGGGGAGAATGGGGAGAGGGTGGATAAAGCCTATTAGGAAAGCTGAAATCGGGGATGGGCGTAAGGAATCGCATAAAATAATTCGCTTTTGGATGCTGGAAGGAGGAGAAGGAGCAGTCGGCATCGCAGAGGTGATGAGCGTAAAACCACGCAGCAGGTTCTTAAAACGCCACACATACAGAACAGTCGCCGTGGACTGGTCGTAATTCACGCATGGGCAGTGATGTCCATACATGCATTTAACCAGGTAATAACAATTAACATCAGTAAAATTTTAAATAACCTTTACCTAACATGGAAAGCAGACGACACTTGCAAACAAAATTCTTGAAAAACTAATTGTTTTCATTTTTTGTCTCAAAAACATAGGTTATGACCCCTCGTTGGAACGAGCTCGTTCCAACGAGGGGTCATAACCTATGTTTTTGAGACAAAACATGAAAAAATAATGAAAATTAATTGGCGATTTTTGAGAATAGCGCTGGCCGGTTTTGGCCGTTACGTTGGGTAAAGGGTTAATGAAGAACCGGGTTGTACACGGTGCTTCATTAATTAAATTTTTGATGATTTTTCCTATAATTAGTATTTGGAATCTAATTCTATTTCGTCCGTCGAAATATTGCCCACACCTGGAAAGTGATCAGTCCACAGCGGCCGTACTGTAAGTAAGGATGTGCATAAAACTATCCACAATAACCAGAATAAAGGTGAAGAAAAATAATGCCCTAAGTGATAAGGAACGTATTAAAAAAACTCACGAGGATGTAAAACTCAGTTTGGTGTAACCAAGTACGAAGCATCTATGAATGTTGATTGAAAGTTTCTTAAAATAGCATAGTTTTAACATTCTTTTTAAAAACACTTTAAACACGCTGATTTTCTGATATTAAAATCTAATGTATTCCAGAGAGATGACTCACATAAGCTCCAAGCTTCCTGGCAAATCCCTCCTTTTATTGTCAATTTGTTTGGTGTCAAATATATGTTATATTGTGAGCTACGAGCCCTGTGCTGTTGCTTTTTCTGTTGTTCATTTTTGTAACATTTAGCATATTCGTTGAATAAATATTGTTTAAACTAATGTATTCCACGTGCGAGGCGTTGCAAAATAGACACACCGATACTATGCCAACAAAGATCTTCAAAATGGCTCGACCAGTCCACTCTAACATCAATTGGGTTAAAAATGAAGCCAAATCAACTAGGTTGGGTGAATATGAACCCAGCTGGGTTCATATTCACTCAACGCAGTTGATTTGGATTAGTTTTAAACTCAATTGATTTTAGAGTGTAGGAATTGATCCTCAGACCTCGGAGAACGGACTGGAGTATATTTCGTGACCAGTTCTGATAGGTATCAAGGAGCAACTCCGTGGAAGCACTTGTGAGTGAGGACAATAATTTTAAAATGAATCCTCCGCACAGCAAAGGTGTGATGTAATCAGCTCTTCTCGTACCTGTTGGACGTTATATAGCAATATAGTGGTAGTCATAACTGTGCCTTCCGGGGATGCAATTAGAAATTTAGAGGGGGACCCCTTCGAAACATCCCTGAAAACAGGCTCGTCCATTTCCTTGTCGACAGTAGTCCAAAAGATGATACTGTTTAGGGCGCCTGTTTTGAAGGGATAAATCGCCTACGTATACATTACATAACAGTTTTCTTTAATGGGTGCATGTTGTTCTGTGACGCCTGCCCCAGGTATTAAGATAATTGTAACATAAACACTATATTTAAATATGTAGCTTAATCTAATTTATCACTTCACCATTATTGTTTTGATTAGTGGTTTAAAGAACACAGATCCCCGCGTTTACAATAATGGTTGTTTTTCACCTGTTCCTAAATTTCCTAATAACATTTTTATTGTACCTGCCTTTAGAGAAATCGCCATTTGGTAATTATTTTAACAATTATTCTTGATATAACTTTAATTACCTTCACAACATGGTAGGTATAAACGCAGACAGACTTTCGTGATTTTCATTTACTTGGTGCGTAACTTTGAAGTATATGTTCAAGGGTGTTTAAGTTTTCAGTATAATCTTGCGGAATAAGTAAGTTTCATTATACATTTATATTTATTTTTTATATAATGGTCTATGGTCCCAGCTTTTAAACACAGGAATCTCAATTAACTCTTTGCATGCATCTGGCGGCTATTCTTGCCCAGCACAGATTTTCTCTTGCCACTGATATAAGTATAATTCGGGCATATTTCAAAATATTTTTCCCTGTTAATTGAATGGATTTTTTTCACCAATGATTTCTTGTTACATTTAGATTAATTTTTCATTAACTCTAGTCATGGCTGCTTTATAGCAGCCATGACTAGATTTGATGAAAAAATATCTTGAAAATACTCAGTGGGTTAAGAGTTAATGGAAGATCCGTGAAGAAGCAACTGCTTGAATTTAATTTATATCGCATATGTCAAGCAGAAATTCCACCAGGCATCGTCCTAACATCGTGCCACTGGATTGAAAAATGAAGTTTTTTTTTATTGTGGCCTCGACTGGAGTCGATCCCGGGTCTACGACATCCAATCAATCGCCTGGCCATAAATGCTCCGCCACCATACCAACTTGATTATATAATATTCATATTTTTTATATAAACCTCCGGCTCGAGTCTGGTGGGGTATCGGAGGTGCCCCCCTCTCCCCATGTTTATGTCTTTCGGAATATTTTGTTGTTCATCGGAAAAACTGCTGGTTGCTCGAATGTCAACATTTTCTCTGAGAACCGTTAATCTAAAAAAAAGTTGACGATTTGGCAAAACCACAGTTTTCATTATGCAAAAATACCCTCATGTTTTTCAAATATCCCTTGTATGAAAGTGATCATTATCAGAATATGACAATCGAATAGTTATGTACACAAAAATATTTCAAGCATTTTTATTATTTTAAAGACGTTCTTTCATGAAAGGAAAGTAATTCTTTAAATAGTAATAATAAACGAACGTCTGTTACCTGTTTTATTTATTTTTGTTTTAATAAGGTTTATTGAGTTTTTTTCAAGTTTATACCGACGGTCAACGACCAGACAATACTGTCGCAAATTGTAACTCTCGATCCACAATGTCGGAAAATTATGAGATTCTGTCTTCGGTCTATTTCTCATATTTGTAGAATTTCATGAGATTCTTTTTAAAATTTGAATGGGTAGGCATTATGGTTAGTCCCTCCTTGTTGGCGTCATGTACCGCTGGTGTATTATGCCAGTTGGAGAAATGGAGCAAATACACAGAACGACAGACGTGTGTGAATGGATATCGACATCGAATCGATATGGCACGAGTGCCAGCGCGGAAGGATAGAACGAAAGGCCTCAGGCCTCTAGTTTTATCCTTCCGCGATGACACAAGTACCATATCGATTAACCCATTCACACGCGCGTATTGTTCTGTGTTTATTACACGCCTTCTCGTCTATAAAAACAGTTATTAGAAGGACACTCAGCAATTCATTTGACAACTATCAACAAAAAGAACATATTTTATCGTCAACCAAGTTTGCGAGAACTCGGGTTACTATATCGTCCCCTGAATTCCAATGTGTTCTATGTTCCTACTGGCAAATAGAACACATTGGAACTCAGGGGACGACATTCGGCTATCACTAGCGATTCAAATTGTAATTGCGGATCACGATTTATAGAAAATTTCAGTGAAATTTCACTTGTTTATAAAAATAGTCCGTCAAAGATTTCCGTTCCGCACATATGTGCAGAACAGATTTTCATTTGGTTTAGTGTTGCTGAAGGTGTGGATTCGTAGAACAGGCCTGCAATAAATACAATTCTGGGAATACAATTGAAAATATTTTGTAGTATTCTTAGAGAATTTAAAATTTCGTGTTGAATCGAATCCCGAATCGAATCTCGAATCGAATCTCGAATCGAATCTCAACGTTTAGTTGAGTTTAAACAATATTTATTTCCAATAATTAAGGTATTGAACTAAATGAATATGCATAAGTACATATACAAGTTTAAATCAATCGGAAATGTATTCAGCAGCATGCCAGAAAGCTTATACGAGGCTGGGGGAGCGCGGTGGCTTAGTAGGTAGAGGTGCAGGCTGCAAGCCGAGAGGTCCTCTGTTCGAACCCCACCTGCGGCAACCGCGTTGTGTCCTTGGGCAAGACACTTCATCTCCATTGCCTGCGTGGGGGCACGATGACACCGTGTACTAAGGCGTACTGCACGTCGATGGTACGCATGTCTTCAACCAATCTAACCCTGCCTGTGCTGCAGTGCGGAGTTACGATGTTGGGGAGCCGGTAGCTGCTCGTCGTTGCTCGGTGGTTCTCTCCGGGTACTCCGGCTTCATCCACCCGTAAAACTGTCACGATCATGATTAGCCATTGTGCATAAATATGCGACCTTGAACATCAATAAATAAATAAATAAATATACGAGGCTGTTTGCATGGAAAAGAATAGGACATATTTTTCATGTGGATGACAAGTACTTTGCAAGAGTATCGGTAGTCATTAGTCAGGAAATAAATAAGTAAGTGCCAAAGCTCAGAAAGAACATCTCACACCGGAGGACGGGGCGCAATAGGAGTTCTGCAGAATCTGCAGCCCTCCCCCGCCTTTCAGGAAACATCAGCCCTTCTTAGATAAAAATAAATAAATAAATAAATAAATAAATAAATAAATAAATAAATAAATAAGGTGTCAATGACACTGTAGCTTAACTTAAATAAATAAATAAAAATATGTAAAATTTACGAACTAGGGCCACTCGACTCGAATTATCGAAGCTTCGAAGAGCCCTAGTACTGACCCCAGATCTCATTTTATATCAAACATTTTGGTCCAAAGTCGATGTACTGGTCCAGTACTTATTACATGTGTCTCTGCTTAAATTTTTATTTCGTATTAAGTAGATGAAGGATAACATGTAGCACCACATTACTCAAGTTCTTTAATATGTATTAGAGTGACACTCTAATGGAAAGAGTACCGCCCCCCCCCCCCCCCAAACAGTGTGTCATATAATGGAATATCAAAACAGCAAGGGCGTCGCGAATATGACCGAATGAGGAGGGAAGAAAAGTTGAATATCTCGACTATGACACTTCAAGTTCTGACTGATAAACTATTCGAATTAATTCAAGAAATGCATTAGTTGGAACCCCACCTGCGGCAACCGCGTTGTGTCCTTGGGCAAGACACTTCACCCCCATTGCCCATGTGGGGGCACGGTGACGCTGTGTACTAAGGCGTACTGCACGTCGATGGTGCACCTGTCTTCAACCAATGCTAACCCTGCTTGTGTGGAGTTGGTATGTTGGGGAACTGACAGTTGCTCGCCGTTGCTCGGTGGTTCTCTCCGGGTACTCCGGCTTCCTCCACCCGTAAAACTGTCACGGTCATGGTTAGCCATTGTGCAGAAATATGTGACCTTAAACACCAATAAATAAATAAATAAATAATAATTAGTTGGAACATTAGTATTTCAGGATTATAGTTCATAATTAAAAATTTATTTGTGGATAAATACATGGAGTAGATATAACTCAAAAGTTTCCAAACTTCCTATTTAACCCTCTGCACAGTGTTGTGAAGAAAAAAAATTCAAGCAGTTAATGTTTCCCATAATGCAACAAGGAATTTAACCAATTCAATCTTCTTTGACAGAGCTCATTGAGCTCTGTCAACCAAGACTGAATTATTTAAATTCCTAGTTGTATTACAGTGTATTATGGGAAAAAATTGCAGTTTCAAATTTTTATATTTCTGCCGCAGTGTCCAAAGGGTTATTAAGCACGGACCCTACTCATAAAAATGTCTTGCTATTCCCATCCAACACCCCCAAATCGGGAATCACGGACCATTTGTATGATCAACCCTCTGTGTATGATATTTGTCTAGATATGAAATTTAACATTTAGTATCGTAAGAACTAGGAAGATTGAGTCGATATATGAGACTCCAATACAAACGAAAATCTTACGCTAACATCCTGTTCACATTGTTGCAAACAAAATGAAGAATAAAGAGGAGCTGTGCTGTGTGGTGATTTCAACGTCGTGATGTAATTTTATGAGAAACATTACTCAGGCACTTGATTAAACATGAAGGAAATTCTAAAAGTGACTGAGCTGATTGCAGGGACTTACCCCCTACCCCTCTCTCACTATTTTCATGAAAATTCAGCTTTCTGTCCGAAGTCTCAGATTACCGACAACGGTTTCTGTACTCATTTTGTTGTAGCTACGTGCTTTCACTTTCTCGTTACTTTAGCCTCAGAAAAGTACGCAGGATGCCCAACCCTATATTAGAAATTGTACAGTTTTCCCCTAGAAGACCCTGGACTTCCATATGAGGGGACAGCCCTTCAACCCACACGAGGTAAAATGAAGTGGGGAAGGAAAAGTAATTTTGTTCTCCACTGTATTTATGCTGGTACAACTCTGCCGCCCAAAAGCGTGCAGAAGTACATGGAAGAGCTGGGTAGATTCCACTAAATGTTCGCCTCACTCATAAGTAATAGGAATTTATTGTCAAGTGAGGATTCCCAAATTTAGTAATTTTTCCTAATTGTTTGTGTTTACTTATTGGAAAAACGTCATCCCATGGTGCCAACCAGGCAAATACAGAGTACATTTGATTCGAGTCGCGACAAACCAGCGGCTTGCAAAAGAGGTGTCTAAAAATTGGATATCTGGACACCCTGCTGTGCGGCGGTGATACCCAGGGTGCTGTGTTGGCTAGTGTGTTAAAGAAAATCCCTATCTTGCCAAAATACTTTGTACAGTCATGCATCTTATGCTCATATGTGGGCCTGTTTTGGGGAAACTGGGAAAGACGGTGAGAAGGAATATCAAATGAGGCTCAAGGATTACAATATTACTGCACCCCCCCCCCCCCCCCCCCACGAAGACAAAAATAGATTCGACAGTTTTATTGTAATTAACCCATACCTAACGCAACAGAAAGACGACACTTGCAAATAAAATTCTTGAATAACTGTTTTTTCCTCTTTTTTACGTCAAAAACATAACTTATGACTATTCACTGGAACGAACTCGTTCCAATGAGGGGTCATAAGCCATGTTTTTACACAAAAATTTAAATTGAATGGTGATTTTGTGAACTGCGCTGGCCGGTCGTTGCCGTTATGTTGAGTAAACTACCATATTTAATGGGTTAATACGGTCTATCTCTCGAAAGACAACTTTCATGTGTATATTTGCTATTCTGGAAAGAACTAACACAGACGTAGTTACTTTTTTTTGTTTAACTTTCCAGTGTTTCTTTGTTTCATTTATATTTATTTATTGATTTATTTATTGGTGTTTAAGGTCACACATTTCTGCACAATTGCTAATCACGGCTACAACAGTTTTATGGGTGGAGGAAGCCGGAGTACCCGGAGAGAACCACCGAGCAACGGCGAGCAACTGTCAGCTCCCCAACATATTAACTCCAGACCAGCAGGGTTAGCATTGGTTGAAGACAGGTGCACTATCGACGTGCAGTACGCCTTAGTACACAACGCCATCATGCCCTAATGTGGACACTGGCGGTGAAGTCAAGGACACAACGTGGCTGCCGCAGGTGGGATTCGAACCGAGGACCTCTTGGCTTCCAGTCGGCACCTCTGCCAACTGAGCCACCGCGCCCCCGTTTCATTTAAATGCATTCTTTCATTTGTATATAATTGCAAGTTTCGAAATAAAAAAGAGAGTTTTAACTAAACAAAACCTCGTTGATTCATTTTTTTTCATCTTTAAAAGTAAATTTGTCGAATCCCCTTTGCAATTTTACTTTATCTTTTAACAAATCATTTATTTTTCTTTTGAGAAAAAACCCCATAAAAACTACCCAAATAAATAAACACATTTTACTGAATTGGAAAAAAAACTTTGTGCACGAGAACTAGACGATAATCTTAGCTGAGTATACAACCTTAACCCTTTGCCCAACGCAGACGAAATCAAAATTTATTATTTTAAATATTCTTTTTTCAAATTTTTCATTTCAAAAAATTTCAACAAAACCATATCATATTTAAAAAATTTCAACAAAACCATATCATGTGACACCTCGTTGGAACGAGCTCGTCGAGCTCGTTCCAACGAGAGGTCACATGATATGGTTTTGTTGAAATTTTTGGAAAAATAATATTTTCTTAAGTGCAATGTACATTATCCGCTATATTCATGGAGGTTTTTTTTTTAATCTGGATAATCCTTTTAGATTTTACATTTCAAGAATAAGTTGGAAGAAAGGCGTTTTAATCAGACAGCGACGCGTGCTGTATTGTTTACAAATACACAATGTTACAAGCTAATTTTATCTATTAGCATCCGTCTCCTCTTAACCGTGGCGCCATGGCAATCCGTTAGCTTCTCTGTTCATCAACATATTCCGATAATCTGCAGGCATATCAATTTCGATTCTGTGTTAATCTGCATTTCGGCAATCAAATCATATCAAATTATTTTAAGTTGTTGCATACCTTGTCGGTATATAAATTTCATTTCATGCCCTCTAACGTTGTTGAGGAAATCGCGATAGTGTTACTTCAACAGAACAGTACAGTGAGATATAAAAGAAACAAAGATTAAACGTGCATCAGGGTAAGTTGAACGACTTTCAAAATAATTACTGTTTTTGGTACTGTCGTAATGCAAATGAATTAACCATTTAAAGTTTAACCCTTTGACACACTATATAAGGATGTCAAAATACCAAGCAGCATGTTTCCCATAACGTAAAAATAAGTTTGATCAACTCAGTCTTCTTTAACCCTTTACCTAACGAATCGCACGCATCAGCCCGCGTAATATGCAAATTGAGCAGTTGAAAAAATTCTTTTTTTCAAAATATTTCAACAAAACCATATCATGTGACCCCTCATTGGAACGAGCTCATTGAGCTCGTTCCAATGAGGGGCCACATGATGTGGTTTTGTTGAAATTTTTTTAATAAATTTAAAATATTATATTTAAAATCATAAATTTTGATATCGTCTGCTTTGGGTAAAGGGTTAACAGAGCTTACCAAAGTCTGTAGGACAAGATTACATTGCTTAATTTACTAGTTCCATTATGAGGAAAAGTTGATTTTTTTTTAAATTTTGACATAAGTTCGTAGAGGGTTAAACACGCGCTCCTGTATGGTGTCACTCCAAAGAATATAATTTATAACAAAGCGGGCGAATCTATTTTGTATTTATATGGATGTTCAGTAATAATTTAATTCTACAGCAATACAGGGTTGTAGGATTAAATCAATTATTGCAGATCCTGATTTATGTTATCATCCTGCCACCGAATACCACAGTAGGGAGTGCATACAGTCAGATGAATTAAAATATGCTACAAGGACCTTGTCGTGGAAATAATACCCAACTAGCTGATGTTAGTAGATAGTGGGAGCTGTTCTCCATTCCACTCCAATTCGTAGTGTGGGACAGACGGGGAGAGAGAGAGCCATGGGGGACTTATCCGACATTGATGGGGGGCTCAAAGAAGTCTTTGGGTCGCCAGTGTGACAAAAAGCTGAGTACGTTTTTTTTCCTTTTTTAAGTGGGGGAGGGGGATATTGTTTTTTAAACTGAGCTCGAGGTCGCGGGAGCTTTGGGGGAGGGGGGGGGGTAATTGAGAAAGACAGTGGAAAGGAGTATCAAATATGTAATCTAACAGTAATGGGAACCCTGGAACACTTTCTCTTAAGACGGTCCAATATGTTAGTCCGACAGAATAAGATTCCTTGAACGAGAGTTGAAAGGGGATGTGTGATGGGATAATGAAGGGTGTGTGGTCATCGCTTAACACAAATAAGCAGATTAATGTGCTTATTGGAGAAATTGGGAAGAGTGGGAAACGGAATATCACCTAAAAGTTCTTTTCCGGAAGTTGGGAGGAGAGAAGAGGCGTGGAAATGGGCGGGGGCATTGTGGAGCACAGGGTAATCAATGCCTTCTTACCTGAGGACCGCGACAAATGAATGGCCGGGTGAAATGTTAATATTAGCAGGTGGCCGTACGCCGAGATCCCAGCCAAATAATCCAATCGAATTACTTTAGTTTTATAAAATTATATTATAGCATATAAGAAAACACTCAACCAAAACGTACCCCAACATTTGCTCGGGCATTTATTGGTATTGTTTAGTAGTTTTGGTCAAGGTAAGACCTATGTTATATAGGGCAGGCCTGTTCATCAAATCCGATCTACTTTGAAGTAAACAACATATATTTAATTAAAAAAATAACAACAATAGAATGCTGTTAGTTTCCTTATACAAAATTGTATGCATGACATGCTGCAACGGTTAAAACCAAACATAAATATTAAATTACATATTATACTGCACTCACTTTTTCTTGTTTCTCTCTGTTTTGACTGATAGATCAGTTTAATTATCAAGGAATGGAAAAACAACTTTCTAAAAGTACCATTGAAATAATTTACATTTTCACTGTTTGACAGTAATTTTATTAAAAAAAATCGAAACTGCTTATGCCTTAAAATGGGGGGGACTTGGAGAATGGGACAAATTCAGAAAGTGTGCTGGAGTGCAACACTCCCTGCGTACCTCCCGAATTTATTTCACTGCTGCTGGCCATTTACAAATCTCATAACCCCCACACACACAATCACACGCAAGTACTCCATCACACCCTCCTCGCGCTCGAAGAACTTCTATGTTTGCGGTATTTTGGGTCGCTTGGCAATGATTTTGTTGCGTTCTGGTCGGCGAAGAGTGCCATATCATTCGCGAATTGAGAGAGTTCGGTTTTGTTTATCGGGTCCATTTTGACGTTATTTCCAATGAACTAAACATCCACGAATAACTTTTCTCCCTCACTTATTAATTAACTATATATCTAGACTTCCCACTTTGAAAGAACTCGAAAATTCAAACATATATCTCATATTTAACTTGTTTAACACTAACCAAACATGACCATTACTTGTTTAATTAAACAATATTTTTTAGACTGCCCACTTTAAAAGAACGCGAAAATACATAAATATAGAATAATAATAATAACAACAACAATAACATTTTGGCCGTCCACTAATCTGACGTGGGTCTCAGATGAGAAGGGCCTGATTAGCAATGCGCTCCCAAAGGCCTACCTATCTCCCCTCCCACTTACTTATTAATTAGACTATATTTTTAGACTACCCACTTTAAAAGAGCACTGAAATTTAAAAACACATCCCATATTTAAGTAGTCTGACACTATTCAAATATTGGCGTAGTTTGAATACAAAAGATCGAATTAAGGTGACAAAATTAGCGATTTGTCAATTACCAAATGCAGACTGGAAAATAATAATGAAAATAATTAGTAAAAAACACATGATTGTGTTAACTTAATGTGCACAACATGGCTTTTTTCACCTACGTGAATCTAAGGTGCGAGACAATAATATTATTTTCTCTCCCCCGAGAATTGTGTGAAGATGTTTATTTGTTCCATCGTGTTATTGTTATTACACGCCATTACTCAAAAAATCACACCTATAGTCTATATATTATGGACCGTTCCCAAAGAACAGCATTAATAAAAGTGATCAGTGTACAACCATATAACAAATCTAATGATTGTATAAAGACAGAAAGAGAAGATTTTAAAAGCAAGGTAAATATTCTTACAATTATAACAAAATATCGCCTTTAATTCCGTCAAGGCATCATCTTCAGCCCAAAGGCATCGTAACACTCAAGGGGCGACATAATATGTATTTTATAAAATAAAACAACAGGTGCATAGAGCTTTGGCTTGTCAGGTCACCATTTCGCACCTTGGACTCCGGGGTGCTAACAACTGATCAATGGAGCTCCCACTGGTAATCCAAGAGACACTTGTCAGAGTGAAGGCTACCCTTGCCACCACCTGGAGTATCCAGGTGCTCAAGGGTAAAATTCACCTGACAGTGGATTTTGATAAAGAATCGGAACCGCCGTCCTCGGAGAGGTGTAGCACCTTTCGTGAGGGGATTTCCCCTCACACTGGTCACCCTCCTAGTGACACGGAAAAGGCAGCCGGAGTAGTACAGCCACAGCCACCATCAAGAAGAAGAGAATAAGAAAGAAGGGACCCTCCGCCAGACGACGAGATGCCCACCGAATGACGGAGTTCTTGGAGAAGAAGAAGAAGGAAAAGGAAGAGAAGGAGGCAAGTGAGGGCGTCAAGGGGACAACGCCTGTCACCCCTGAACAACCCTTGTCCAGCCCGGCACCCCTCTCCCAGGAGGAGGGTCCGGAGGACCGTGGGTCGTCAGGTGACAGTTCATTCTCCAGCTCATCAGACTCTTCATCTGAAGAGGAGATGGAGGAGGATGCTCTGTCAATGGTGCAGGAAGCTGTCTCTGATGACGCACCTTTCACCCCTCCAGCTCTTGCTTCTCCAGCTTCTTTGGACCAGGAGTCCGACCAGGAGGAGAGCTTCCCGGAGTCCGCGGAGACATTCCTTGGGGAGGAGATCGAGGACGATAACACCAGAGCCACAGTCCAAGAAAACTACAGCTTCTATGTATCCAAACAATTTCCAGCAAACTCAATCAGGACAATCCTCACAATAAATTTACAAAAACTATAGGAAACCTCAAGAAGAAACAGCAGCTAGGACCAGGCCATTCACTACCAAGGAACCTACTAATCCTCCAGATCCAACAACGCCAACATCTATCTCTCCAACACATCCTCCTCCCACCAAGAAAAACCGCAGGAGACACAGACACCGCTGAATACCTTTACTCTTTCCCTCCTCTGCCACGCTCTGACATGACAAAACTATACAGTCAACGAGGGTCGAAAGGGGCTTGTTCCCCAATCCCGTCCCGGCGCGCCTTCGGCGCGCGAAACCATTCATTCCGGATAGAGCTTTGGGATTGGTATGAAACTTATTTATTTTAACATCTTTAACTGGTAGAGTGCTGGAATCCCATATTTGGGCTTTATTCTGAAGTGCAGGTACCACAGCTTGAAGGCTCATATTCAATGCATGTGCTTTGTATTATGTTTGAAGTGATATTATTTAATCTGCAAGGGTTTGGCTTGTTACAATTTATGGGAGAGTGCCCATAGGCACTCTCCCATAAATTGTAATCAGGCAAAGATTTGTGCACAAGATTTTATGGTAAAAAATAATTCAACACTCTACCAGTTAACAAATGGAATAATCTGTTCTATGTTATTCGGTGGGAAGGGACTGTTTAACTGAATTTATGCCAATCCCCCCCCCCCCCCCCGGAATACTTTGATGTTGTCATTAACTCAAATAACTGATGGATTTTTACCACTGGTTACTAAATTCTGATATCGTATCGGTTCTATTGTCTACGGACAATAGTTATGTTCGAACTTAAAATAATAAATAGATACTTTGCCACTGTGCGGGTGGAAAATATTCATTTAACAGGAGTATTGAATTAGCATGAAGTTTCATTTTATTGTATTCGGGAAATAAACGGACCAATTATTTGGGGGTTAATGATTGCTAATTTGTTTCGACGGTTTACAAGATTTCAGTTAACAGGACTTCACTCTTTTACCTTTATTCAAATAACAGGTCAAAATTGTTTAAATTGTTCTGAAGGTATGGCAAATAGTTTTCTGTTTTTAATTTGTATGCAATTGACGGGCTCATTTGATTAGCCATAACAAATTGGGTCCGTTGACCGTGTAATTAAGTTGTGAAAAAAATCGTCGAGCTCGTTCCAAAGAGGGGTCAGATGATATGGTTTCGTTGAAAAAAAATAAAAAATAATAATAACCATAATAAATTTTGATTTCCCCTACGCTGGGTACTGGGTTAATAACCCAATCAAGTCAGCTCCTCTGTGTTGTCAATAAGTATGTTTGAGAATAACCGTGTTATTGGGATTTTTTTGTCTGTTTGTTTATATCCTTCTGGTAAAGTGTCTTTAATGTTTCGTGCGCCCTGGTCACCCTGATTACTTGAGTCAGGCTTCCGTACCCATTTTGTCAACGTCTGAAATTTCTCTTATTGTGCTATATAAGCTCTAGCCGTAGTTACAGTGAGGTTGATTCGTTGATGATAGAAGAAGAGTTCAAGAGGGGACATTTGATATGATGTAGGATTTTGAGATCATCTCGACGATTCGAAAATTTACGAACTAGGGCCACTCGACTCGAATTATCGAAGCTTCGAAGAGCCCTAGTACTGACCCCAGATCCCATTTCGTTTTAACATCGCAGCTTTCCGACGAAAAGAATATGCGTTTGCCAACTGACGTATACCAAATACAGATATACTATTTTGCGACATCTTTTATCTTTGTGTGTGTTTTTAACCCTTTGAATATGAAAGATCGATTTTCGGCTTGTGGTACAACCTGAATTCATAAAGTCGATAGCTGCTCTCGGAATTTGTGCGGGAGACCAATCAAGATTTTCAGCGTGCAGTATTAAGGCCAATATTCAAGCAACGAATATAGCCTCAAACAGATGGTGGCTCTGAACTGGTATGGAATATGCCATCGATGTTCAAAGGGTTAATGACAAATATGTTATTAGATCAGCTAATATCTCGTTTATTTGATTTACCGCCTTGTGGCGATATGTTTTGTATACCGTTGTGAAAGAGATACTGGTTTTGTAAGCCATCGAGGAGGAAAATTCCAGCGTATGTGCTTTTGATGGTTGAACAAACAAGATGGTTTCTAAAAAGTAGAGGTATAGGTTGTTTGAGATAGGACTATACTTTGTTACGCGTGACATGCCCCACACTAATTCCTGTTTTTTCTACTTATTTTTTCAGAACAAACATGGCTAGTGATGCTGCGTTCGATACCTCTTTGGCCCTTCCCGATTATCGACAAGAAATTCGGTCTCGTGTGCGAGCATATACAGATTGCAGAATAGAGAGAACAGAATCGATAGAAGGTCTGTTTGCTACAAAAAGCTCAGAGGATAAACAATGCAAGGTTAGAAAAACGAAGAGACACGATGGGATGCTTTCATCAACAAGAATACACTGGACAAGAGTGCGTAAATGTGGTGATAATATTACAAGTAAAAACAGTCATAAAAATAAAACTAACACAATGGCACATGGATTTCATCCTCGGCTCACATCAACTATCGTTGAAGACGAATTTGAACTTATGACACAGCAAGAATTTTATCCTAGGCATTCTACCCCCGTGAAATTAGAAGGAAGGCGAGAAATGGTGCAAGGATTTCTTGCGCTATCTATGTGTGACAGCTGTGTGTCTAATGACATTTTTCAGCTTGACGGGAGTATGAGGTGTGGAGACCAACTTGATACGGACTCCTGCAGTAAAGACGGTAATATTAGCGTCTGTTCGAATGTTTTACCAACAGCTTCACCAGACATGCTTCGGTACGTCTATGGAAGTGAGGACGCTTCAGTTGTTGTTGATAGTGAGACTGAAAGTCACCCCACCTCGACACCATACCGCACGGATTCGTTAACAGAAGTCACACCCATGTCTCAGACATCGTCTTTTCTGAGTTCCAGCTTTGACACTGATCCCACATCTCAGCAACAGAGCACTTCGACGAGCGCTGCTGTTGATCAAATACGCGACACGAACGATGTGTTTATGGTTTGTAAACGTGACGCACCTAAGAAATCTAAAAGGAATGGAATATCTGTAGCCAAGAATATCCGAAAACTTAGACGGTTGCTACCGTTTTAGTTAACTCTGTTTATATATTTATGTGGATCATGAATTGTTTATTTATACTATTAATTCTTGTGCCAAGCCGTATTCTTCGGACGTATATTTGCGTATACTCTGATGGAAACAACTATTGAGTACTATCTCAGCAGGACATATGTAACTTAAGGACACATGCGTCTTTGAAAGGGTGAGGGATGGGGATGAGTCGGAATCAAAATAAAATGGCACATAAACTATTAAAACAACTTTTAGGGTCCTCAGAAGCTTAAAAATGCGCTTCGATTCAAAATCGATCCTATAATTCCATTCGAGTCCAGTTGTGTTGTAAATTTTCTCATCGCACTGATGCTGGGAAAATCTTACCAATTATCTCCCCTTGAACTGTTCTTCTACCATCAGGTCTCCTGTACAAAAAACAGGTTAAGGAGATTCTACTTCCTGGATGTTTTGATTTTTGATTGATATGCTAAAAAATAGTCGCCGTTGAATACAATGTATGAGTGGAGCCTGGCGATATATTTATGGTTGTAAGAAGACAGACTCTCCACAAAATTGAAGTTTCACTTGCGGCACTATCTCCCCATTTGTGATTTGAAAATGTTGATAAAATGGGACGTCCTAATTTCCCCCGATACATTGTCCTCTCTGTGGTTTATCCATAGAGAGTACAGTGTATCATGGAAAGTTGTTTTAACCCTTTACTCAACGTAACGGTTAAAACCGGCCACGCTATTCATAAAAATCGCCAATTAATTTTCATTATTTTTTTCACTTGTTCTCTCAAAAACATAGGTTAGGACCCCTCTTTGGAACGAGCTCGACGAACTCGTTCCAAAGAGGGGTCATAACCTATGTTTTTGAGACAAAAAATGAAAAAAAATTAGTTATTCAAGAATTTTGTTTGCAAGTGTCGTCTGCTTCTCATGTTGGGTAAAGGGTTAAAATATAAATGTTCTAATTTGCACGTAGTTTCTGTGAAACGCACAGGCTCCACCCTGATACTTTTTTTATAGCATAGGCACTTCACAGAAATTTGACGCATGGTCCTCGTGTTACACAGGCTCTATATGTTACACTTATCGGTGTTTAATTTATACCAGAATCACACATTGACAGAATTACATATATAGGGTTAATATATATATCTGGAAAAAAAAATTGATACAATGTCTCACATACAATAGTGCAAAAGAATTTATATTTCAAATCCTAAGACGCTACCACCGCACTGCATTTGATTCTCATATTTCTAACCTTTTTCACCTGGGCCGAACCACAGTCGCCCCGGTGGAGACGGCGATCGAAATCGGCATTTAGCGCTCCTCCCCAACAAAATTCCTGGTTACACGCCCGAAGAAGGTACGATAATATAATCAACGCGTTCTTATAAATCTTCATCCAACAATTTAGGAAAATACGTTCAGCAACCACCGTATATTCCCCATTTCAAGATTCATTTTATTCTCCTTTAGCATTCAAAATAATAGGAAAGGAATAATGCATTAAAATACCAATTACAGACCAGACATGGGATCTATTACCTATATGTATGTACTTTTTCTATGTAACTGTTATATTTTCATATTTGTACGCTCGGGTACCTTGTCTATGTAAATAGTATTGTTTTGTTTTTGTTTTTTGCTACGCTCAGGTATCTTATCCATCTAAATATTATTGTTTTGTTTTTCATTTGCAATATTAGTACTATACAATCATGTTACGAAACTAATTAAATAAATATCGCCCATAGCAAAGAGTTGTTTTTATATTCGGTCATCTCAATTTCACAGGTCAGCATACTCCCCCCACCCCCACCCCCACCCTGATTCTATTGTATTTATTGGGTTACAACCCTTTAACTAACATGAAAAGCAGACGACACTTGCAAGAAAATTCTTGAATTACTAAAACATTTTTCATTTTTTGTCCCCAAAACATAGGTTATGACCCCTCAAAGAGGGGTCATAACCTATGTTTTTGAGACAATAAAATGAAAAAATAATGAAAATTAATTGGCGATTGATGAGAATAGCGCTGACCTTTTCTTGCCGTTATGTTGGGTAAAGGGTTAACGATAGCTAGGGCCACCTCGCGGTGGACAGTTTTAGGGCTGGAGAAAGCTGGAGTACCCGGACGGAAATGCCGAGCATCGATGAAGAACTATCTGATTTCCCAACGTACTAACGTAAGCAGGGTTAGCATTGGTTGAAGGGAGGTGCACCATCGACATGCAGTACGCCTTGTAGTACACGGCGCCACCGCGCCTCCCATGTTGGCAATCGGAATTAAGTGTCTTGCCCAAGGGCACAATGCAGTAACAACCGGTCAGGATCGAACCGGGTACGTTTCGGTTTGCTCTTACTGCTGAGACACCGCGCGCCCTCCAATTTGTGTAATCCAGTGATCATATATCCTTCATTGTCCCTCCCCACTTCCCTATTATACTCCCCGTGAATCTTATTATGTAAGACTGATATATTATAAGTTATTGTGATGGATTGACGGTAACATGGTCTGAGATTTGCGGCTCGGAGCTTATGTTCAACCGAAGTAGAATGTAATGTGGTTTTGGGGCCTCAGTTGCAGGACCCCGGTGCAGGACCCCGGTGCAGGACCCCGGAAGTGACACCATGTCACGTGACCTAGTGGCGCCATGTTGTGTTCTCATGGTAATCCGCGTGAGCGGCCATATTGTGACGCTATCTCCAGAGTGATACGTGGTGTGAGTGCGCATGCGCAGCACGTCTTGTTAGGATGACACGTGTTTCCGTCGTCCATTTTGTGTACTGGAGGCCGCCATCTTGGTTTCTATGGTAGCACGTGATTGCTATGTTACCCAATTTTTCTGCAATAAGACGGGGTATGTTCGGAGGGTATGTTCCTTTGTAGAAGAGTAAATCTAATTACCACAAACAACCCGACAATCCCTCCAAATCACCAAAATCTATCCCAACTTTTACTATATCGAATTCTTTCAGAATTCTCTGCTTCTATCTATATATGCTATAGTTTTCGTCTATCTGGCCATGCCCCTTTGTTCTAGAGTATACTCCAGTAGCATAGAAGAGCCTATTAGTTGGAACAGTTTACCTTATTATTACTATATTTAGCTATTTTGGTCTATTCTTGTTAGTTCTGACCCTATTCCAAGTACTCTTGTTGTTTCATTTATCTAGAACATTTATATAACTAACCAATCAGATTGCTTGATTTCTCATAATCTTTATGCAGGGTTATCTCCCTTGTGTATAACAAAAGCAGTCCCAAAGCCAATAAGCTATCGAGCAATTCATCACAATAACGTATATATTCCAATACGATACTCCCCATAGCCCAAAACCTACATTGTGAAACACTAGAGGTTTATTTACTAAACTTGTGATGGTTAAAAAGTTTCCTTCTTCAAGGCAACTTTTAGCGATCAAAAGTTTAGTAAATAAATCTCTCGTGTTCCACACGGTGGCACTGGATAAATAATCAATAAACCAGATAAACTCATCCCATCTCAGTTCAAATCTTAAATCGGTTTGTAATTTAAACAACACTTCACCCGGAACACCGTTCGCTGCATGTGTGAAAACTGCAGAACAATGAAGCGGCTTGTTGGTCACTCCGTTGTTGAAGCAATTACGAAACGGGCGACGTCATTTCAAATATTTCTCGTCGTGACGACTAACGGTAACATTTGTCACTGGAGCAGTAAACATAAACAAAATTACGCCAGCTCTTATCCAATCAGAGGGCGAGGACTTTACTCTTATTGGAACATTGGCCATTCTAAGGGAATGTGCTTGATGGTATTGACCTTATATTGGACGCCATGCGAATGTTGTGGACGATGCGATAAAATAATAGTTAAGTATTTTCTTATGGGTTTGGAATTTCGATATCGTGTGGTTCCTCTAATTTTACGCTTGCTGATGAACGAAGACAAGTAAACAAACCAACTGCCGCTAGCAAACTGAAATTAATCCGGAAATCAAAACGTATTATCACTTGTTATAATTTTGACGCAACTACTCGTTGCGTCAACTTTATAACAAGTTATTGTATATTTCAGACCATATTGCCCCAATGTACTTGTGCAGCCAATATTATATTTACAACCAGATAATGCAAATTATCGCATCTCTCGGTCTCGTTAACAGGGACCAGTGAACAGATTTATTGGCACCAATCCCCGTGGGAACCCTGGAAAGTGAGGCAGTGCTTGTTTACTGTGATAAATAAATTTTGTTTTATTGGTAAAATACCCCCAGTCACCGATGCTTGGGTGGAAGTCCTCCAAAATGACCACTGTGGGTGTAAACGATGGACTAAACTTGACTTGATCTCCGTGTTGCGGTCCCGGTTAGCCACCGTGCAGACATATGTGACCTTAAATACCAATAAATGAATAAATAAATTGACATCATAGCTTGTTTTATGGTAGCATACTATTGAACCGGACCGAATCTCGAAGTTTTGTTGGGTCCTAATCTGACCCACAAGCCATGCATTTTATTATTATAGTAACTCAAAGTAAACAAATTTCAAAGTAAAAAAAATTCCTTTACTCATATAGCACCATAAGGTGCTATTTTAGTGAGAGAAATTTGTTAACTCAGAAATTCCCACCCCTGATATTACATAAATGCAAATTAAATATACACCAACTATACAGCAAAATGATGGTTGTGATGTATAGAACACGAAACATATTTGCAAGTAACTCACAAGTTGTCAGCAGGCACCAATGGTTCATATGCAATATTAGTGCTACCGTATTCGTACCTGAACTGATAATAAAATAATATCAATGAAAATGTTCTTCAAATATCCAAGAACAAAGCTCGGCATTCAACACACGACAGGACTGCATTTGAGGGGAAAGGACAACACAGTCTGCATGTTTTATTGCAGTTGGATCCCATAACCGACGGACATGTTCATTACGAATGTTCATGGAATAACACTCGCGTAATTCTATGAAATTTAAACAGGTGTTGTGATACCTTGCAACAAATATGGCAACTGTGTAGTCTCCGTATGATAATACTGTGTATTATGAAGGCAATTATTATTTGATTTTAGACGGTATTGTATATCGATGCTTTTTCGGCCCAGATAACCTTGACCAAAATGTAAACAAACCGACAACGAAAACAAAGCAGGGAATTTTGGAATTTACCCCCACGCAGCTCTGTCGCTGCGGATTGAAGAATTTGATTTTTTAGCTTTGTTCTTGGATATATGAAGCACATTTCGACACGAGTTGTTCTTCTGAAATATTTTATCAGTGCTGGTACGAATACGGTAGCGGACGTTCAGGGACCATAGACGCCTGCTGCCAACTATATGAGTTGACTGCATGCATTTTTCGTGTTCTATTCATCACAACCTTCATTTTTGTGGCTTCGAATTCATTTGTGAATCTCAAAATTTTTCTTCATTTTTTTTTAGATTCACAAATGAATTCGAAGCCATGCTTTTTAACTTGACGAAGCCGATTGATGTAAGTATTCGGCATGCAGGACAGACCATTTCTGCTGTTTGGGCCATACTTGAGCATTTACATGATAGTCTTTGTAGCTGTCATTGCTCAGGCACCCCAGAAATGGTCACAGATAATTCCAAATGAGGACGTTTTCCCTTTTTGATATATCAACCTCGCCTTTTTTTTACCAATTTGACACAGATCTCATGTAAAATGACACAGAATTGTGGTGGTGGTGGGGTGGGGGGCTGACAAAAGCCACATTGGACATTCTTCATTTTACATTGATGCACTCTCTCATGACATCATATTTGTTCTTGTGAACTGTGTGGATTTGACCCTTGGTGAACTTCCTAAAAAGGTAAACACACACAAGAAAAATGGCAGCCTCTGTTACCTTTGTACTTTATTTATCGCCCCCTGAGTTCCAATGTGTTCTATGTGCCTACTGGCAGCCTACTGGCACATAGAACACATTGGAACTCAGGTTACGTTATGTAAATATTATTGTTGTTTTTCTTTTATATGCTACACTCAGTTACCTTATTTATGTGAAGATTATTGTATTGTTTTTCAGCTGCTACGCTCAGGTACTTTATCCAGTGAAATATTTTTGTTTTGTCTTTATATGCAATATTAGTGCTACTCAATCATGATACGAAACTAATTAAATAAATATCGCTCACAGCAAAGGGTTGTTTTATATAACGAGCATGGCTGTGGCAACTGTAGACATGAACGTAATAACAAAACGTAACAACAATTTTAACAAAAAGATTGCCAAAGTATTATACATGACTTACCCTGGATACAGGTGCGAGATAATCGACAAGCCAACAATGATCAATAAAATTAGCAGGGATACATATATATATGCGACCCAGTTAGGGCATTTTTTATTGCTATGGAGTGACTCTACATTCGCCTCGTTTCCTCGTCAAGCAATTCTATTTCCCTAAAGTGGGATTCTGTAAAACGGATTGCATAAGGGGATTCCATTAGTAGGATGTCAAGCTCATACACAGCTCCTGGCCATATCTGTAGGTCGTTGTTGTGGATTGATCACGTGACCAGTAAGAGGACGTTTCGCGTGACCATTCGTAAGTCATGTGACCAATGGCGTCATCGAAGGCGTCATCAAATAAACTTCTGAACCATGTATACAAATGCTTGTGATAAGTATTTAGTTTCATCAGTTTATTTGATAACGTTACCGATGACGTCATTGTCACATGACTTATGACGCATTATATGACGTCATCAATGGTGTCACTGATCACGCGAGCTTGGAATAAGTATGATCGTTAGAGCAAGCAGACTGTGTTGGATTGCTAGTAATACAAGAAACCAAGTATGATAATGGTATGGGGTCTGTAGTTGTAGTACTGTAATTATAGGTACTGAAAGTCATTGTGCCATAAGTCCATACTAATAGTGCAAGGATACAAGGATGATAGAACACAAAAGTAATGGTGATTACAAAAGAGGCCAATCATAGGGTAGATAGCTGAAATCGTGGTAGAGGCCAATAAAAAGACTACTGGGAGCAAGGAGCTGTGTATAAGCCTGGAACCCAATCCTTTTTACGGAATTCAACTCAAAAAATCTCCATCGTCTTCGAAGGGGATGAGGGGGGGGAGGAAGTTATCGGCGTTGATTGACATGGCAACATCTTAGAGGAATTTTGAGTTTCACTATTTTACGCTGTCGTTCCAGCAATCCAGGTATATAAGGATCTGAAGTATACACCCTCTGGTTTCCCGACAAGGTGTGATTCGTGTTTAGTTTTAGGTACCTGGTATAATCTTTCTTAACAATTTCAAGAGTATCTGCGTTAGTCATATAAAATGTAGTTTGCTGCTTAATCTATACATCCATAAAGTAAAATCTAGTGTCAGTGTGTTTGTTTGATTGTATGGGGGAATCTTCAAAACTACGGCACCGTTGTGTAGCACACGTGTTCTGCTCACTGTCGTGGTTGTTTCTTTCAACTTTTATTCCTAGAGGAGATCTCAATATTAAATTTTTGTGCATCGGAGAGGACAGTCAGCAAGTATATTTATATTAGGACAACATGGAAGTCGCTGAAATGTATTTGTATCGAAACGTATAGTACAGTAAATGAATAATCGCTAGAACACTTGTAGATTAAATCAAATTCCCCATATGGCAACATGAACAGGAAGCGAAATGTTATAGCGTGGATCCCCGGTAGGGGAGAACGGGGAGAGGGTGGCTAGAGCCTATTAGGAAAGCTGAAATCGGGGATGGGCGTAAGGAAGGAGAAGAAGGAGCAGTCGGCATCGCAGAGGTGATGAGCGTAAAACCACGCAGCAGGTTCTTAAAACGCCATACATACAGAACAGTCGCCCTGAACTGGTCGTAATTCACGCATGGGCAGTGATGTCCATACATGCATTTAACCAGGTAATAAAAATTAACATCAGTAAAAATTTTAATTAATGAAGCACCGGGTTGTACACGGTGCTTCAATAATTAAATATTTGATGATTTTTCCTACAATTAGTGTTTGGAATCTAATATTATTGCTTCCGTCGAAATATTGCCCACCCGTGGAAAGAGACCAGTCCACGACGGCCGTACTGTAAGTAAGGAAGTGCATAAAACTATCCACAATAACTAGAATAAAGGTGAAGAAAAATAGTGCCCAAAGTGATAAGGAACATATTAAAAAACTCACGAGGATGTAAAACTCAGTCTGGTGTTACCTTAAGTACGAAGCATCTATGAATGTTGATTAAAAGTTTCTTAAAACAGCATAGTTTTAACATTCTTTTTAAAAACACGCTGATTTTTTTATATTAAAATTTAATGTATTCCCAAGAGATGACTCACATAAGTTCCAAGCTTCCTGACAAATCCCTCCTTTTATTGACAATTTGTTTAGTGTCAAATATATGTTATATTGTGAGCTACGGAGCCCTGTGCTGTTACTCTTTTGTTGTTGTTGTTCATTTCTGTAACATATAGCATATTCTTTGAATAAATATCTTTTAAACTAATGTATTCCACATGCGAGGCGTTGCAAAATAGACACACCGGGACTATGCCAAAGAAGATCTTCAAAATGGTCAACCGGTATACTCTAACAGATACTGAACAAGTTTTACGACGTTTCGTAAAGGAGAAACTAAAAGTAAAGCAGGATGTGTCTTTAATAAGAGTTCACAGAATGGGTAAGAAAATGGAAAATAAAGACGGTAAAGGTGGTAAAAGCCCAATTGTGGCGAAGTTTGCTTATAGTAAAGAACGAGAACTAGTTAAAGGCAATGCCAAATTTTTGAAAGACACTAATTATTATGTAAACGAACAGTATCCCAAAGAAATTAATGATTATAGGAAAAATGTTTTGATCCCCATCGCCAGAAAAGCACGTAGCAAAGGCGATAGGGCAAAAGTGGTTGTCGATCGCATTTTTGTGAACAATAGGGAAGCTGCACCGGATATACTACCCCCGTACCGCCAACAACGTTATGGCAGTGGCAGGGGTTCACGGGAAAGAGGCTAAATAGGGTCTGAGGGGGGACCACGATTTGATGGGATACAGTGACGATGATAATGGCAGTAAGGTAACACTCTTATCTCTAAATGTGTGTGGATTAAGGGCGAAGTTAATCGACCCTGAATTTGTTGAATATATATCAGACTTTGATATACTTTGTTTCCAAGAATCAAAAACTGATGATATAGATAAATTAGAAATTGATGGCTTTGCCACAATCCAGTTAAAAAACAGGTCATTGGTTACAAAATGTAGGTCAGGAGGAGTGGGTGTATTTGTGAAGACGGGTCTATGTAAGTACGTGACCGTCTTGAACGATTCAAACCCGCATGCTATTTGGTTTAGGGTAGATTTTGAAAACCCAATCGTTTTTGGTAATGTGTACTTTCCACCGGAAAATACGAAATATGCATCCTCTAACCATTTTGATGATATTATTGTTTCGATAGCAGATAAGTTAAATATTTCTGACCGAATTATTTTAACTGGTGACTTAAACGCCCGTATTGGCGGTTTAATTGATTTTGACATTTTATTAAAACAGCGGAATGAAAAATCCTGGCACCCCCAATTAATTTTTCCCCAGAAAGAAAGTCACAAGACTCTGTTGTAAACAACTATGGTAAAACACTGATTGACCCCTGTGAGATGTTTGATTTAGTAATAGTTAACGGCAGGCTTGGTGATGATAAAGAGCACGGGAAAACAACTTGCAAACAATAGAGTGTTGTTGACTACGTTTTGTGTACTCTGAATTGTAACACAGATTTGATTAATTTACGAGTGGATGATTTCAATAACTTGCTGTCTGATGTGCACTGCCCGGTCAAACTATGTATTAGAGCATGCCATTCGTGGGGACAAGACAAATGCCAAACAATTCCTGGACTAACAAATAATGATGGTAAACAAAAGATTGTAGGAAAATGGGATAACAAAAAAGCGACAATGTTCAGTGAAAACATAAACAATAATAAAGTGTCTGAAGTGTGTAACACACTTTCGGACATGCAAACTAAAACTGTTGTGACACCAAATGACATTAATTCAGTGATGGATTCCGTAACCGACATTTATTTAAAAGCTGCTAAATTAACATTTGGTGAGCATACTTCACATACAGTAACACGGAAACGTAAAACACCGTGGTTTTCAAATGATTGTATAGCTGCGAGGACTAGATATAGGAAGGCAAGAAAAACATACATTAAATATCGGACACAAAACAATTTAGTATATCTTAACCTGGAAAGATCTTCATACAAAAATACTCTCAATAGAAGTAAACTGAAATATGATAAAAATATAAGGATACGGGTTCGTAAAACAGTAAAAAGCCCGAAACAGTTTTGGAATTTACTTCGTAGCCTGGGTGACAATAATGCCTCCCTAGAACCTAGAAATATGCCTACTATTGAAGAGTTTGCTAAGTATTATAAAAATGAACCAGAAACTACTCCAAATGACCCACTACCAGAAGCATGGATAGCAGATATTGACAACGAGATGTTAAATAATGACATATCTCTGGACGAGATAATAAATGCGGTAAAAAAGCTGAAGTCATCAAAGCCCCCTGGATTTGATGATATTCCGAATGAGTTTATTAAATACTCATTTGAACAATTTAGGGACGTCTATCTTAAATTATTTAACCTGATACTTTCGACGGGTATTCCCCCGAAGGATTGGACAGTTGGTATAATAAAACCTGTATATAAACATAAAGACGATACTGAAAATCCTGATAATTATCGAAAAATAACTTGAGTAAGTTGCATGTCTAAATTATTCACCAGTATAATTAGCAAAAAAATTTATAATTTCCTTGAAGATAATAATTTACTATCTGAGTGTCAGGCGGGGTTTAGAGCGGGTTACTCAACAACTGATCACATGTTCGCCTTTATTCAATTATAGAATTGTGCAAATTGTATAAAAAGAAGTTGTACTGTGCTTCGTCGATTTGTCGAAAGATTTTGATTCTGTTTGGAGAAGTGGGCTTTGGTACAAGTTAACGTCATACAAATAGAACAGTTCTGTGCTTTCCGGGGGCTAAAGTGGAGGACCTGAGGGATAGAGTGGACGGTATTGTAGCTGGGTCGGGGCCTGATCCGGTAGTGGTATTACATGTGGGGTCCAATAACATCAGGGAGAGGAAATCAGTTCGTTTGGTGGACACATACAAGGACCTAATTAGTAAGCTACTTAGCAGGAATGCTCGGACCATCGTTTCAGGGGTGCTCCCCGTTATGGGTGGTGGGAATGAGAGGAACTCGCGGATTATGGCACTAAACGAGGAGCTGGAAGAGCACTGCAAAGACTTGGGAATACATTTCATTGACCACTGGGATTCATTCTGGGGACAAGGAGAGTTGTATGGGCGAGACGGATTGCATTTAAGTAGGATGGGTACAGACCTGTTGGGCCAAAAAATTTTACAGGTGACTGGGCCTTTTTTGGAGAAAAGGGGGGTAGGGGACCACAGCCGATAACCCAGAGGGGCACAAATGCTGGGAACATAGGAAGAACAACAAACATGCACAATACAGGGACATACCAGGGTTATAATAATGTGCCAGTGATGACAAAAAAACAAAGATTCATTAAGTTTGGGTACTGCAACATCCAGGGTCTGCACAAGAAAGTAAGCGAAATATCAACAATGATGGACGAAGGAGACTTCGATATAATGGGTCTAAGTGAGACGTGGATACGACGGGATGAGCGGGTTGATCAGATGAAGGGTTGCGTGTGGATAGGAGCTGGGCGAACTGAGGGTCAGAAACGGGGTGGGGGTGTTGGCATCTACGCTAAAGAGGAATTACAGCCCTCATTGATTACAGATCTCACAGAAGCAAGGACTCAGATTCCAGTATCCAACGAAATAGTATGGGCAAAAATCAAGTTAGGAAGCAGGAGTGTTGCCGTTGGTGTTGTATACTTAGCAGTGGAGGGAAGTAAGCCTGAGTGGAATGATTCAATATATACAACTCTTAGATCGAATATCACAGAGCTTGGAAGCAGAGGGTTCAGTATTGTCCTAATGGGGGACTTCAATGGGCACATCGGGGATAAGGAGGAGGGCATACAGGGAGGTGATAGGAAAATTAACACGAATGGGAGGAAGATGTTGGACCTATCAAAAGAGCTTGGTTTAAAGATCCTGAACAGGGATGCGAAATGTAAGGGTAAATGGACCTGGGAGAGGAACGATAAGAAAACAATAATTGATTATATACTCACTGACATTAGCGTATGGGGGGAGGTTATAGATGTAGAAATAGATGACGAGGGAAAAAATGACTTGGGTAGTGATCACAACCTGATAACAGTTAAGATTATGGGCAAAAAGACGAATAGAGACAGAAATACCTTCAAGGAAGTTTGGGGACTAAAACAAGGAACCGACTGGAAGCAGTTTCGGGAAAAACTAAAACCAAATCTTGAATGTATACCTAGGGATGCAAATGTCCAGAGTATTTCAGATGGCATAGTAAATAGCCTAACAGAGGCAGGGAGGGATTGTATAGGAAGGGTGAGGGTCCCAACGAGAGAACTTGGATACAGGGTTAACGAGGGACTGAAAAAGGCTATAAAAGAAAGGAAGGTAAAATGCGCTGCTTACAGAAGAAGTAGGAAGCTTAAAGGGGTGGATAACAATGACACGAGACTAATGAAAGGAGAATATGAACTGGCACGGAGAAAGGTGAATGAGATAAAGAATAATAATAGGAAGGAGCACAATTGCAGTCTTGCCAGAACAATAAAGAAAACGGGGGGTTCGAGCTCAAACGTATTTTGGAACTGGATAAATAAACGGGGGAAAAGTAGTGTGCAGAGTATCAAAGTGGATGGGGAAAGTACAGAAGATAAAGGCCGTATCGCTTCAGAGTTAGTCAAGCACTGGGAAAAGATAAACGATAGGCGATGGGGCAGTGGGTCCCCACCAAAAAGAAATACACTGGTGGAGGAGAACCTATCCAATCGTGTATGTAGCGAAATAACGGCAGAAGAAGTGCGGAACGTGGTCTCGAAATTAAAAAATGGTAAAGCGGGAGGGACTGATGAAATTCCGAACGAATTCCTCAAAAATGGAGGGGAGGCACTTATTGAAGTCCTGACAAACCTTTTCAACCTGGCTCTGCGAAAGCAAGAGGTCCCCAGAGAGTGGAGGGAAAGTAAGGTGTCGTTCATACACAAAAAGGGGGATAAGGAAGTTCTAGATAACTATAGGGGGATATCAGTTAGTAGTAACATCGGAAAAGTATTCTGTAAGGTCATATACGGTAGACTAGAGGAAGTTATTGAAGAGAAAGGTTTTTTAGGAGAAATTCAAAATGGTTTCAGGAAAGGACGAAGAGTCACTGATCACCTATTTACACTCACCCAACTGATAGAATCAACAAAGGCTGAAAAGAAAAAGGTGTTTCTGGCATTTCTAGATGTGAAAAAAGCGTACGACCGAGTGTGGAGGGAAGGTATGTGGCGAAAGCTCGAGGGCATCGGACTGGGGGGTGACTTTGTGGGAATCATGAAAGCACTGTATACAGATGTGCAAAGCCAACTCAGTCTAGGGAGTATCACTACAAAACGAGTCCCTATGGATATAGGCCTCAAGCAGGGGTGTATCTTTTCACCGATTTTGTTTGCATTGTATGTTAAAGATTTAGGGGACGAACTAATTCAGAGTGCGGAGGGGGTAAATGTTGGAGACATAAAGATACCAGGCTTATTCTTTGCGGACGACATGGTGTTAATGTCTAGAACTGAACAGGGGCTAGAGAAACTGCTGGAAATTGTTGGTAGATATGGGAACACTTGGCGGCTCGAACTAAATGAAAATAAAAGCAAGGTAATACCCGTTGGACGCAAGGTAGATATGACGAAGAGATGGAGAGTGGGGGAGTTCTCAATCCCCGAAGGGGAAAGCAAACAAATCACTGTAGGAGAAACGGGAGAGTATGAGTATCTAGGGGTAAGCATAAATATAACGGGAAGAGGGGTGTACAGAAATTACTCAGCCAAACTGATTCTGAAGGGGAAAAGAATTCTGAACCAACTAAAACTTTTAGGGAAAAATAGTTTCAATAAGGTCTTTGTGGGGAAAACACTGTGGGAGAGGGTGGGTTTACCAAGTATAACGTATGGCACGGACGTGATTCCATTAAACCAAACCGTTATTAAGAAGTTGGAAAGTACTCAGAATGATGCCGGCAGATGGATAACAGGGTCGAGTAATGCTGCAGCTTTGGAAGCAGTAAGGGGGGAGCTTGGGTGGATGAAAATCAAGGACAGGGTAGATTTGGGAAAACTGTGTTACTTTAACTACTTGAGAAACCTGCCTGACAACCGGTGGTGCAAATTGATGCTCGATACCATTTGGAATTCTAATATAGAAACGGGGTGGTCAAAACATGTGAGGGAACTAATGGACAATTACTCTATAGAGGTCACAAACATAGAAGTAGGAATGAAAGAAGGCAAACGGTTTGTCAAAGAGAGAGTCATGGAAGACTGCAATCGAAACTGGCGAGCAGGGGTTAGCGTGAAAAGATCACTGCAGGGGTTACAATATAAAGAAAAGCCAGCTTTTGAGAAGTACCTAGATGGCACCTTTGGAGGGTCACTGCTGTTCAAACTGAGATCAAGATCACTGGAGCTTCGGGGAAAAATTGGGAGAGATGGGGAAAAGGGATGCCAAATGTGCCACTCTGGAGTAGTGGAGACCCTGGAACATTTTCTCTTGGAATGCCCACAGTATATACCTCATAGAATAAAATTTACTGGAAGAATAATGCAGAAGTGGGGTGAAGAAACAAAGGATAGATGGCTGAAGGGGGACACGAGGGAGAGGGTAGGAATGCTTATTGAAGAAATTGAAAAAGAGGAAGTGAGGGACACTATTAAGCAGTTTATATCTGAATGCTGGGAGGAGAGGAGGGGAAGAGGGGGTGGGGTGCAGGGGGAATGATGGCCTTCTCTTATGAGGACCGCGACAAATCAGCGGCTGGCCAAAGAGTTATTATTATTACAACATAACGGGGCGCGTACTTAATGCTATTAAATGTATGTACAATGATATTAAAAGTTGTGTAGTTGTAGGTAAATCCCGGTCAGAATTCTTTAAAACGCCAATAGGAGTTCGGTAAGGGGAGAACCTCTCACCTGTTTTATTTTCGCTATATTTAAATTATATTGAAAAGTACCTAAAGGACTTTGGTTGTGATGGATTAACTCTAACACCGAACAGGGGTGACCAATTATATTCCTACCCAGAACTTTTGAAATTGTTGTACGCTGACGACACTGTACTCATGTCGCAAACACGGGAAGGTTTACAGTACACGATAAACTGCTTCTCTGAATACTGTCATTTCTGAAACTTTCCATAAATGTTTCCAAAACAAAAATAGTTGTTTTTGGACCAATAGGTAAAAGGGAGGACTCCATATTCTATCACAATGGAAAACAGATTGAGAAAGTTGTGGACTTTCAGTATCTCGGAATTACATTTTCGAAAAATGGAAAATTTACATGCGAAAAAAATGCCCGTTGCAGAAAGACGAAACAAGCCATGTTCGCGTTAATTAATAAGCTGAGAAAAACCAAATTATCAATTGATACAATTCTGGAAGTTTATGAAAAGTCGATAGTACCTATCCTAACATATGGCTGCGAAATATGGGGTTGCGAAAATGTAAACGTGATTGAAAAGTTAGAACTGTGGTTCTTAAAGTACGTTTTTCACTTGAAAAAATCAACACCAACAGCAATGGTTTATGGGGAGGTTGGAATTTATCCCGTCTCTGTAAAAATAAATCAGCGAATTTTGAATTTCTGGGGAAATATGTTAAGTGGTAAAGAATGTAAGTTGTCGCTACTATTGTATAGGATGCTATGTGGGAATTCAAATTCAAATTATGAAAATCTATGGCTCAGTAGGGTTCAACACTTGTTAATCACTTGTGGCATGCCTGGTATATGGTACGAGCAAGCAGTTCATTTCTACCCACATTTTAGGATTGAAACTAAGATGAAGTTACAGGACCTTTACACTCAGCGATGGTTTTCCACATTGAACTCGTCGGATAAATATCGTTTCTATAGAATTATAAAAACGTCATTTGCTCGAGAAAAGTATGTGAATAAGTGAAACCCGAAACAAATACAAATTCTTATGAAATTTGGAACAAGAAACCACCGTCTCCCGGTGGAAGTTGGGGACTGGCTCACTCTTGATTACAACGACCGAATATGCTCACTATGCAATGCTCACATAGGTGACGAGTACCACGTGGTTCTGGAATGTTCTAAAACACAAGAGGATCGTTCCCGATTCATGGCCCCCCTATATCATACACAACCAAGTGAGTGGAAACTCACCTGCTTATTCAACGCAAAGTTAACGGAACTGATTAAATTTTGCCATTTTATTGATAATATTAACAGACAAAATAGAACAGAGAAAGATTAAATAATTACTATTTTTAAATTCGTTAGCGACCCCCCACCCCCACCCCCGAGAATATAGCAGTTATTGACTGAAGGAGTGTTATGATTAACAGCTGTTTTGTGTTGAAATTTCGAAAACTCCTTCGAACTAGAATGACGTTGGCGTGGGCGAGTGCGCGTAAGTTTTCCCGCTGATCAAAGTCAAGAATGTTAAAATTTTCGCATAATAGACATGGTGCTCGCTCCAACTCCTCTAAATGATGTCCGGGGAGGCGCTCTTAATAAATTAAGGATTCGATGAAAATTATCAGTAGACGACGAAGGCTCGACCGACTATTTATTGCACTACTGTTGTAGTGCAATTAATAGTCGGTTTTTTAGAAAGAATAATGTTTTCTCCCGCTTTTGCGTATGCGCAACAACAGCAATTGTGATAATTGTAATATGTGTTTTCTTATTATATTCTTAGACACCATGTAGTTGGTACAAAAGAATAAAGATGATTGATTGATTGAACATCAATTGGGTTAAAAATCAAGCCAAATCAACTGGGTTGGGTGAATATGAACCCAGCTGGGTTCATATTCACTCAACGCAGTTGATTTGAGTTAGTTTTAAACCCAATTGATTTTAGAGTGTAGGAATTGATCCTCAGGCCTCAGAGAACGGACTGGAATATTTTTCGTGACCAGTTCTGTTAGGTATCAAGGAGCAACTCCGTGGAAGCACTTGTGAATGAGGAAAATAATTTTAAAATGAATCCTCTACACAGAATAGGTGTGATGTAATCAGCTCTCCTCGTACCTGTTGGAAGTTATATAGTGATATCGTTATATGGTGGTAGTCACAACTGTGCCTTCCGGGGGATGCAATTAGAAATTTAGAGGTGGGTTATCCCCATCGGGGACCCCTTGGAAACGTCCCTGAAAACACGCTCGTCCATTTCCTTGTCGACAGTAGTCCAAAAGATGATACTGCTCTGAAGGGATAAATCGCCTACGTCTACGTTACATAACAGTTTTCTTTAATGGGTGCATGTTGTTCTGTGACGCCTGCCCCAAGTATTAAGATAATTGTAACATAAACACTATATTTAAATATGTAGCTTAATCTAATTTATCACTTAATCATTATTGTTTTGATTAGTGGTTTAAAGAACACAGACCCCCGCCTTTACAATAATTGTTGTTTTTCACCTGTTCCTAAATTACCTAATAACATTTTTATTGTACCTGCCTTTAGAGAAATCGCCATTTGGTAACTATTTTAACAATTAGTCTTGATATAACTTTAATTACCTTCACAACATGGTAGGTATAAACGCAGACAGACTTTGGTGGTTTTCATTTACTTGGTGCGTAACTTTGAAGTATATGTTCAAGGGTGTTTAAGTTTTCAGCATAATTTTGCGGAATAAGTAAGTTTCATTATACATATATATTTATTGTTTATATAATGGTCTATGGTCCCAGCTTTTAAACACAGGGATCTCAGTTAACTCTTTGCATTCTGCTGACGGATATTCCTGCCCAGCATAGGTTTTCTCTTGCCACTGATATAAGTATAATTCGGGCATATTTCAACATATTTTTCCCTGTTAATTGAATGGATTTTTTTCACCAATGATTTCTTGTTATATTTAGATTAATTTTTCATTAACTCTACTCATGGCTGCTTTATAGCAGCCATGACTAGATTTGAGGAAAAAATATCTTGAAAATACTCAGCGGGTTAAGAGTTAATGGAAGATCCATGAAGAAGCAACTGCCTGAATTTAATTTATATTGCATATGTCAAGCAGGAATTCCACCAGGCATCGTCCTAACACCGTGCCACTGGATTGAAAACTGAAGTTTTGGGGGTTTGTTTTGGAATGTCGACTCGACGGGAGTCGATCCCGGGTCTACGACACCCAATCAATCGCCTGGCCATAAATGCTCTGCCACCATACCAACTTATTTATATAATACTCATATTTTTTATATAAACCTCCGGCTCGAGACTGGTGGGATGTCGGAGGCGTGTTTATGTCTTTCAGAATATTTTGTTGTTCGTCGGAAAAACTGCTGGTTGCTCGAATGTCAACATTTTCTCTGAGAAGCGATAACCTTAAAAAAAGTTGACGATTTGGCAAAACCACAATTTTCATTATGCAAATATACCCTCATGTTTTTCAAATATCCCTTGTATGAAAGTGATCATTATCAGAATATGATAATCCAGTTATTTTAAAGACGTTCTTTCATGAAAGGAAAGTAATTCTTTAAATAGTAGTAATAAATTAACGTCTGTGACCTTTTTTATTTATTATTGTTTTAAAGAGGTTTATTGAGTTAGATTTCAAGTTTATACCGACGGTCAACGACCAGACAATACTCTCGCAAATTGTATCTCTCGCTCCACCATGTAGGAAAATTATGAGATTCTGTCTTCGGGCTATTTCTCATATTTGTAGAATTTCATGAGATTCTTTTCAAAATTTGAATGGGTAGGCATTATGGTTAGCCCCTCCTTGTTGGCGTCATGTAACGTTGGTGTGTTATGTCAATTGGAAAAATCTTCGTTGAAGAAATGGAGAAAATACACAGAATGACACGCGCGTGTGAATGGGTTAATCGATATGGCACGAGTGCCAGTGCGGAAGGATAGAACGAGAGGCCGCAGGCCTCTAGTTTTATCCTTCCCCGATGACACAAGTACCATATCGATTAATCCATTCACACGCGCGTATTTTTCTGTGTTTATTACACGCCTCCCGTCTATAAAAACAGTTATTAGAAGGACACTCAGCAATTCATTTGACAGCTATCAACAAAAAGAACATATTTTATCGCCAACCAAGTTTGCGAGAACTCAGGTTACTATTTCGTCCCCTGAATTCCAATGTGTTCTATGTGCCTACTGGCACATAGAACACATTGGAACTCAGGAGAAGACATTCAGCTATCACGAGCGATTCAAATCGTAATTGCGGATCACGATTTATAGAAAATTTCAGTGAAATTTCGCTTGTTTATAAAATTAGTCCGTCAAAGATTTCCGTTCCGCACATATGTGTAGAACAGATTTTCATTTGGTTTAGTGTTGCTGTAGGTGTGGATTGGTAGAACAGGCCTGCAATAAATACAATTCTGGGAATACAATTGAAAATATTTTCTAGTATTGTTAGAGAATTCAAAATTCCGGGTTAAATCGAATCCCGAATCGAATAAGCCATCGAATCTCGAATCGAATCTCAACTTTTAGTTGAGTTTAAACAATATTTATTGCCAATAATTAAGGTATTGAACTAAATGAATATATATAAGCACATATACAAGTGTAAATGAATCGGAAATGTATTCAGCAGCATGCCAGAAAGCTTATACGAGGCTGTCTGTATGGAAAAGAATAGGACATATTTTGCATGTGGATGACAAGTACTTTGCAACAGTATCGGTAGTCATTAGTCAGGAAATATATAAGTAAGTGCCAAAGCTCAGAAAGAACGTCTTACACCGGAGGACGGGGCGCAATAGGAGTTCTACGGAATCTGCAGCCCTCCCCTACCTTTCAGGGAACATCAGCCCCTTCCACATCGCGAAGGGTAAGCGCAATTTATTGGGGAGAAAAATAAAAACACAATAATGCTGATAGTGATAATAAATAAATAGATAAATAAATACATTTTATTAACTAATAGTATCAGTTGATAAAATAATAATAAACATAAAAAATAAAAAAATATGTAAAATAAAAAATTAATTAATTAATTAATTAAAGTGTCAGTGACAATGTAGCTTAACTTGAATGTGTGTTGTGTTTGATGAAAATGATAATGTTCAATGTTTATAAAAGGGTAATGAAATACGACAAGAATTGTGATAATTGAGAATATGTTAATTTCAATTCCCTGTATGCTATGTTTTCAATAAAAATAATATTGTACTAAAGAATTTAGAGGTGAGTTAATGTGGTCCTCACAGTTAATGAATTTCAACCAAAGTTACGAAGTTACTGTGAAATTATTCCAAAACGAGTCATCTATCAAGTTACAATGAAATCTCTTCATAAAAGGTTTTCGGGCTTCGGGCCTGTGTAGCCATCCCGGTTGACTAATCGCAACAAAAAGGGGACGTTCTCATCCAGACATTATATGGAGTCATCCTGCCAAGTTATAATGAAATCCCTTCATAAATACGACATGTTGACTGTGCTAAATGTTTTCGGCTCCGGCAGCCGTCACGGTTGACAGATCGCGTCGAAACGGTTCTTATCTGGACATCATACGTAGTCATCCTACCGAGGTACAATGAAATCCCTCCATAATAAAATCGACCTGTAGACTGTGCTAAACGTTTTTTGGTTTCGGGCTTGGGCAGCCGTAACGGTTGACAGATCATGACCAAAAGGGGACGTTCTCGTTTAGACATTATACAGAGTCATCCTGCCACGTTACAATGAAATCCATTCATAAATACGACCTGTGGACTGTGCTAAAGGTTTTCGGGTTTTGGGCTCGGGCAGCCATCACGGTTGTACGATCGCGACCAAAAGGGGACGTTCTCATCTAGACATGACCTCAAACCTGCATATGAAATGTCGTGACGATCGGACAAGAACTTCGGGGTGTAGCCTGTGCTAAAGGAAAATGTGAACAGACTGACAGACTAACAGACTTCCGCACGCGTGATGGCAAATGTTTATCTTGACTTTGTCACGTTATGCTAATAATCGAGTGATCATTATCATATATGAATTCATAATTAAATTTCGTCGAGTATTTGCAGTATGTCGCCCCCTGAGTTCCAATGTGTTGTATGTGCCTACTGGCACATAGAACACATTGAAACTCTGGGGACGATATGTGTGGGCAGAAGTTGAGTTGTATTTAGTTGCTGCTGTTTTGACGTAAACTACGATTTCAGTATACGTCAATATGACAAAAAACACATTCTAAGTTGCTTTATTGAGTTCCTTTGGAGGCGGCTGGCTTGCAACAAGACGGGACCTTACGGAGATCAATCGTCGAGTTGTGGGGAATTTCACTTTTGACACGATAAGTGATCATCGCCAGGATGTTCTTCTGTAATCAAGTATAAAATAATATGTATTGTCATATTTAAAACATATTTGGACCAGAGAGAAGAGAGCGGGAGATAGAGAGAAAGATGGAGAGAGAGATGGAGGCAGGGAGGGAGGGAAGAAGGGAGGGGAGGGGGAGAGAGTTTTTCAAGTTGTAAATATAGCATCTTTTTACAAGCGTAAAGAATAATGTCAGTCTCTACAGTTCGGGGAAATCAAAAAAAATGCGGCATATTCCAGAATGGAATCCAAAGGGGTTCTACGATGCCTCGTCGCGGGTGATTGTGCTACTCTCAATCGACCTGCCCCTCCCCCTCCCTTTCCCCATAAAGAACCTACCTTGACTGATTTTTTGTTTTTTTTTTTGTTCTCTTTCTCCTCCTTTTTTCTTCCTTCTAATTGATTTTAACAATCGGTATCAGATAACTGTCCACCTTCACTTAAACTTGTGAAAAAACAAGGGAGACTACTCAAATAAGCATAAAGCGTTCTGTCGAATCCCTTACAATAATAACTGGCCAACTCACATGTACAAACATGTGATATTGCTTTTTTAAATAGTAATTGTATTTCCTTTAAAAATGAAATAGGATTTAGCGAACATGCTCAGCCTATATAAACGCCTCCTACAAACGTATTCCATTTTGATACAATAGAAGAAAAAAACGACAACAAAAAAACATTGAAACGATGCATGTGCTTTTTAAGGAGTGATGTACACACAAACCCGAAAATATTATTTCAAGTTGCTGATCATTAAATTGGTCATACAATAATGCATAATAATAATAACTCTTTGGCCAGCCGCTGATTTGTCGCGGTCCTCATAAGAGAAGGCCATCATTCCCCCTGCACCCCACCCCCTCTTCCCCTCCTCTCCTCCCAGCATTCAGATATAAACTGCTTAATAGTGTCCCTCACTTCCTCTTTTTCAATTTCTTCAATAAGCATTCCTACCCTCTCCCTCGTGTCCCCCTTCAGCCATCTATCCTTTGTTTCTTCACCCCACTTCTGCATTATTCTTCCAGTAAATTTTATTCTATGAGGTATATACTGTGGGCATTCCAAGAGAAAATGTTCCAGGGTCTCCACTACTCCAGAGTGGCACATTTGGCATCCCTTTTCCCCATCTCTCCCAATTTTTCCCCGAAGCTCCAGTGATCTTGATCTCAGTTTGAACAGCAGTGACCCTCCAAAGGTGCCATCTAGGTACTTCTCAAAAGCTGGCTTTTCTTTATATTGTAACCCCTGCAGTGATCTTTTCACGCTAACCCCTGCTCGCCAGTTGCGATTGCAATCTTCCATGACTCTCTCTTTGACAAACCTTTTGCCTTCTTTCATTCCTACTTCTATGTTTGTGACCTCTATAGAGTAATTGTCCATTAGTTCCCTCACATGTTTTGACCACCCCGTTTCTATATTAGAATTCCAAATGGTATCGAGCATCAATTTGCACCACCGGTTATCAGGCAGGTTTCTCAAGTAGTTAAAGTAACACAGTTTTCCCAAATCTACCCTGTCCTTGATTTTCATCCACCCAAGCTCCCCCCTTACTGCTTCCAAAGCTGTATATGTGTTCTGTGTTAGAATTAGAAGTATCTTTGTTTACATGTTAGTCCAATGTACGTACATTTCTTCAATAAATATTGTTTAAACTAAAAGTGGTTCGGAAGCGGAACCTCCTTGAACTCATCTTGATATGGTTTTGTTGAAATTTTTGGTAAAATAACATTTTCTTAACTGCAGTGTACATCATCCGCTATATTCATGGAGGTTTTTTTTTAATCTGGATAATCCTTTTAGATTTATACATTTCAAGAATACGTTGGAAGAAAGGCGTTTTAATCAGACAGCGACGCGTGCTGTATTGTTTACTAATACACAATGTTACAAGCTAATTTTATCTATTAGCATCCGTCTGCTCTTAACCGTGGCGCCATGGCAATCCGTTAGCTTCTCTGTTCATCAACATATTCCGATAATCTGAAGGCATATCAATTTCGATTCTGCGTTAATCTGCATTTCGGCAATCAAATCAAATCAAATTATTTTAAGTGTTTGCATACCTTGTTGGTATATAAATTTCATTTCGTGCCCTCTTACATTGTTGAGGAAATCGCGATAGTGTTCCTTCAGCAGAACAGCACAGTGAGATATAAAAGAAACAAAGATTAAACGTGCATCAGGGTGAGTTGAACGACTTTCAAGATAATTACCGTTTTGAAACTGTCGTAATACAAATAAATTAACCATTTATATTTTAACCCTTTAACACACTATTTAAGGATGTCAAAATACCACGCAGCATGTTTTCCATAACGCAACAAGAAGTTTGATCAATGCAGTCTTGTTTAACCATTTACCTAACGAATCGCCCGCATCCAACCGCGTAATATGCAAATTGAGCAGTTGAAGAAATTATTTTTTTCAAAATATTTCAACAAAACCATATCCTGTGACCCCTCATGGAAACGAGCTCATTGAGGGGGTCACATGATATAATTTTGTTGAAATTTTTGGAAAAATTTAAACAAATTATATTTAAAATAATAAATTTTGATATCGTCTGCGTTGGTTAAAGGGTTAACAGAGCTTACCAAAGTCTGTCAGACAAGATTACATTGCTTAATTTACTAGTCGCATTATGGGAAAAAGTTTTTTTTTTTTTTTAATTTTGACATAAGTTCGTAGAGGGTTAAACACGCGCTTCTGTATGGTGTCACTCCAAAGAATATAATTTATAACAACGCGGGCGCATCTATTTTGTATTTATATGGATGTTCAGTAATAATTTAATTCTACAGCAATACAGGGTTGTAGGATTAAATCAATTATTGCAGATCCTGATTCATTTTATCATCCTGCCACTGTATACCGACATTGACGGGGAGGGGGGGTGCTCAAAGAAGTCTTTGGGTCGCATGTGTGACAAATAGATGAGTACGTTTTTTTCTTTTTTTATTGGGGGGGGGGGGCGGAGGGGCGATATTGCTTTTTAAACTGAGCTCGAGATCGCGGGAACTTTGTGTGTGTGTGGGGGAGGGGGGTGGGGGGGGGGGGGGTAATTGGTAAAGACAATGGAAAGGAGTACCAAAAGTGTAATTTAACAGTAATGGGAACCCTGGGACACTTTCTCTTAAGACGGTCCAAAATGTTTGTCCGACAGAATAAGATTCACTGAATGAGAGTTGAAAGGGGAAGTGGGATGGGATAATGAAGGGTGTGTGGTCATCGGTTAACAAAAATAAGCAAGTTAATGTGCTTATCGGAGAAATTGGGAAGAGTGGGATACGGGATATCACCAAAACGTTCGTTTCCGGAAGTTGGGAGGAGAAAAGAGGCGTGGCAATGGGCAGGGCATAGTGGAGCACAGGGTAATCAAATCCTTCTTACCTGAGGACCGCGACAAATGAACGGCCGGGTGAAGTGTTAATATTAGCAGGTGGCCGTACGCCGAGATCCCAGCCAAATAATCCAATCGAATTACTTTCGTTTTATCAAATTAAATTACAGCAAATAAGAAAACACTCAACCAAAACGTGCACCAACATTTGCTCGTGCATTTATTGGTATTTTTTAGTAGTTTTGGTGAAGATAAGACCTATGTAATATAGGGCAGGCCTATTCGTCAAATCCGATCTACTTTGAAGTAAACAACATATATTTAATTAAGAAAATAACCAAAATAGAATGCTGTTAGTTTCCTTGTACAAAATTGTATGCATGACATGCTGCAACGGTTAAAACCAAACATAAATATTAAATTACATATACTACACTCACTCTTTCTTGTTTCTCTCTGTTTTGACTGATAGATCAGTTTAATTATCAAGGAATGGAAACACAACTTTCTAAAAGTACCATTGAAATAAATTACATTTTCAATGCTTGACAGTAATTTTATTACAAAATCGAAACTGCTTATGCCTTAAAATGGGGGGAACTTGGAGAATGGGACAAATAAAGAAAGTGTGCTGGAGTGCAACACTCCCTGCGTACCTCCCGAATTTATTTCACTGCTGCTGGCCATTTACAAATCTCATAATCCCCACACACAGACACACGCAAGTACTCCATCACACCCTCCTCGCGCTCGAAGAACTTCCATGTTTACGGTATTTTTGGTCGCTTGTCAATGGTTTTGTTGCGTTCTGGTCGACGAAGAGTGCCATATCATTCGCGAATTGAGAGAGTTAGGTTTTGTTTATCGGGTCCATTTTGACGATATTTCCAATGGGCTAAACATCCACGAATAACTTTTCGCCCTCACTTATTAATTAACTATATATCTAGACTTTCCACTTTGAAAGAACTCGGAAATTTAAACATATATCTCATATTTAACTTGTTTAACACTAACCAAACATGACCATCACTTATTTAATTAAACAATATTTTTTAGACTGCCCACTTTAAAAGAACGCGAAAATACATAAATATATAATAATAATAACAACAACAACATTTTGGCCGTCCCCTAATCTGACGTGAGTCTCGGGTGAGAAGGGCCTGATTAGCAATGCGCTCCCAAAAGCCTACCTATCCCCACGCCACTTCTCCCCTCCCACTTACTTATTAATTAGACTATATTTTTAGACTACCCACTTTAAAAGAGCACGAAAATTTAAAAATACATCCCATATTTAATTAGTTTGGCACTATTCAAATATTGACGTAGTTTGAATACAAAAGATCGAATTAAGGTGACAAAATTAGCGGTTTGTCAATTAGCAAATGCAGACTGGAAAATAATAATGAAAATAATTAGTAAAAAACACATGATTGTGTTAACGTAATGTGCACAACATGGCTTTTTTCACCTACCTGAATCTAAGGTGCGAGACAGTAATATTATTTTCTCTCGCCCGAGAATTGTGTGAAGATGTGTATTTGTTCCATCTTGTTATTGTTATTACACGCTATTACTCAAAAATCACACCTATAGTCTATATATTATGGACCGTTTCCCAAAGAACAGCATTAATAAAAGTGATCAGTGTACAACCATATAAAAAATCTAATGATTGTATAAAGACAGAAAGAGGAGATTTTAAAAGCAAGGTAAATATTCTTACAATTATAACAAAATATCGCCTTTAATTCCATCAACGCATCATCTTCAATGCAAAGGCATCGTAACACACAAGGGGCGCCAAAATATGTATTTTATAAATTAAAACAACAGGCGCTTAGAGCTGAATGTAGGACACTAAGAAACAGGACACTAAGAAACAGGACACTAATTAAGAAACAGGACACTAAGAAACGGACACTAAGAAACGGACACTAAGAAACAGGACACTAAGAAACACTTTTTTTTTTGAAAGTTACAATATTTATATAATTAACACTTTCCAAGCAAATGTTTTTTACTATTATTACTAAATGTAGAAGGATATACATGTAAAACTTTCCACACAATTATTTATTAATTATCGTGTATTTGACTCTATTACAAGATATAAATTGTAATATCTCTTTACACACAAATTATTCTCTCATACAAATTTGGGAATATTTTAAAGTTATAATAACCTACTATTTACTAAAAAATATGTATGTGAAAATTAATTAATCAAAGCAATGACAAGTGTGATTAAGGATGGCGCTTAGCTTGGATGTGTTTGTTCAACAATTACCCTTAGCTACGTTGTTTTTACATCAGCTTGTTAGTCCATATGTAATGTTTGTTTGTTCTTCTCTTTTCCTAAAGATAAGAGAAACATTTCTTTTGTGTTGTTGTTTAGGCCACTGTCTAAGAAAAAAAAACACAAGCTCCTTAACTAATATATAAGGGATTTTGCCTGTTAAACAGTCATAAATATATTATGGAGATGGAGTTTCAGGGCGGAGAGGGGTTAAATATTTGATACAGTAATTTAGTGCTGCTTGTTGTGCTAAAGGGTCAGTAACTTATCAAATTCAATTTCCTGCATATAGCAACATAAAACCATACTAATATGGATGTCATTGGAAACGGGTTATTGACCTGGTTCCAATGACATCCATATCAGTATGGTTTTATCAACTTTGCGGAGTTACAGGGCGGAGAGGGGTTAAATATTTGATACAGTAATTTAGTGCTGCTTGTTGTCAGTAACTTATCAAATTCAATTTCCTGCATATTGCATATGACATCCATATCATTATGGTTCTATCGGCTTTGCACAGTTAAAGGTCAGGGAGAAGTGTTAAAGGTTTTAAGTTTATAGGATTGTACCCTATGTTATGCCATATTGTGATATATCATGTTATGTACATGTCTTTTTATGAAAAAATAAAGACAGCTTTGTATCAATTTATCGTCTTTTTTTAAGTTCTACACACCAACTGTCACCAGAAGCATTGTTAATTGTTCTGTTCCTTAGTATCGACCAGACCCCACCCTCAAAGAACTGCTACCAGCGAGGCGAATTATTATAAAAACACATATTTTAGGATTTTTTATTGGTTAATATATATTGGTTTCCATTACTTTGTTTTAAAATTGACTTTCAGACAATTTTAATTCAAATTTTTGAAACTAAAGTATTAGGTAAAAAAACGGGAAAACTGTTTCTTAGTGTCCTGTTTCTTAGTGTCCTACCCAAAAGTGTTTCTTAGTGTCCTGTTTCTTAGAGCTTTGGGATTGGTATGAAACTTATTTATTTATTTTAACATCTTTAACTGGTAGAGTGCTGAAAGCCCATATTTGGGCTTTATTCTGAAGTGCAGGTACCACAGCTTGAAGGCTCATATTCAATGCATGTGCTTTGTATTATGTTTGAAGAGATATTTTTTAATCTGCAAGGGTTTGGCTTGTTAAAATTTATGGGAGAGTAACCAGGCAAAGATATGTGCACAAGATTTGATTGTCAAAAATAATTCAACACTCTACCAGTTAACAAATGGAATAATCTGTTTCATGTTATTCGGTGGGAAGGGGATGTTTAACTGAATTTATGCCAATCCACCCCCCCCCCCCCGGAATACTTTGATGTTGTCATTAACTCAAATAACTGATGGATTTTACAACTAGTTACTAAATTCTGATATCGAATCGGTTCTATTGTCTAAGGATAATAGTTCATGTTCGAACTTAAAATAATAAATAGATACTTTGCCACTGTGCGGGTAAAAAATATTCATTTAACAAGAGTATTGAATTAGCATGAAGTTTCATTTTAATGTATTCGGGAAATAAACTGACCAATTATTTTATCATCTTTCTATTATTAGAGATATAATAGATTAAATGCCTATATCGGATGTACCTTGGGTGAATCAGTCTACAAACAAGGTGAATTTTCTGACTGGTAGGGTAATTTCTTCGACATATTGCAAGGAAGGACAGGGGTTAATGATTACTAATTTGTTTCGACGGTTTACAAGATTTCTTGTTCAGTTAACAGGACTTCACTCTATAACCTTTATTCAAATAATCGCCATAACAAATTGGTCCGTCGGCCGTGTAATTAAGTTATGAAAAAAATCAAAATCGTCGAGCTCGTTCCAAAGAGGGGTCACATGATATGGTTTCGTTGAAAAAAATTAAAAAATAATAATTAACATAATAAATTTTGATTTCCCCTACGCTGGGTACAGGGTTAATAACCCAATCAAGTCAGCTCCTCTGTGTTGTCAATAAGTATGTTTGAGAATAACCGTGTTATTGGGATTTTTTTGTCTGTTTGTTTATATCCTTCTGGTAAAGTGTCTTTACGTTTCGTGCGCCCTGGGCACCCTGATTACTTGAGTCAGGCTTCAGTACCCATTTTGCCAACGTCTGAAATTTCTCTTATTGTGCTATATAAGCTCTAGCCGTAGTTACAGTGAGGCTGATTCGTTGATGATAGAAGAAGAGTTCAAGAGAGGACATTTGATAGGATGTAGGATTTTGAGATCATCTCAACGATTCGAAAATTTACGAACTAGGGCTACTCGACTCGAATTATCGAAGCTTCGAAGAGTCCCAGTACTGACCCCAGATCTCATTTCGTTTTAACATCGCAGCTTTCCGACGAAAAGAATACGCGTTTGCCAGCTGGCGTATACCAAATACAGATATACTGTTTTGCGACATCTTTTATCTTTGTGTGTGTTTTGAACCCTTTGAATATGAAAGATCGATTTTCGGCTTGTGGTACGACCTGAATTCATAAAGTCGATAGCTGCTCTCGGAATTTGTGCGGGAGACCAATCAAGATTTTCAGCGTGCAGTACTAAGGCCAATATTCAAGCAACGAATATAGACTCAACCAGATGGTGGCTCTGAAATGGTATGGAATATGCCATCGATGTTCAAGGGGTTAATGACAAATATGTTATTAGATCAGCTAATATCTCGTTTATTTGATTTACCGCCTTGTGGCGATATGTTTTGTATACCGTTGTGAAAGAGATACTGGTTTTGTAAGCCATCGAGGAGGAAAATTCCAGTGTATGTGCTTTTGATGGTTGAACAAACAAGATGGTTTCTGAAAAGTAGAGGTATAGGTTGTTTGAGATAGGACTATACTTTGTTACGCGTGACATGCCCACACTAATTCCTATTTTTTCTACTTATTTTTTCAGAAAAAAACATGGCTAGTGATGCTGCGTTCGATACCTCTTTGGCCCTTCCCGATTATCGACAAGAAGTTCTGTCTCGTATGCGAGCATATACAGATTTCAGAATAGAGAGAACAGAATCGATAGAAGGTCTGTTTGCTACAAAAAGCCCAGAGGATAAACAATGCAAGGTTAGAAAAACGAAGAGACATGATGGGATGCTTTCATCAACAAGAATACACTGGACAAGAGTGCGTAAATGTGGTGATAATATTACAAGTAAACACAGTTATACAGATAAAACAGACACAATGGCACATGGATTTCATCCTCGTCTCACATCAACTATCATTGAAGACAAATTTGAACTTATGACACAGCAAGAATTTTATCCCAGGCATTCTACTCCCGTGAAATTAGAAGGAAGGCGAGAAATAGTGCAAGGATTTCTTGCGCTATCTATGTGTGACAGCTGTGTGTCTAATGACATTTTTCAGCTTGACGGGAGTATGAGGTGTGGAGACCAACTTGATACGGACTCCTGCAGTAAAGACAGTAACATTAGCGTCTGTTCGACAAGACGAACTGTTTTACCAACAGCTTCACCAGACATGCCTCGGTACGTCTATGGAAGTGAGGACGCTTCAGTTGTTGTTGATAGTGAGACTGAAAGTCACCCCACATCGACACAGTACCACACGGATTCGTTAACAGAAGTTACACCCATGTCTCAGACATCGTCTTTTCTGAGTTCCAGCTTTGACACTGATCCCACATCTCAGCAGCAGAATACTTCGACGAGCGCAGCTGTTGATCAAATGCGCGACAAGATCGATGTGTGTATGGTTTGTAAGCGTGACACACCTAAGAAACCTAAAAAGAATGGAATATCTGTAGCCAAGAATATCCGAAAACTTAGACGGTTGCTACCGTTTTAGTTAACTCTGTTTATATATTTATGTGGATCATGAATTGTTTATTTATACTATTAATTCTTGTGCCAAACCGTATTCTTCGGACGTATATTTACTTTGATGGAAACAACTCTTGAGTACTATCTCAGCAGGGCATATGTAACTTAAGGACACATGCGTCTTTGAAAGGGTGAGGGATGGGGATGAGTCGGAATCAAAATAAAATGGCACATAAACTATTAAAAAACTTTTAGGGTCCTCAGAAGCTTAAAAATGCGCTTCGATTCAAAATCGATCCTATAATTCCATTCGAGTCCAGTTGTGTTGTAAATTTTCTCATCGCACTGATGCTGGGAAAATCTTACAAATTATCTCCCTCGAACTGTTCTTCTATCATCAGGTCTCCTGTACAAAAAAAAACAGTTTAAGGAGATTCTACTTCCTGGATGTTTTGATTTTTGATTGATATGCTAAAAAAAAATAGTCGGCGTTGAATACAATGTATGAGTGGATCCTGGCGATATATTTATGGTTGTAAGAAGAAGACAGACTCTCCACAAAATTGAAGGTTGACTTGCGGCACTATCTCCCATTTGTGATTTGAAAATGTTGATAAAATGGGACGTCCTAATTTCCCCCGATACATTGTCCTCTCTGTGGTTTATCCATAGAGAGTACGGTGTATCATGGAAAGTTGTTTTAACCCTTTACTCAACGTAACGGTTAAAACCGGCCACGCTATTCATAAAAATCGCCAATTAATTTTCATTATTTTTTTCACTTGTTCTCTCAAAAACATAGGTTATGACCCCTCTTTGGAACGAGCTGGACGAACTCGTTCCAAAGAGGGGTCATAACCTATGTTTTTGAGACAAAAAATGAAAAAAATTAGTCATTCAAGAATTTTGTTTGCAAGTGTCGTCTGCTTCTCAGGGTAGGTAAAGGGTTAAAATATAAATGTTCTAATTTGCACGTAGTTTCTGTGAAACGCACAGGCTCTACTTTTTTTTATTTTATAGCATCAGCTGTAAAAAAAGTATTAAAATGCATAGGCACTTCACAGAAATTTGATGCATGGTCCTCGTGTTACAGGCTCTATATGTTACACTTATCGGTGTTTAATTTATACCAGAATCACACATTTTGACAGAATTATATATATAGGTTTAATATATATATCTGGAAAAGAAATTGATACAATGTTTCACATACAATAGTGCAAAAGAATTTATATTTCAAATCCCAAGACGCTACCACCGCGCTGCATTTGATTCTCATATTTCTAACCTTTTTCACCTGGGCCGAACCATAGTCGCCCCGGTGGAGACGGCGATCGAAATCGGTAGTTAGCGCCCCTCCCCAACAAAATTCCTGGTTACACGCCCGAAGAAGGTACGATAATATATTCAGCGCGTTCTTATAAATCTTCATCCAACAATTTCGGAAAATACGCCCAGCAACCACCGTATATTCCCCATTTCAAGATTCATTTTATTCTCCTTTAGCATTCAAAATAATAGGAAAGGAATAATGCATTAAAATATCAATTACAGACCAGACATGGGATCTATTACCTATATGCATGTACTTTTTCTATGTAACTGTTATATTTTTATATTTGTACGCTCGGGTACCTTGTCTATGTAAATAGTATTGTTTTGTTTTTGTTTTTTGCTACGCTCAGCTATCTTATCCATCTAAATATTATTGTTTTGTTTTTCATTTGCAATATTAGTGCTATACAATCATGTTACGAAACTAATTAAATAAATATCGCCCATAGCAAAGAGTTGTTTTTATATTCGGTCATCTCAATTTCACAGGCCAGCATACTCACCACCCCCCCCCCCCCCTCCTGTATCTATTGTATTTATTGAGTTATAACCCTTTACCTAACATGAAAAACAGACGACACTTGCAAGAAAATTCTTGAATAACTAATTTTGTTTTCATTTTTTGTCCCCAAAACATAGGTTATGACCCATCAAAGAGGGGTCATAACCTATGTTTTTGAGACAAAATGAAAAAATAATGAAAATTAATTGGCGATTGATGAGAATAGCGCTGACCTTTTTTGGCCGTTATGTTGGATAAAGGGTTAACGATAGCTAGGGCCACCTCGCGGTGGACAGTTTTATGGGTGGAGGAAGCTGGAGTACCCGGACGGAAATGCCGAGCGAGCATCGATGAAGAACTACCTGATTCCCCAACGTACTAACGTAAGCAGGGTTAGCATCGGGGTTGAAGGGAGGCGCACCATCGACATGCAGTACGCCTTGTAGCACACGGCGCCACCGCGCCTTCCATGCTGGCAATCGGAATTAAGTGTCTTGCCCATGGACACAATGCAGTAACAACTGGTCAGGAGCGAACCGGGTACGTTTCGGTTTGCTCTTACTGCTGAGACACCACGAGCCCTCCAGTATAGTCCAGTAATCATATATCCTTCATTGTCCCTCCCCACTTCCCTATTATACTCCCCGTGAATCTTATTATGTAAGACTGGTATATTATAAGTTATTGTGTTGAATTGACGGTAACATGGTCTGAGGTTTGCGGCTCGGAGCTTATGTTCAACTGAGACGCGAAGCGTCGTGGTTGAACACACGCTCCGAGCCGCAAACCTCAGACCATGTTACCGTCAATTCATCTCAATAACGTATATGTTCCAATAAGACACTACCCATAGCCCAAAACCTACATTGTGAAACACTAGAGGTTTATTTACTAAACCTGTGATCGTTAAAAAGTTTCCTTCTTCAAGGCAACTTTTAGCGATCAAAAGTTTAGTAAATAAATCTCTCGTGTACCACACGGCTGCACTGGATAAATAATCAATAAACCAGATAAACTCATTCCATCTCAGTTCAAATCGTAAATCGGTTTGTAATTTAAACAACACTTCACCCGGAACACCGTTTGCTGCACGTGTGAAAAATCCAGAACAATGAAGCGGCTTGCTGGTCACTCCGTTGTTGAAGCAATTACGAAACGGGCGACGTCATTTCAAATATTTTGCGTTGTGACGTCTGACGGTAATATTTATCACTGGAGCTGCAAACATAAACAAAATTACGCCAGTTTTCATCCAATCAGAGGGCGAGGACTTTACTCTTATTGGAACATTGGCCATTCTAATGGAATATGCTCGATGGTATTGACCTTATACTGGACCCCATGCGAATGTTGTGGAGGATGCGATAAAATAATAGTTAAGTATTTTCTTATGGGTTTTGGAATTTCGATATCGTGTGGTTCCTCTAATTTTACGCTTGCTGATGAACGAAGACAAGTAAACAAACCAACAGCCGCTAGCAGACTGAAATTAATCCGAAAATCAAAACGTATTATCACTTTTTATAATTTTGACGCAACGACTCGTTCGTCAACATTATAACAAGTTATTGTATATTTCAGACTAAATTGACCCAATGTACTTGTGCAGCCAATATTATGTTTACAACCAGATAATGCAAATTATCGCATCTCTCGGTCTCGTTAACAGGGGCCAGTGAACAGATTTATTGGCACCAATCCCCGTGGGAACCCTGGGAAGTGAGGCAGTGCTTGTTTATTGTGATAAACAAGTTCTGTTTTACTGGTAAAATAGGACCCAGTTACCGATGCGTGGGGCGGAAGTCATCTAAAATGACCACTGTGCGTGTAAACGATGGACTAAACTTGATCTCCGTGTTACGGTCACGATCAGCCATGGTGCAGAAATATGTGACCTTAAATACCAATAAAGGAATAAATAAATGGGCACCATAGCTTGTTTTTATGGTAGCAGACTACTGAATCGAACCGAATCTCGAAGTTTTGTTGGGTTCTAATCTGACCCACAAGCCATGCATTTTATTATTATAGTAACTCAAAGTAAACAAATTTCAAAGTAAAAAAAATCCCTTACTTATTTAGGCACCATAAGGTGCTATTTTAGTAAGGGAAATTTGTTTACTAAGTAATTCCCACCTTTGGTATTACAAAATCGCAAATTAAATATACACCAACTATACAGCAAAATGATGGTTGTGATCTATAGAACACGAAAAATATTTGCAAGTAACTCACAAGTTGTCAGCAGGCGCCAATAGTTCCTGGAAGTCTGCTACCGTATTCGTACCAGAACTGATAATAAAATAATATCAAGGAAAATATTCTTCAGATACTAAGAACAAAGCTAGGCATTCAAAACACGACAGGACTGCATTTGAGGGGAAAGGACAACACAATCTGCATTTTTTTTTATTACAGATGGATTCCATGACCGACGGACATGTTCATCACGAATGTTCATGGAATAACAATCGCGTAATTCTATGAAATTCAAAAAGGTGTCGCGATACCTTGCAAAAAAAAAATATGGCAGCTGTGTGGTCTCCGCATGATAATACTGTGTAGTATGAAGGCGATCTTTCTCATTATTTGAGTTTAGACGGTATTATATATCGGCCCAGATAACCTTGACCAAAATGTAAACAAACCGACAACGAAAACAAGGCCAGTGTAACAGGAATGGAAGTCCGTAGGAAAATTAGTCCCTCGGGACTATTATTCCGCGGAATTATAGTCCTAGGTCTAACATTTCTAGGAATAGTAGTCCGGCGGACTACTATTCCTAGAAATGTTAGACCTAGGACTATAATTCCGCGGAATAATATTCCAGAGGGACTAACGTTCCTACGGACTTCCATTCCTTTTCACCGGGAATTTTGGAATTTACCCCCACGCAGCTCTGTCGCTGCGGATTGAAGAATTTGATTTTTAGCTTTGTTCTTGGATATATGAAGCACATTTCGACACGAGTTGTTCTTCTGAAATATTATTTTATCAGTGCTGGTACGAATACGGTAGCGGACGTTCAGGGACCATAGACGCCCGCTGCCAACTATATGAGTTGACTGCATGCATTTTTCGTGTTCTATTCATCACAACCTTCATTTTTGTGGCTTCGAATTCATTTGTGAATCTCAAAGTTTTTCTTCATTTTTTTTTAGATTCACAAATGAATTCGAAGCCATGCCTTTCAACTTGACGAAGCCGATTGACGCAAGTATTCGGCACGCATGACAGGTCATTTCTGCTGTTTGGGCCATACTTGAGCATTTGCATGATAGTCTTTGTAGCTGTCATTGCTCAGGCACCCCAGAAATGGTCACAGATAATTCCAAATGAGGAAGTTTTCCCTTTTTGATATATCAACCTCGTCTTTTTTACCAATGTGACACAGATCTCATGTAAAATGAGACAGAATTGTAGTGGTGATGGGAGGGGTGTGGCGACAAAAGCCACATTGGACATTCTTCATTTTACATTGATGCACTCTCTCATGACATCATATTTGTTCTTGTGAACTGTGTGGATTTGACCCTTGGTGAACTTCCTAAAAAGGTAAACACACACAAGACAAATGGCAGCCTCTGTTACCTATGTACTTTATTTATCGTCCCCTGAGTTCCAATGTGTTCTATGTGTCTACTGGCAGCCTACTGGCAAATAGAACACATTGGAACTCAGGTTACGTTATGTAAATATTATTGTTGTTTTTTTATATGCTACACTCAGTTACCTTATTTATGTGAAGATTATTGTTTTGTTTTTCATCTGCTACGCTCGGGTACTTTATCCATTGAAATATTATTGTTTTGTTTTTATATATGCAATATTAGTGCTACTCAATCATGATACGAAACTAATTAAATAAATATCGCTCACAGCAAAGAGTTGATTTATATAACGAGCATGTCTGTGGCAACTGTAGACATGAACGTAATAACAAAACGTAATAACAATTTTAACAAAAAGATTGCCAAAGTATTATACATGACTTACCCTGGATACAGGTGCGAGATAATCGACAAGCAAACAATGATCAATAAAATTAGCAGGGATACATATATATATGTGATCCAGTTAGGGCATTTTTGATTGCTATGGAGTGACTCTACATTCGCCTCGTTTACTCATCAAGGAATTCTATAGCCATAGGTGTTTCCCCTAAACGGATTCTCAAAGTGGTTTTCTGTAAAACGGATTGCATAAGATGATTCCATTAGTAGGATGTCAAGCTCATACACAGCTCCTGGCCATATCTGTAGGTCGTTGTTGATCACGTGACCAGTAAGTGGACGTTTCGCGTGACCATTCGTAAGTCATGTGACCAATGGCGTCATCGAAGGCGTCATCAAATAAACTTCTGAACCATGCATACAAATACTTGTGATAAGTATTTAGTTTCATCAGTTTATTTGATAACGTTACCGATGACGTCATTGTCACATGACTTATGACGCATTATATGACGTCATCAATGGTGTCACTGATCACGCGAGCTTGGAATAAGTATGATCGTTAGAGCAAGCAGACTGTGTTGGATTGCTAGTAGTACAAGAAACCAAGTATGATAATGGTATGGGATCTGTAGTTGTAGTAGTGTAATTATAGGTACTGAAAGTTATTGTGCCATAAGTCCATACTAATAGGGCAAGGATACAAGGACGATAGAACACAAAAGTAATGGTGATTACAAAAGAGGCCAATCATAGGGTAGATAGCTGAAATCGTGGTAGAGGCCAATAAAAAGACTACTGGGAACAAGGAGCTGTGTATAAGCCTGGAACCCAATCCTTTTTACGGAATTCAACAAAAAGAATCTCCATCGTCTTCGAAGGGGATGGGGGGGGGGGGGGTTATCGGCGTTGATTGACATGGCAACATCTTAGAGGCATTTTGAGTATCATTATTTTCCGCTGTCTTTCCAGCAATTCAGGTATATAAGGATCTGAAGTATACACCCTCTGGTTTCCCGACAAGGTGTGATTCGTGTTTAGCTTTAGGTACCCGGTATAATCTTTCTTAACAATTTCAAGTGTATCTGCGTTAGTCACATAAAATGTAGTTTGCTGCTTAATCTATACATCCATAAAATAAAATCTAGTGTCAGTGTGTTTGTTTGATTGTATGGGGGAATCTTCAAAACTACGGCACCGTTGTGTAGCACACGTGTTCTGCTCACTGTCGTGGTTGTTTCTTTCAACTTTTATTCCTAGAGGAGATCTCAAACTTAATTTTTGGTGCATCGGAGGGGAGAGTCAGCAAGTATATTTATATTAGGACATCATGGAAGTCGATGAAATGTATTCATATCGAAACGTATAATACAGTAAATGAATAATCGCTAGAACACTTGTAGATTAAATCAAATTCCCCATATTGCAACATGAACAGGAAGCGAAATGTTATAGCGTGGATCCCCGGTAGGGGAGAATGGGGAGAGGGTGGATAAAGCCTATTAGGAAAGCTGAAATCGTGGATGGGCGTAAGGAATCGCACAAAATAATTCGCTTTTGGATGCTGGAAGAAGAAGGAGCAGCCGGCATCGCAGAGGTGATGAGAGTAAAACCACGCAGCAGGTTCTTAAAACGCCATACATACAGAACAGTCGCCATGGACTGGTCGTAATTCACGCATGAGCAGTGATGTCCATGCATGCATTTAACCAGGTAATAAAAATTAACATCAGTAAAAATTTAAATAGCCCTTTACCTAACATGGAAAGCAGACGACACTTGCAAAAAAAATTCTTGAAAAACTAATTGTTTTCATTTTTTGCCTCAAAAACATAGGTTATGACCCCTCGTTGGAACGAGCTCGACGAGCTCGTTCCAACGAGGGGTCATAACCTATGTTTTTGAGACAAAAAATGAAAAAATAATGAAAATTAATTGGCGATTTTTGAGAATAGCTCTGGCCGGTTTTGACCGTTACGTTGGGTAAAGGGTTAATGAAGAACCGGGTTGTACAGGGTGCTTCATTAATAAAATTTTTGATGATTTTTCCTATAATTAGTATTTGGAATCTAATTCTATTTCGTCCGTCGAAATATTGCCCACACGTGGAAAGTGACCAGTCCACAGCGGCCATACTGTAAGTAAGGATGTGCATAAAACTACCCACAATAACTAGAATAAAGGTGAAGAAAAATAATGCCCTAAGTGATAAGGAACATATTAAAAAAACTCACGAGGATGTAAAATTCAGTCTGGTGTTACCAAGTACGAAGCATCTATGAATGTTGATTAAAAGTTTCTTAAAATAGCATAGTTTTAACATTCTTTTTAAAAACACTTTAAACACGCTGATTTTCTGATATTAAAATCTAATGTATTCCAGAGAGATGACTCACATAAGCTCCAAGCTTCCTGGCAAATCCCTCCTTTTATTGGCAATTTGTTTAGTGTCAAATATATGTTACATTGTGAGCTACGGAGCCCTGTGCTGTTACTTTTTTTTTATTGTTCATTTTTGTAACATACAGCATATTCGTTGAATAAATATTATTTAAACTAATGTATTCCACATGCGAGGCGTTGCAAAATAGACACACCGGGACTATGCCAAAGAAGATCTTCAAAATGGCTCAACCAGTACACTCCAACATCAATTGGGTTAAAAATCAAGCCAAACCAACTGGGTTGGGTGAATATAAACCCAGATGGGTTCATATTCACTCAACGCAGTTGATTTGGATTAGTTTTAAACCCAATTGATTTTAGAGTGTAGGAATTGATCCTCAGACCTCAGAGAACGGACTGGAGTATATTCCGTGACCAGTTCTGATAGGTATCAAGGAGCAACTCCGTGGAAGCACTTGTGAATGAGGACAATAATTTTAAAATGAATCCTCTGCACAGCACAGGTGTGATGTAATCAGCTCTCCTCGTACCTGTTGGACGTTATATAGCAATATAGTTATATAGTGGTAGTCACAACTGTGCCTTCCGGGGATGCAATTAGAAATTTAGAGGTGGACCCCTTGGAAACATCCCTGAAAACAGACTCGTCCATTTCCTTGTCGACAGTAGTCCAAAAGATGATACTGTTTAGGGCGCCTGTTTTGAAGGGATAAATCGCCTACGTATACATTATATAACAGTTTTCTTTAATGGGTGCATGTTGTTCTGTGAGGCCTGCCCCAAGTATTAAGATAATTGTAACATAAACACTATATTTAAATATGTAGCTTAATCTAATTTATCACTTCACCATTATTGTTTTGATTAGTGGTTTAAAGAACACAGATCCCCGCGTTTACAATAATGGTTGTTTTTCACCTGTTCCTAAATTACCTAATAACATTTTTATTGTACCTGCCTTTAGAGAAATCGCCATTTGGTAATTATTTTAACAATTATTCTTGATATAACTTTAATTACCTTCACAACATGATAGGTATAAACGCAGACAGACTTTCGTGGTTTTCATTTACTTGGTGCGTAACTTTGAAGTATATGTTCAAGGGTGTTTAAGTTTTCAGTACAATTTTGCGGAATAAGTAAGTTTCATTATACATTTATATTTATTTTTTTATATAATGGTCTATGGTCCCAGCTTTTAAACACAGGAATCTCAATTAACTCTTTGCAGGCATCTGGCGGCTATTCTTGCCCAGCACAGGTTTTCTCTTGCCACTGATATAAGTATAATTCGGGCATATTTCAACATATTTTTCCCTGTTAATTGAATGGATTTTTTTCACCAGTGATTTCTTGTTACATTTAGATTAATTTTTCATTAACTCTAGTCATAGCTGCTTTATAGCAACCATGACTAGATTTGATGAAAAAATATCTTGAAAATACTCAGCGGGTTAAGAGTTAATGGAAGATCCGTGAAGAAGCAACTGCTTGAATTTATTTTATATCGCATATGTCAAGCAGGAATTCCTCCAGGCATCGTCCTAACATCGTGCCACTGGATTGAAAACTGAAGTTTTTTGGGTTCTTTTTTTTTATTGTGGCCTCGACGGGAGTCGATAACGGGTTTACGACATCCAATCAATCGCCTGGCCATAAATGCTCTGCCACTATACCAACTTGATTATATAATATTCATATTTTTTATATAAACCTCCGGCTCGAGTCTGGTGGGGTGTCGGAGGCGCCCACCTCTCCCCATGTTTATGTCTTTCGGAATATTTTGTTGTTCATCGGTAAAACTGCTGTTTGCTCGAATGTCAACATTTTCTCTCAGAACCGCTAACCTTAAAAAAAAGTTGACGATTTGGCAAAACCACAATTTTCATTATGCAAAAATACCCTCATGTTTTTCAAATATCCCTTGTATGAAAGTGATCATTATCAGAATATGACAATCGAATAGTTATGTACACAAAAATATTTCAAGCATTTTTATTATTTTAAAGACGTTCTTTCATGAAAGGAAAGTAATTCTTTAAATAGTAATAATAAACGAACGTCTGTTACCTGTTTTATTTATTTTTGTTTTAATGAGGTTTATTGAGTTATATTTCTATTTTATACCGACGGTCAACGACCAGACAATACTGTCGCAAATTGTAACTCTCGATCCACAATGTCGGAAAATTATGAGATTCTGTCTTCGGTTTATTTCTCATATTTGTAGAATTTCATGAGATTCTTTTTAAAATTTGAATGGGTAGGCATTATGGTTAGTCCCTCCTTGTTGGCGTCATGTACCGCTGGTGTATTATGCCAGTTGGAGAAATGGTGCAAATACACAGAACGACACGCGTGTGTGAATGGATATCGATATCGAATCGATATGGCACGAGTGCCAGCGCGGAAGGATAGAACGAAAGGCCGCAGGCCTCTAGTTTTATCCTTCCGCGATGACACAAGTACCATATCGATTAACCCATTCACACGCGCGTATTGTTCTGTGTTTATTACACGCCTTCCCGTCTATAAAAACAGTTATTAGAAGGACACTCAGCAATTCATTTGACAACTATCAACAAAAAGAACATATTTTATCGCCAACCAAGTTTGCGAGAACTCGGGTTACTATTTCGTCCCCTGAATTCCAATGTGTTCTATGTGCCTACTGGCAAATAGAACACATTGGAACTCAGGGGACGACATTCGGCTATCACTAGCGATTCAAATTATAATTGCGGATCACGATTTATAGAAAAGTTCAGTGAAATTTCGCTTGTTTATAAAAATAGTCCGTCAAAGATTTCCGTTCCGCACATATGTGCAGAACAGATTTTCATTTGGTTTAGTGTTGCTGTAGGTGTGGATTCGTAGAACAGGCCTGCAATAAATACAATTCTGGGAATACAATTGAAAATATTTTGTAGTATTCTTAGAGAATTTAAAATTTAGGGTTGAATCGAATCCCGAATCGAATCTCGAATCGAATCTCGAATCGAACCTCGAATCGAATCTCAACGTTTAGTTGAGTTTAAACAATATTTATTTCTAATAATTAAGGTATTGAACTAAATGAATATGCATAAGCACATATACAAGTTTAAATCAATCGGAAATGTATTCAGCAGCATGCCAGAAAGCTTATACGAGGCTGGGGGAGCGCGGTGGCTTAGTAGGTAGAGGTGCAGGCTGCAAGCCGAGAGGTCCTCTGTTCGAATCCCACCTGCGGCAACCGCGTGGTGTCCTTGGGCAAGACACTTCATCTCCATTGCCTGCGTGGGGGCACGATGACACCGTGTACTAAGGCGTACTGCACGTCAATGGTACGCATGTCTTCAACCAATCTAACCCTGCCTGTGCTGCAGTGCGAAGTTACGATGTTGGGGAGCTGGCAGCTGCTCGTCGTTGCTCGGTGGTTCTCTCCGGGTACTCCAGGTTCATCCACCCGTAAAACTGTCACGATCATGATTAGCCATTGTGCATAAATATGCGACCTTAAACATCAATAAATAAATAAATAAATAAATAAATAAATAAATAAATAAATAAATAAATAAATAAATAAATATACGAGGCTGTTTGCATGGAAAAGAATAGGACATATTTTTCATGTGGATGACGAGTACTTTGCAAGAGTATCGGTAGTCATTAGTCAGGAAATAAATAAGTGAGTGCCAAAGCTCAGAAAGAACATCTCACACCGGAGGACGGGGCGCAATAGGAGTTCTGCAGAATCTGCAGCTCTCCCCCGCCTTTCAGGAAACATCAGCCCCTTCCACATCGCGAGGGGTAAGCGCAATTTATTGGGGAGGAAAATAAAAACACAATAATGCTGATAGTGATAATAAATAAATAAATAAATACATTTTATTAACTAATAGTATCAGTTGATAAAATAATAATAAAAATAAGAAATAAAAAAATAAAAATATGTAAAATAAAAAATTAGATAAAAATTAATTAATTAATTAATTAATTAATTAATTAATTAATTAATTAATTAAAGTGTCAATGACACTGTAGCTTAACTTGAATGTGTGTTGTGTTTGATGAAAATGATAATGTTCAATGTTTATGAAAGGGTTATGAAATGCGACAAGAATTGTGATAATTGAGAATATGTTAATTTCAATTCCCTGTATTCTATGTTTTGAATAAAAATAATATTGTACTAAAGAATTTAGAGGTGAGTTAATGTTGTCCTCACAGTTAATGAATTTCAATCAAAGTTAGGAAGTTACAATGACATTATTCCAAAACGAGTCATCTATCAAGTTACAATGAAATCCCTTCATAAAAGATTTCGGCTTCGGGCCTGTGTTGCCATCACGGTTGACTAATCGCAACAAAAAGTGGACGTCCTTCTGTCAAACAAAACTGAATTAGTTAAATTTCTAGTTGTATTGTGAGAAAAAATTGCAGCTTCGAATTTTTATATTTCTGCCGCAGTGTCCAGAGGGTTAATTAGCACGGACCCTACTCATAAAAATGTCTTGCTACCCCCATCCAACACCCCCAAATCGGATATCACAGACCCTTTGTATGACCAACCCTCTGTGTGTGATATTTGTCTAGATATGAAATTTAAAATTAAGTATCGTAAGAAAGTACATGATAACTAGGAAGATTGAGTCGATATATGACACTCCAATACAGACGAAAATCTTACGCTAACATCCTATTCACATTGTTGCAAACAAGAATGAGGAATAAAGAGGAGCTGTGCTGTGTGGTGATTTCAACGTCGTGATGTAATTTTATGAGAAAAATTACTCAGGCACTTGATTAAACATGAAGTAAATTCTAAAAGTGACTGAGCTGATTGCAGGGGCTTACTCCCTACCCCTCCTCTCTCACTATTTTCCTGAAAATTCAACTTTCTGTACCACTTATACCTCAGATTACCGACAACGGTTTGTGTACTCATTTTGTTGTAGCTGCGTGCTTTCACTTTCTCGTTACTTAAGCCTCAGAAACGTACGCAGGACGCCCAACCCTATATTAGAAATTGTATAGTTTTCCCCTAGTAGACCCTGGACTTGCATATGAGGGGATAGCCCTTCAACCCACACGAGGTAAAATGAAGTGGGGAAGGAAAAGTATTTTTCTTCTCCACTTTATTTATGCTGGTACAACTCTGCCGCCCAAAAACGTGCAGAAGTACATGGAAGAGCCTGGTAGATTCCACTAAATGTTCGCCTCACTCACAAGTAATAGGAATTTATTGTCAAGTAAGGCTTCCCAAATTGAGCAATTTTTCCTAATTGTTTGTGTCTACTTATTGGAAAAACGTCATCCCATGGTGCCAACCGAGCAAATACAGAGTACATTTGATTCGAGTCGCGACAAACCAGCGGCTTGCAAAAGAGGTGTCTTATAATTGGATATCTGGACACCGTGCTGTGCGGCGGTGATATCCAGAGTGCTGTATTGGCTGGTGTGTTAAAGAAAATCCCCAGCTTGCCAAAATACTTTGTACAGTCATGCATCTTGTGCTCATATATGGGCCTGTTTGGGGGAAATTGGGAAAGACGGTGAGAAGGAATATCAAATGAGGCTCAAGGATTACAATATTACTGCCCCCCTCCACAAAGACAAAAATAGATTCGACAGTAGTATTGTAATTAACCCTTACCTAACACGACAGAAAGACGACACTTGCAAATAAAATTCTTGAATAACTATTTTTTTCCTTTTTTTGCGTCAAAAACATAACTTATGGCTATTCACTGGAACGAACTCGTTCCAATGAGGGGTCATAAGCCATGTTTTTACACAAAAATTGAAATTGAATGGTGTTTTTTGTGAATTGCGCTGGCCTGTTGTTGCCGTTATGTTGAGTAAAGGGATAATATTCTGCTGGGTGATACCATACCCGACCACCGTATTTAATGGGTTAATACGGTCTATCTCTCGAAAGACAACTTTCAAGTGTATATTTGCTATTCTGGAAAGAACTTACACAGACGTAGTTACTTTTTTTTGTTTAACTTTCCAATGTTTGTTTTGTTTCATTTATTTATTTATTTATTTATTTATTTATTTATTTATTTATTTATTTATTTATTTATTTATTTATTTATTTATTTATGTTTAAAGTCACATATTTCTGCACAATTGCTAATCATGGCTACAACAGTTTTACGGGTGGAGGAAGCCGGAGTACCCGGAGAGAACGGCGAGCAACTGTCAGCTCCCCAACATATTAACTCCAAACCAGCAGGGTTAGCATTGGTTGAAGACAGGTGCACCATCGACGTGCAGTACGCCTTAGTACACAACGCCATCGTGCCCAAATGTGGGCATTGGCGGTGATGTCAAGGACACAACGTGGTTGCCGCAAGAGGGATTCGAACCGAGGACCTCTCGGCTTCCAGCCGGCACCTCTTCCAAATGAGCCACCGCGCCTCCGTTTCATTTAAATGCATTTTTCATTTGTATATAATTGCAAGTTTTGAAATAAAAAAGAGAGTTTTAACTAAACTAAACCTCGTTGATTTATCTTTTTTTCATCTTTAAAAGTAAATTTCTCGAATCCTCTTTGCACCTTTAACTTTACCTTTTAACAAATCAATTATTTTTCTCCTGAGAAAAAAACCCGTAAAAAATACCCAAATAAATAAACACATTTTACTGAATTGGAAAAACTTTGTGCACGAGAACTAGTCGATAATCTTAGCTGAGTATACAGCCTTAACCCTTTACCCAACGCAGACGATATCAAAATTTATTATTTTAAATATCATTTTTTCAAATTGTTCAAAAAATTTCAACAAAACCATATCATGTGACCCCTCGTTGGAACGAGCTCGTCGAGCTCGTTCCAACGAGAGGTCACATGATATGGTTTTGTTGAAATTTTTTGAAAAATAATATTTTCTTAACTGCAATGTACATCATCCGCTATATTCATGGAGGTTTTGTTTAATCTGGATAATCCTTTTAGATTTATACATTTCATGAATAAGTTGGAAGAAAGGCGTTTTAATCAGACAGCGACGCGTGCTGTATTGTTTACAAATACACAATGTTACAAGCTAATTTTATCTATTAGCATCCGTCTGCTCTTAACCGTGGCGCCATGGCAATCCGTTAGCTTCTCTGTTCATCAACATATTCCGATAATCTGTAGGCATATCAATTTCGATTCTGCGGTAATCTGCATTTCGGCAATCAAATCAAATCAAATTATTTTAAGTTTTTGCATACCTCGTTGGTATATAAATTTCATTTCCTGCCCTCTTACGTTGTTGAGGAAATCGCGATAGTGTTACTTCAGCAGAACAGCACAGTGAGATATAAAAGAAACAAAGATTAAACGTGCATCAGGGTAAGTCGAACGACTTTCAAGATAATTACCGTTTTGAAACTGTCGTAATGCAAATAAATTAACCATTTAAAGTTTAACCCTTTAACACACTATATAAGGATGTCAAAATACCAAGCAGCATGTTTCCCATAACGCAAAAATAAGTTTGATCAATTCAGTCTTGTTTAACCCTTTACCTAACGAATCGCACGCATCGGCCCGCGTAATATGCAAATTGAGCAGTTGAAAAAAAAAAAATTTCAAAATATTTCAACAAAACCATATCATGTGATCCCTCATTGGAACGAGCTCATTGAGCTCGTTCCAATGAGGGGCCACATGATGTGGTTTTGTTGAAATTTTTTTAATAATTTTAAAAAATTATATTTAAAATAGTAAATTTTGATATCGTCTGCTTTGGATAAGGGTTAACAGAGCTTACCGAAATCTGTCAGACAAGATTACATTGCTTAACTTACTAGTTCCATTATGGGGAACATTTTTGTTTTAAATTTTGACATAAGTTCGTAGAGGGTTAAACACGCGTTCCTGTATGGTGTCACTCCAAAGAATATAATTTATAACAAAGCGGGAGAATCTATTTTGTATTTATATGGATGTTCAGTAATAATTTAATCCTACAGTAATACAGGGTTGTAGGATTAAATAAATTATTGCAGATCCTGATTTATTTTATCATCCTGCCACCGAATACCACAGTAGGGAGTGCATACAATTAGATGAATCAAAATATGCTACAAGGACCTTGTTGTGGAAATAATACCCAACTAGCCGATGTTAGAAGATAGTGGGAGCTGTTCTCATTTCCACTCCATTTCGTAGTGTGGGACAGAGAGAGAGAGAGCCATGGGGGACTTATCCGACATTGACGGGGAGGGGGGGGAGGGCTCAAAGAAGTATTTGGGTCGCCTGTGTGACAAAAAGATGAGTACGTTTTCTTTCCTCTTTTAATGGGGTGATATTGCTTTTTAAACTGAGCTCGAGGTCGCGGAAGCTTTGGGTTGGGGGGGTGGTAATTGGGAAAGATAGTGGAAAGGAGTACCAAATGTGTAATTTAACAGTAATGGGAACCCTGGAACACTTTCTCTTAAGACGGTCCAAAATGTAAGTCCGACAGAATAAGATTCACTGAATGAGAGTTGAAAGGGGAAGTGGGATAGGATAATGAAGGGTGTGTGGTCATCGCTTAACACAAATAAGCAGGTTAATGTGCTTATCGGAGAAATTGGGAAGAGTGGAATATGGGATATCACCTAAACGTTCGTTTCCGGAAGTTGGGAGGAGAGAAGAGGCGTGGGAATGGGCGGGGGCATTGTGGAGCACAGGGTAATCAATGCCTTCTTACCTGAGGACCGCGACAAATGAACGGCCGGGTGAAGTGTTAATATTAGCAGGTGGCCGTACGCCGAGATCCCAGCCAAATAATCCAATCGAATTACTTTAGTTTTATAAAATTATATTACAGCATATAAGAAAACACCCAACCAAAACGTGCACCAACATTTACTCGTGCATTTATTGGTATTGTTTAGTAGTTTTGGTAAAGGTAAGACGTATGTAATATATGGCAGGCCTGTTCATCAAATCCGATCTACTTTGAAGTAAACAACATATATTTAATTAAAAAAAATAACAAAAATAGAATGCTGTTAGTTTCCTTATACTAAATTGTATGCATGACATGCTGCAATGGTTAAAACCAAACATAAATATTAAAATACATATTATACTACACTCACAGTTTCTTGTTTCTCTCTGTTTTGACTGATAGATCAGTTTAATTATCAATGAATGGAAAACAACTTTCTAAAAGTACCATTGAAATAAATTACATTTTCACTGTTTGACAGTAATTTTATTAAAAAAATCGAAACTGCTTATGCCTTAAAATGGGGGGGAACTTGGAGAATGGGACAAATTCAGAAAGTGTGCTGTAGTGCAACACTCCCTGCGTACCTCCCGAATTTATTTCACTGCTGCTGGCCATTTACAAATCTCATAACCCCCACACACAGACACACGCAAGTACTCCATCACACCCTCCTCGCGCTCGAAACACTTCCATGTTTACGGTATTTTGGGTCGCTTGGCAATGATTTTGTTGCCTTCTGGTCGGCGAAGAGTGCCATATCATTCGCGAATTGAGAGAGTTAGGTTTTGTTTATCGGGTCCATTTTGACGTTATTTCCAATGGACTAAACATCCACGAATAACTTTTCGCCCTCACTTATTAATTAACTGTATATCTAGACTTCCCACTTTGAAAGAACTCTAAAATTCAAACATATATCTCATATTTAACTTGTTTAACACTAACCAAACATGACCATCACTTATTTAATTAAACAATATTTTTTAGACTGCCCACTTTAAAAGAACGTGAAAATACATAAATATATAATAATAATAACAACAACAACATTTTGGCCGTCCCCTAATCTGTCGTGGGTCTCAGGTGAGAAGGGCCTGATTAGCAATGCGCTCCCAAAAGCCTACCTATCCCCACGCCACTTCTCCCCTCCCACTTACTTATTAATTAGACTATATTTTTAGACTACCCACATTAAAAGAGCACGAAAATTTAAAAATACATCCCATATTTAATTAGTTTGACACTATTAAAATATTGCCGTAGTTTGAATACAAAAGATCGAATTAAGGTGACAAAATTAGCGGTTTGTCAATTACCAAATGCAGACTTGAAAATAATAATGAAAATAATTAGTAAAAAACACATCATTGTGTTAACTTAATGTGTACAACATGGCTTTTTTCACCTACACGAATCTAAGGTGTGAGACAGTAATATTATTTTCTCTCCCCCGAGAATTGTGTGAAGATGATTATTTGTTCCATCGTGTTATTGTTATTACACACCATTACTCAAAAAATCACACCTATAGTCTATATATCATGGACCGTTCGCAAAAAACAGCATTAATGCAAGTGATCAGTGTACAACCATATAACAAATCTAATAATTGTATAAAGACAGAAAGAGGAGATTTTAAAAGCAAGGTAAATATTCTTACAATTATAACAAAATATCGCCTTTAATTCCATCAAGGCATCACCTTCAATCCAAAGGCATCGTAACACTCAAGGGGCGACATAATATGTATTTTATAAAATAAAACAACAGGTGCATAGAGCTTTGGGATTGGTATGAAACTTATTTATTTATTTTAACATCTTTAACTGGTAGAGTGCTGGAAGCCCATATTTGGTCTTTATTCTGAAGTGCAGGTACCACAGCTTGAAGGTTCATATTCAATGCATGTGCTTTGTATTATGTTTGAAGTGATATTATTTAATCTGCAAGGGTTTGGCTTGTTACAATTTATGGGAGAGTGCCCATAGGCAGCCCATAGGCACTCTCCCATAAATTGTAACCAGGCAAAGATTTGTGCACAAGATTTGATGGTCAAAAATAATTCAACACTCTACCAGTTAACAAATGGAATAATCTGTTCTGTGTTATTCGGTGGGAAGGGGCTGTTTAACTGAATTTATGCCAATCCCCCCGGAATACTTTGATGTTGTCATTAACTCAAATAACTGATGGATTTTTACCACTGGTTACTAAATTCTGATATCGTATCGGTCCTATTGTCTACGGACAATAGTTATGTTCGAACTTAAAATAATAAATAGATACTTTGGCACTGTGAGGGTGAAAAATATTCATTTAACAGGAGCATTGAATTAGCATGAAGTTTCATTTTATTGTATACGGGAAATAAACGAACCAATTATTTGGGGGTTAATGATTGCTAATTTGTTTCGACGGTTTACAAGATTTCTTGTTCAGTTAACAGGACTTCACTCTATAACCTTTATTCAAATAACAGGTCAAAATTGTTTAAATTGTTCTGAAGGTATGGCAAATAGTTTTCTGTTTTTAATTTATATGCAATTGACGGGGTCATTTGATTAGCCATAACAAACCGTGTAATTAAGTTATGAAAAAAATCGTCGAACTCGTTCCAAAGAGGGGTCAGATGATATGGTTTCGTTGAAAAAAATTAAAAAATAATAATAACCATAATAAATTTTGATTTCCCCTACGCTGGGTACAGGGTTAATAACCCAATCAAGTCAGCTCCTCTGTGTTGCCAATAAGTATGTTTGAGAATAACCGTGTTATTGGGATTTTTTTTGTCTGTTTGTTTATATTCTTCTGGTAAAGTGTCTTTAATGTTTCGTGCGCCCTGGTCACCCTGATTACTTGAGCCATTCTTCAGTACCCATTTTGTCTTAGTCTGAAATTTCTCTTATTGTGCTATATAAGCTCTAGTCGTAGTTGCAGTGAGGTTGGTTCGTTGATGATAGAAGAAGAGTTCAAGAGGGGACATTTGATAGGATGTAGGATTTTGAGATCATCTCAACGATTCGAAAATTTACGAACTAGGGCTACTCGACTCGAATTATCGAAGCTTCGAAGAGTCCCAGTACTGACCCCAGATCTCATTTCGTTTTAACATCGCAGCTTTCCGACGAAAAGAATATGCGTTTGCCAGCTGGCGTATACCAAATACAGATATACTATTTTGCGACATCTTTTATCTTTGCGTGTGTTTTTAACCCTTTGAATATGAAAGATCGATTTTCGGCTTGCGGTACGACCTGAATTCATAAAGTCGATAGCTGCTCTCGGAATTTGTGCGGGAGACCAATCAAGATTTTCAGCGTGCAGTACTAAGGCCAATATTCAAGCAATGAATATAGACTCAAACAGATGGTGGCTCTGAACTGGTATGGAATATGCCATCGATGTTCAAAGGGTTAATAACAAATATGTTATTAGATCAGCTAATATCTCGTTTATTTGATTTACCGCCTTGTGGCGATATGTTTTGTATACCGTTGTGAAAGAGATACTAGTTTTGTAAGCCATCGAGGAGGAAAATTCCAGCGTATGTGCTTTTGATGGTTGAACAAACAAGATGGTTTCTGAAACGTAGAGGTATAGTTTGTTTGAAATAGGACTAAACTTTGTTACGCGTGACATGCCCCACACTAATTCCTATTTTTTCTACTTATTTTTTCAGAAAGAAACATGGCTAGTGATGCTGCGTTCGATACCTCTTTGGCCCTTCCCGATTATCGACAAGAAGTTCTGTCTCGTATGCGAGCATATACAGATTTCAGAATAGAGAGAACAGAATCGATAGAAGGTCTGTTTGCTACAAAAAGCCCAGAGGATAAACAATGCAAGGTTAGAAAAACGAAGAGACACGATGGGATGCTTTCATCAACAAGAATACACTGGACAAGAGTGCGTAAATGTGGTGATAATATTACAAGTAAACACAGTCATACAGATAAAACAGACACAATGGCACATGGATTTCATCCTCGTCTCACATCAACTATCATTGAAGACAAATTTGAACTTATGACACAGCAAGAATTTTATCCCAGGCATTCTACTCCCGTGAAATTAGAAGGAAGGCGAGAAATAGTGCAAGGATTTCTTGCGCTATCTATGTGTGACAGCTGTGTGTCGAATGACATTTTTCAGCTTGACGGGAGTATGAGGTGTGGAGACCAACTTGATACGGACTCCTGCAGTAAAGACAGTAACATTAGCGTCTGTTCGACAAGACGAGATGTTTTACCAACAGCCTCACCAGACATGCTTCGGTACGTCTATGGAAGTGAGGACGCTTCAGTTGTTGTTGATAGTGAGACTGAAAGTCACCCCACCTCGACACCGTACCGCACGGATTCGTTAACAGAAGTTACACCCATGTCTCAGACATCGTCTTTTCTGAGTTCCAGCTTTGACACTGATCCCACATCTCAGCAGCAGAACACTTCGACGAGCGCTGCTGTTGATCAAATGCGCGAGAAGATCGATGTGTGTATGGTTTGTAAGCGTGACACACCTAAGAAACCTAAAAAGAATGGAATATCTGTAGCCAAGAATATTCGAAAACTTAGACGGTTGCTACCGTTTTAGTTAACTCTGTTTATATATTTATGTGGATCATGAATTATTTATTTATACTTTTAATTCTTGTGCCAAGCCATATTCTTCGGACGTATATTTACGTATACTCTTGAGTACTATCTCAGCAGGACATATGTAACGTAAGGTCTTTGAAAGGGTGAGGGGTGGGGATGAGTCGGAATCAAAATAAAATGGCACATAAACTATTAAAACAACTTTTAGGATCCTCAGAAGCTTAAAAATTCGCTTCGATTTGTGTTGTAAATTTTCTCATCGCACTGATGCTGGGAAACTCTTACCAATTATCTCCCCTTGAACTGTTCTTCTATCATCAGGTCTCCTGAACAAAAACAGTTTAAGGAGATTCTACTTCCTGGATGTTTTGATTTTGATTTTTGATTGGTATGCTAAAAAAATAGTCGCCGTTGAATACAATGTATGAGTGGAGCCTGGCGATATATTTATGGTTGTAAGAAGAAGACAGACTCTCCACAAAATTGAAGTTCCACTTGCGGCACTATCTCCCATTTGTGATTTGAAAATGTTGATAAAACGGGACGTCCTAATTTCCCCCGATACATTGATTGTCCTCTCTGTGGTTTATCCATAGAGAGTACGGTGTATCATGGAAAGTTGTTTTAACCCTTTACTCAACTTAACGGTTAAAACCGGCCACGCTATTCATAAAAAAATCGCCAATTAATTTTCATTATTTTTTTCACTTGTTCTCTCAAAAACATAGGTTATGACCCCTCTTTGGAACGAGCTCGACGAACTCGTTCCAAAGAGGGGTCATAACCTATGTTTCTGAGACAAAAAATGAAAAAAATAATGAAAATTAATTGGCGATTTTTTTATGAATAGCGTGGCCGGTTTTAAGTCATTCAAGAATTTTGTTTGCAAGTGTCGTCTGATTCTCAGGTTAGGTAAAGGGTTAAAATATAAATGTTCTAATTTGTACGTAGTTTCTGTGAAACGCACAGGCTCCACCCTGATACTTTTTTATAGCATCGGCTGTAAAAAAAAGTATTAAAGTGCATAGGCACTTCACAGAAATTTGATGCATGGTCCTCGTGTTACAGGCTCGATATGTTACACTTATCGGCGTTTAATTTATACCAGAATCACACATTGACAGAATTACATATATAGGTTTAATATATATATCTGGAAAAGAAATTGATACAATGTTTCACATACAAGAGTGCAAAAGAATTTATATTTCAAATCCTAAGACGCTACCACCGCACTGCATTTGATTCTCATATTTCTAACTTTTTTCACCTGGGCCGAACCACAGTCGCCCCGGTGGAGCCGGCGATCGAAATCGGCATTTAGCGCTCCTCTCCAACAAAATTTCTGGTTACACGCCCGAAGAACGTACGATAATATATTCAACGCGTTCTTATAAATCTTCATCCAACAGTTTAGGAAAATACGCCCAGCAACCACCGTATATTCCCCATTTCAAGATTCATTTTATTCTCCTTTTGCATTCAAAATAATAGGAAAGGAATAATGCATTAAAATACCAATTACAGACCAGACATGGGATCTATTACCTATATGTATGTACTTTTTCCATGTAACTGTTATATTTTCATATTTGTACGCTCGGGTACCTTGTCTGTGTAAATAGTATTGTTTTGTTTTTGTTTTTTGCTACGCTCTGGTATATTATCCATCTAAATATTATTGTTTTGTTTTTCATATGGAATATTAGTGCTATACAGTCATGTTACGAAACTAATTAAATAAATATCGCCCATAGCAAAGAGTTGTTTTTATATTCGGTCATCTCAATTTCACATGTCAGCATACCCCCCCCCCCCCCCACACCCCCACCCTGATTCTATTGTATTTATTGGGTTATAACCCTTTACCTAACATGAAAAGCAGACGACACTTGCAAGAAAATTCTTGAATAACTAATTTTGTTTTCATTATTTGTCCCCAAAACATAGGTTATGACCCCGCAAAGAGGGGTCATAACCTATGTTTTTGAGACAAAAAATGAAAAAATAATGAAAATTAATTGGCGATTGATGAGAATAGCGCTGACCTTTTTTTGGCCGTTATGTTGGGTAAAGGGTTAACGATAGCTAGGGCCACCTCGCGGTGGACAGTTTTACGGGTGGGGGATGCTGGAGTACCCGGACGGAAATGCCGAGCATCGATGATGAACTACCTGATTCCCCAACGTACTAACGTAAGCAGGGTTAGCCTCGGTTGAAGGGGGGGGGGGGGGGTGCACCGTCGACATGCAGTACACCTTGTAGTACACGGCGTCACCGCGCCTCCCATGCTGGCAATCGGAATTAAGTGTCTTGCCCAAGGACACAATGCAGTAACAACCGGTCAGGATCGAACCGGGTACGTTTCGGTTTGCTCTTACTGCTGAGACACCGCGCGCCCTCCAATTTGTATGATCCAGTAATCATATATCCTTCATTGTCCCTCCCCACTTCCCTATTATACTCCCCGTGAATCTTATTATGTAAGACTGATATATTATAAGTTATTGTGATGAATTGACGGTAACATGGTCTGAGGTTTGCGGCTCGGAGCTTATGTTCAACTGAGACGCGAAGCGTCGTGGTTGAACGTACGCTCCGAGCCGCAAACCTCAGACCATGTTACCGTCAATTCATGTTCCAATAAGACACTACCCATAGCCCAAAACCTACATTGTGAAACACTAGAGGTTTATTTACTAAACTTGTGATCGTTAAAAAGTTTCCTTTTTCAAGGCAACTTTTAGCGATCAAAAGTTTAGTAAATAAATTCTCGTGTACCACACGGCGGCACTGGATAAATAATCAATAAACCAGATAAACTCATCCCATCTCAGTTCAAATCTTAAATCGGTTTGCAATTTAAACAACACGTCACCCGGAACACCGTTTGCTGCACGCGTGGAAAATGCAGAACAATGAAGAGGCTCGCTGGTTACTCCGTTGTTGAAGCAATTACGAAACGGGCGATGTCATTTCAAATATTTCGCGTTGTGACGTCTGACGGTAACATTTGTCACTGGAGCAGTAAACATAAACAAAATTACGCCAGCTCTTATCCAATCAGAGGGCGAGGACTTTACTCTTATTGGAACACTGGCCATTCTAATGGAATGTGCTCGATGGTATTGACCTTATACTGGACGCCATGCGAATGTTGTGGACGATGCGATAAAATAATAGTTAAGTATTTTCTTGTGGGTTTGGAATTTCGATATCGTGTGGTTCCTCTAATTTCAAGCTTGCTGATGAACGAAGCCAAGTAAACAAACCAACAGCCGCTAGCAGATTGAAATTAATCTGAAAATCAAAACGTATTATCACTTGGTATAACTTTGACGCAACGACTCGTTGCGTCAACATTATAACAAGTTATTGTATATTTCAGACCAAATTGCCCCAATGTACTTGTGCAGCCAATATTATGTTTACAACCAGATAATGCAAATTATCGCATCTCTCGGTCTCGTTAACAGGGGCCAGTGAACAGATTTATTGGCACCAATCCCCGTGGAAACCCCGAAAAGTGAGGCAGTGCTCGTTTACTGTGATAAATAAATTCTGTTTTACTGGTAAAATACCCCCAGTCACCGATGCTTGGGGCGGAAGTCCTCCAAAATGACCACTGTGGGTGTAAACGATGGACTAAACTTGACTTGATCTCCGTGTTGCGGTCCCGATTAGCCATCGTGCAGAAATATGTGACCTTAAATACCAATAAAAGGAATAAATAAATTGGCATCATAGCTTGTTTTTATGGTAGCATACTATTGAATCGAACCGAATCTCGAAGTTTTGTTGGGTCCTAATCTGATCCACAAGCCATGCATTTTATTATTATTATAGTAAACAAATTTCAAGGTAAAAAAATTTTTTTTACCAAAATAGCACCATAAGGTGCTATTTTAGTAAGGGAAACTTGTTTACTAAGAAATTCCCACCTCTGATATTACATAAATGCAAATTAAATATACACCAACTATACAGTGAAATGATGGTTGTGATGTATAGAACACATTTACAAGTAACTCACAAGTTGTCAGTAGGCACCAATGGTTCCTGGAAGTCTGCTACCGTATTAGTACCAGAACTGATAATAAAATAATATCAAGGATGTTCTTCAGATATCCAAGAACAAAGCTAGGCATTCAAAACACAACAGGACTGCATTTGGGGGGAAAGGACAACAGAATCTGCACTTTCTATTTAAGATGGATCCCATGACCGACGGACATGTTCATCACGAATGTTCATGGAATAACAATCGCGTAATTCTATGAAATTCAAACAGATGTCGTGATACCTTGCAACAAATATGGCAACTGTGTAGTCTCCGTATGATAATACTGTGTATTATGAAGGCGATTTTTGTTATTATTTGAGTTTAGATGGTATTGTATATCGATGCTTTTTCGGCCCAGATAACCTTGACCAAAATGTAAACAAACTGACAACGAAAACAAAGCCGAGAGTTTTGGAATTTACCCCCACGCAGCTCTGTCGTTGAGGTTTGAATAATTTGATTTTCTGGCTTTGTTCTTGGATATATGAAGCTCATTTCGACATGAGTTGTTCTTCTGAAAAATTATTTTATCAGTGCTGGTACGAATACAGTAGCAGAGGTTCAGGAACCATAGACGCCTGCTGCCAACTGTATGAGTTGACTGCATACATTGTTCGTGTTCTATTCATCACAACGTTCATTTTATGGCTTCGAATTCATTTGTGAATCTCAAAATTTTTCTTCATTTTTTTTTAGATTCACAAATGAATTCGAAGCCATGCTTTCTAACTTGACGAAGCCGATTGATGTGTGTATTTTGCATGCATGCCAGGCCATTTTTGTCGTTTGGGCCATATTTGAGCATAGTCTTTGTAACAGTCATTGCTCAGGCAACCCCAGAAATGGTCACAGATAATGCCAAATGAGGAAGTTTCCCTTTTTGATGTATCAACCTCGTCTTTTGTTTTACCAATTTGACACAGACCTCATGTAAAATGACACAGAATTGTGGTGGTGATAAAAGCCACATTGGACATTCTTCATTTTACATTGATGCACTCGCTCATGACATCATACTTGTTCTTGTGAACTGTGTGGATTTGACCCTAGATGAACTTCCTAAAAAGGTAAACACACAAGAAAAATAGCAGCCTTTGTGAAATTTAAACAGCCTAAATTAAATTAGCCATGCCGCCTGTTCCTTGCAAGAATGAGAAAAAGATTTCCCCGAGTCTGTTCCAGAAGGATTGCAGAATATAACTACTCAGTAAATTTAAGGTATTTTATTGTATAAAATCTGGTCTCTCATTTATGCCATAGTAGACTTTCAGGCAGTGCTTTCTGCCACATGTTAACGGTTCCATGGCACATTTCAGATTCCGCAAAATCTATGTTTCATTCAAAAAAGATTGATATATACTTTATTGGGGTTATTCCTTTCTGGCCTTCTCTAGACTTTGGAGAAAATAACCTGAAACATGACCAAAGTTGGGAAGGGCGTCCCCTTAAGGTGGTGGTCATATGACCAAAAATGGCTGAAAATTTTGTATGTGGATCTATCTCGTGTACAAAATATGTCTCCAAAAAATATGTCTCCAAAAAGTGTTTTAAAATCAAAATGTTCATTAAACTCAATTTTAAATAATATTTTTCTAGACACTTATTCTCATTGTCGGGAGGTGCATCCTCTATAAAACCAATGTCGACAGTTCTCTCTTTTTGTAGTATATATGAGCTGAGAATTAAAATTTTTATATACTGTGTCAATGTTAAAGACGCTGGTGTAAACAGAAAACAGCCATCTTGAAAACTTTGTTCGACAAAACCAGGCAGTGGTGTTATCCAAGGTGTGTTTGCCCCAAATACCCCAAGAAAATCACCACGGACACACTTCAATTTTCTGGATGACTGTGTCTCTATTGTTTGTGAAACATCAGTGATTGTATCCAGACAATAATCGTCTTGTCTGGATATAATGCAACTGATACAGTTATGATCACATTAACCCCTTACCTACCGCAGACCCCATCAAAATTTATTATTTTAAATATCTTTTTTTAAAAAACAAATTTCCAAACATTTGAAAAAAATCATATCATGCTAAATGACATGACCTCTATCCGTCATTCAGCGCGCCCTTGTCTAGAACAGGTTTATCAAACGCTGAACATGGCACGTACTTTGAACCTCAAAGGAGAATGGATCAACATTAAAATATCCAGAAAGTGGAATTTTCAGTCTCAAGATCTGCAGAAAAAGATTCAAGCAATGCTTCAGCCATTTGGGCCTCCGTTGGATGAAACACTTCTTGAACTTCTGTTGGCTTTTTCACATAATATCGCGGTTTGCCTTGATTAAATGGCCACACTGCGTCTGTTTTAGTGATAATCATTCTTCATACACTGTATCTTTGTTTAGTGACAGCTTTGTGGGACCAGTCAAGCTCTGACTGGCGCATTCGCATTCCGCAAGATACCGTTGAAACACAGGACCGCGGTCATGGCCGGACCACCGCTGCTCTACCGGTACACAAACGAGCTAGACCGACCCACGGGGCCGTCCAAGGTAGTCCGAGGAGGTCGATGGTGGCATTGTAATGTGTCAAATTATCACTAGTTCGCTAGACCAACTTAACCCGTGATAAGTTGTGATGTAACTGTTCGGATCGATGCGATCAAGTTGAAATGACCGTTTTGCTTTTATCAATTCTTATAGATTCTTACTTAACCCTTTACCTAACGTAACGGCCAAAACTGGCCTGCGCTATTCTCAAAAATCGCCAATTAATTTTCATTATTTGTTTCATTTTTTGTCTCAAAAACATAGGTTATGACCCCTCGTTGGAACGAGCTCGTCGAGCTCGTTCCAACGAGGGGTCATAACCTATGTTTTTGAGACAAAAATGAAAATAATTAGTTTATTCAAGAATTATTTTTGCAAGTGTCGTCTGCTTTTCAGGTCAGGTAAAGGGTTAATTAGTTTCATATCGGTCGAGATATCCAGCCCGAAATAATTTCATATCAGTTCGCGACCGAAGGTAGAAGGCTGATGTGAAGCTACGGAAGGCTGATATCTCGATGATATGAAACTAATCAAGTAATAAACCTTTTATTTAATAAGCCAAATCAAATAATTTCATAACTGGGGAAGCCCCGACGTTTGGATAGCTGAACTGTCTCTTCCCTCGCATCGACGAATCTAAGCTTACGACTCGAGATCTGGAGTCTGCGTTACATTTCCGATACAACTCTCTTCTTTTTTTCTCTTCCTACGCACAATCCCCACTCAAAGTCGTCATTAATTCCTCGTCATTCGAAAACTCCGCTTCAAATCACGCCATTAATAATAATAATAACACTTTGGCCAGCCGCTGATTTGTCGCGGTTCTCGGACGAGAAGGCCATGGTTACCCCTGTACTCCCAACTGCCTCCCTATTCCCACGCTTCTCCTCTCCTCCCAACACTCGGAGACGAACTGCTTGATGCTTGATGATATCCCTTGTCCCATTCTTCCCAATCTCTCCGATTAGCATATTAACCCTCTCCTTTGAGTCTCCCCCTGGCCACATGTCCTTCATTCTCCCATCACACTTCCCCATTATACTCCCAGTGAATCTCATTCTTTTAGGCTGATACTATTATTTTAATATTATAATTAATATAACACCCGTTTTCTCGATTGCGTTCCTCGAGTAACGGTTTCGATATGAACAAATTCGTTGCGCCTAGTAAAGACTCTTCAAGGGGAACAACTCAAGGTTGGTTTATATCGGCCGAAATCGGCGTCATATCTACCGAATTTGATTCTCAGTGGGAACCCTGAGAAGTGTGACATTGCTTGGGGAATAGTTCCAATTTGTCAGTATTAGATGTAGAGGATCTCCAACGAGTCCGCAGTTTATAGCGTAAATTACGAAATGAGTTCTGTAAACGAGGTCTGGACAAGCATTTGACGAGGTCAAAATATAATTTGCTGGGCAAGTTTCACAAGCTTCACAATATCGGAGGGATTCTCTTGATCACTTGATCCAAACCTGATGAAAGATGTCTGATGGATCGCGAAGCATAAGACTTCAACTCTAGGAGTCAAACAAATCCACTCTAGGAACACACAAACATTGTTTCTAATAACGATATTTTAATGAAATTATATAACTGCATCCAAAATGGCATAACAAATTTTAATTGCAGTAATACTGGCTCATTGAAGCGACAGTTGGAAACTCATAAAGTGGCATCACTCGAAATGTTTTCACAACAAATTGAAAACAGAGTATGAGAGGTCATGGTTCCAGTTTCCCGCAAGAATGCAACTGCACACACATCAGGCTACTTCCTGAATGTTATTGACTGATTACACTTTTACCGCTTTTAACCCTTTTCCTAACAAATAGACCGTATACTTCCGCGTAATGTACAAATTCAACCCCTGAAAATGTTTTTCTTAAATTTTTACAAAACCTTACCATGTGACACATCATTGGAACGAGCTTTACGGGCCCGCTCCAATGAGGGGTCACATGACATGGTTGTGTTGAATTTCTGTTGAAAATGTGAAAAATTGGTATTTAAAATAATGAATTTTGATATCGTCTGAGTTGTGTAAACCGTTAATGTATGCGTTTTGAGGCTGGAAAAGGGTACGAAAATGGGTCAGCTCGGGTGATAAGACGCGGTAATCAACGCCTGGTGTGAAATCCTCCATTTGGACAGCATGAGTAAAATCGACTGGCTGAACTTGATTTTGTGCTTGTTCTGTGGTCATGATATAACTACATATGCTGAAAATAACTTCAAAAGCCAATAAATAGACACAACGACTCGGTGTGATGACTGGTCTCTGGGCTATTTCTTCTAATGGACGAAACGTTGCGTCAAAATAATAATTTATGATTTTATATTTCTTTTAGTACATCCTTTTGGGTATAATAAATTTCATGTCCATTTTGCATCAAGGTTAAGATAACCAATTTTACAGAGCGTCGGAACAACAGACGGAGAATAAAAATAGTTGATTATAAACTTCTAGCATCGCTCATAACGCTGGCATTTATTGTGTGTAGGCTTTCACAGTGCACAAATTTGCTTTAGAGTGAGGGACAGTCAATAATTCAACGAATGTAAAAAGGAAAGAACAATTTCTTTAGACTAATTTATTAAATAATTTTATTACGTAAATAAATAGCACTAATACTGAACAATCGATAACAAAACATCAACAACAATCAATATCACATTACTGATAAAAGATGAATATTTTTAATCGTTTTTAAAACGAGTCAAAAATAGTCCGACAACAACCGAAAGAAAAGAAAATAACTCATTATAGCAAAATTCGTCATTTCGAAATCCAAAACGTAGTTTGTAGCCCTCATTGGAATGAACAGCTTCAAAGGAAGTGGGTCAGTAAAACCCTGAGTAATACAATATAATTGACGCATACATTATACCAATAGCAGAGAAAAAAAGCAAACTATACATGGGTGATAATTAAAAATCAGTAAATAAAGAGAACAGTTTACAAGTGTCGTCTGCTACTACCCGTGTTGGAAAAAGAGTTAAAATGGTAGCAGCCGTCTAAGTTTTCTGATGTTCTTGACCATACTTGCTCTGTTTTTTATTGACTTTTTTGGTGTTTCCAGTTGGAAAACAGTCTTCCTCTCATTCATATTGTCCAGACCACCATTCATCGGGTAGGTATGTTGTTCGTTTGTAGTTTCAAGGGTAGGAATGAGGCTGTCATTGAGAAACGACGAGGCCTGTGATAGTGGCGTTACTTCAGCCAAAGAGTCCGTAAACTCAGATGAGAGCGAGAGATCACTAATAGTTCCTTCGTCACTGCCAACAACAATCGAAGCATCTTCGCTTCCATAGACAAACCTATACATGTTGTGTGTTATTCTGTTCCCTGTAACACAACGTTCTGTCAATGAAATGCTGTAGCTACTATCTGTATTGTAAGACTCCATATCAAGTTGATCTCCACATCTCATACTTCCATCAAGTTTGAACAAGTCATTTGACACACAGCTATCGCACATTGATTCCTCAAAATTGTGTTGAGCCCCTTCTCTCTTCTCTTGAAACTCTTCACATTTGACAGGAGTAGAATGGCGAGGATATATTTTACGATGTGTGATATATTTTTTGTTATCCTCAATGACTGTTGATGTGAGGCGTGGCTGAAACTGGTGTGCCAATGGGTCAGTTATGTGTATTTGCGGCTCTTTACATATAAAGATATCGTTTATCTCAGATGTTCGTTGTATTCCTGTTAATGACATCTTAGCAACATGTTTCTTCACTCCATTGAGATTGCAGTATTTTATCTCCGGGCTTCTGGATGCAGCTAACAGACATTCTAGAGATTTTATTCTATCTATTCTGTAATCGGAATATGCTCTCTTACGAGACAAAATCTCTTGTTGATAATCAGGCAGAGTCATAGAATCACTAACTGTAGCATCTTGAGCCATGTTTATCTCTGAAAATAGATATAAAAAAGAAAAGATAAATTTCATGTCCACAAACGGAAATAATCTGAATGTAGTAGCGTTCATTTCCTCGTTAACTAACGAACACACGCAGTTATGAATCACATCTTCATCAACTCCTCCCTGCATATCGCAATTTCCAGTGCGCAGGTAAAACTTGCCTTTACTTATCACGGCTATGAAACGATAGTTTCGAGAATTTTATGAACTACCAAAATAACGAAAATAAAACTTATGAGCCCGCAACGGAACAATGCCGACGAACTGCGCAGATAATCGGCCACGGCGTGAGTAAAGTAATTAGATTATACAGAATGTTGGACATCAAAGGAAAAAAAATCAAGACTTGTGTCTGAAAGATATTTTTACCAGACACTGGACACAAGATCATATTTTCCGTATGTATGCGCCTCCTAGTTATCTGTAAAACAAAGAAGCGTACATAGATGGCCAAAAGTCAGTGGAAACACTTTTTTATAGATTTTTAGCATGATTTGCAAGGGGGAAAACAATACATTTTATGAATGACAGGGGAACAAAACTCAGATGGTAAACTGGCAAAATTCAACAATCAGTATAAAGAAAATACAGTGACCTTTCAGATGGCATGTGCTTCCATACTGTATCTTTTGAACATTTTATTTAACCATTTACCTAACATGAAAAGCAGACGACACTTGCAACAAAAATCATGAATAAATACTTGTTTCATTTTTTGTTTCAAAAACATAGGTTCTGACCCCTCACTGGAACGAGCTCGACGAGCTCGTTCAAATGAGGGGTCATAACCTATATTTTTGAGACAAAAAATGAAAACATAATGAAAATTAATTGGCGATTTTTGAGAATAGCGCCGGTCGGTTTTTGTCGTTACGTTGGGGTTAATCTTAGAAATTGTAGAACTTTCCCATCTCCGTAACGCTAATTTCCAATCCACAAAACGACAATTTCAGGAGAGACTAACCAGACCGTTTTGAGACTAATTTGAAGATAAAAGCTGGTCATGAATACTAGTTTGATCATATATACTTATGCACAACCTCGGTCTTTTCATATTTCCAGATCCTTAAGAGAAAGCTATCTAATTCTGCTCGTTTTCTCTTCCCATTGTGCTTCAACTCACGAAGCAGGGAGAGTCGGGAACCGGGAAGCTGTCTCGCAGAGATTGGCCTTCAGATTGTTCTAGTCCATAATCTGTTCCTCACCTTGTCACATTTGCTGCGTCGCTTCTGGTCTATTCTGAAGCAATGGGTTATGTGTTTTTGTGATTCAAGTCGGATCTGTTACAGCGCCAGAAATTATTGCCTGTTGCCAAAGTCCCAGCGATTACACAACTTTAACCCTTTGAACACTGGTGGTATCTTCCATGTCAGTTCAATGACAACGAGTGAAAGAGTCCATATTCATTATTTGGGGGTAGACCCATCAATACTTTCAACGTGCAACCTTTAGGGCTTCACATTGAAAATATTGATTGCTCTACCACTCACATGCCCTTGGCACCCATTCCACTTAACCCTTTACCCAACGAAACGGCCGCATCCGCCCGCGTAATATGCAAATTCAGCAGTTGAAAAAATATTATTTTTCAAAAAATTTCAACAAAACGATATCATGTGACCCCTCGTTGGAACGAGCTTGTCGAGCTCGTTCCAACGAGGGGTCACATGATATGATTTTGTTGAAATTTTTTGAAAAATTTAAAAAAAATGATATTTAAAATAATAAATTTTGATATCGTCTGCGTTGGGTAAAGGGTTAATGATGAAATTGTGACCTATCATGTTCCTGGGCCGGAAAAACGGCATCTAGTGTTCAAAGGGTTAACAGCTATTTAAAATATATATATATATTAGACGATGCGGGGCATCCTCTCTAGATAATGCAGTACTGATAGGTACTGGCATAACCCAGAATCGCCGCGTACCACTTTTGAAATTGATGAAACTTCAATATAACAGCACTGAGATTGGCCGTACAAATTCTTCTGGTACATAATCTGCCCCTTGCCCTGTCGTGTTTGCTGCGTCACTGCATGGCTATTCTAAAGCAATGGGTTAGATGTGTATGTGATTCAGGTCGGATTTGTTACCAGCACCAAAAATTATTGCCGGTTGTCAAAGTCAGAGATTACAAATCTTTAACAACCATTTTTAAAAACTTTAGAGGATACGGGCATCCTGGCTAGATAATATATTACCGATAAGAATTAGCATAACATAGAATCGGTGGGTAACACTGTTGAGATTGGTAAATTCTGTCGGAAATTTTTATGGTCTTGACTTCTCGCCTATCGCCAGGGACGTGGTTAGAGGGTCATGTGTCCTGTTTCGGTCGGGGTATGCCTCCTCTGAATTCTCAAATGTACCCCCTCACTGGCTGTCAAACATCCATTATTTTATAAAAACTACCCCCCCCCCCTCCACCCCCTGCCCTCTATGTGTGTGAGAAATTTCCAAATGGTCTTTGTGATCTACCAATTGCGGAAGAAATCTTAATATAAATCCCCTCTCACCCCACCCCCTCCCCCGTGTTCGAAATATATATCCTTTGCATTCTAAAGTTGGAAAAGCGTCATCTGCAATGCAATCTACTATCATGGGTCCAGTGGTGGACTGACATATTGGGAAGGCGGGAGTCACCTGACTGGGACTACATTGTCATTGTAAATTAATGATTAAACTTATCCTCACAAGGTGCGTTGGATCAGGCACACGAACTATTCCAGATAAACTATCCAAAGCCTTTCAACTTTAATCGTTGCAGAAATAAACCATTCCCCATAAAATATTATTAATTACCTTATTTCCTGATATAAACACACTTTTTAAAATCCCTGTGCGAATATGAGATTTCCAATATACCTTTCACAAAGCGTTTAATTGAATACTGATTTGTGGAATATGGAGGGGATATATATATTGTTGGTGCAAAATTGTGTCTCTATAATATAAATGCAGTAACGATGTGTTGAACATAATCATCGTCTTACAAACACTTCCGTTCGCATGTAAACAAACAAACAATACTTTTACACTTGTAAACCCCAGAAAGGTGAAGAAAGAGATGTAGTTTACACAACATTTCACTTCAATGTGTTTATTATTGATTAGTAACGTTATTACTATCCATTGTGTTAGTGGTAATTGATTAACTGTTAGTTTTTTTTTATCACGTGTATCCTAATTACAGCCCGCAAGGAAATATTCAGACAGTGACAAGCTAGCTCAATGCCATATGTACTAGGTTTTGTACACAGCAAATTTATGACTGTTTTATAAAATTAACTCCCATATCTTCAGATACGCATCAAGATAAATGCATCCTACCAGTAAAGTTCTCAAGAAAGAATACACTTGAACAACATTTTCTGAGCAATATAAAAAGACAAAAGCTTGCATAACATCCTTGTAAGGACTAAATTAGAGCCCATCAATGAATAAAATAAATTATTGACAGCCAATTTAACCAGTTCCGAAGCTCATCACTTAGTTTAAATCAATTTTATGCATATTTTATATATCTTTTGTCATGTTTGAAACCCATCAGAGCTCAGTAAATGAAAACAATTTTTCGGCGGCATATTAAAAGAAAAAAACGTTTCAGTAGGAAATGTCTGTGCCAGTGCGAATTTTTAACCTCAAACACACACACACACAAACACACACACACACACACACACACACACACACACACACACACACACACACACACACACACACACACACACACACACACACACACACGCACACACACACACACACCCACACAAACCCACACACACACACCCTCACACACACACACACACACGCACGCACGCACGCACGCACGCACGCACGCACGCACGCACGCACGCACGCACGCACGCACGCACGCACGCACGCACGCACGCACGCACACACACAACACACACACACACAATTAACTCTTTAGTATTAAAAACTACATACGTACACAGCTGCAAATTACTAAAGAGTGTTTTCTACATCATTATTGGCTGTCTGGACAAGCAGCCAATAATGGTGTAAAAAAGCTGTCAAAATAAATGCATCCTACCAGTAAAATTTTCAAGAAAGAATACACTTGCAACAATATTATCTGAGCAATATAAAAGGGACAGTTTGTGGCTTTATGAGGGCTTAAGAGTTTAAAATGTTTTATAGGGTATAGTGTCCTTATTTGACACAAACGTGATTGAACACAAATCGGGAGAGGTACACGAAATCCTCGACTGAACGTTTTTTAAGTCATAATTTCTTTAAATAAAGTAATACAATAAAATTATATCGAGATTTCATTTTGATCTGACTTCATAGTGCGAACAACCAATTAGCCATGGACTACCCGCCTAAGAAAATCAAGAACACTTTGCTTGTGCTGGATGCTAGCTTACTTCTCAACTGGAATGTCCAGGTTGAGAGTGACTGCGTCCAGCTTACCACAACATACAAGGCAAAGCCCACCTCTGGGAGTGGTAGCACCTTTCGCGGGCCCATCCGCACTGGTCCACCCCAGAGGAATGGAAAGGAGACTGCCACCGAGACACCCGTGGAAAACAAGAGAAGAAGCAAAAGACGAAGAAGAAGTCACCGGCCACCAAACGTCGGGATGCCAGGCGAATGGAGGCGTGGATCGAGCGGAAAAGGGCTGTTACCGGGAAACAGGAGACGGAGAGGGTGACGCCTGTCGACTCACCTCCTAAAACTGCATCACCAAACCCAAACTGTATCTCTACACCAAAGAGGTCGAAGGGAGAGGAGAAGCAGGAGCTGGTGGCTGAGGAGATGGAAGTTATCCAATCTGTACCTGGATCTCCAACCAACCTCAACCAACCGGACCCCATATAAAGTTCGACCTTGGACTCCGAATGCGAATCTGTGAAGACAGAAGACATTCCCTGGGAATGTACATACAAAGCCTAGACGAACGAACTAAAAAGCGCTTCGGTGAACTCAAGCTGGATTTTAATGGTACCGCCGATGACTATTGGGAATCCATAAGACTTCAGGAGGGATGAGCTTATGGAGCATACGACTTTCTTCTAAACAAACCTGAGCACTTGGAAGCATCCAAGGTCCGCAACCCCTACTTCCATAGATGGCTGCGACTGAAAACCGCAAAAACAACAACTGCCACGCCTTCTCCTACCCAGCCACCTCCTGCTAAGAAGAAGAAGTAGAAACGGTACAAGCGCAACTGAGTACCTTAACCCTCCCATCCCTTACCACGCTCAGACATAAAGGAAAACTAACATACTGTTACCGAGGGTCGAAAGGGGCTTGCCCCACAACGTCCCCGCGCGCCTTTGGCGCGCTAAAATTATTTGTCTTGTCTTTATGAGGACTTAAGAGTTAAAAATAGTATCATTGTTTGACACAAAAGTGACTGAACACAAATCGGGAGAGGTACACGAAATACTCGACTTAAGGTTTTTCAAGACATAATTTTTTTAAATAAAGTAATACAATAAAATTATATCGAGATACGACAGCGAATGTTTTTCAGTATTTCATTTGTGAGGAAATAGTGTCTCAATTTTGATGTAGGTCTACTTCAGTTGTATTCTAAGTGCCAGGTGGTCAGGCTCTTTATTGTTATTCTGTGTGACGTCGATTAGGTGTGGTGCCTTCTGAATTGTTACGGAGCATCATATGTATCCATACTTCGAGATGTTCCCGGGGTACGGAGTAATGCAGACAGGTGGAAAACACAGTATTGAGCGATTTCGCTGGATTAGGAGTAACCAGGGAAATCGTATGCGAATAAAGATAAAGATCAGAAAAGATTTGAGAAATAGACAGAAAGCGATGTGTGTTTGAATCGGTGGGTGTTTTACATAACGAGTTGGAATAGACCAGACATACTATAGTGTTTATTACACACCCCATGCATTAAAATTCAGTTAAATAAACAAATTTTAAACTCAAAGGTGAAGAGTCCGTTTGTTTTGTCTGTAGCTGTACTGATCAAATTAATCGATGAAAAATCAAAACAACTTTTTGGGAACCAGTCTAAATTACATTCGTTACCTTTTCTATTGGGCGTGTTTGTTGAAATTCGTATCGCTGTTTCTCTTCGGCTGATGACCATTCGCGCTTAACCATTTGGTGGCTATTACTGATAGTAAAAATAGTACAAATTTGGGTAGATTTGCAAAACAGCTGGGACAAACTTTTTTAAAAGAAGTTCGAAGCATGTCAGGGTGTCCGAGGATTTTCCGAAATAAAGTTGACCAATTTAGATATATGGGGATCCGCAGACGAGATGGCCAAGGGACTGGGCTAATGTTGTGGTTGGAAATGACTACTTTCTAATATTATCTCATTTTTGGTTAACTACGTTTTTGTGAAACGACTTTATTTTGCTTTGGACGTTTTCATTTTCACACAACGCGACAGACGATCGATAATTGCATAACGAAATTTGGAAACTTTTCGAAGCGTAACTAATGACTCGATGGGAAAGGAACTAGTATAAACGGTGTTGGAAAAAAGTTCCGGCTTGTACATCACCAGTTGAATACAGAAACATTTATGTCATAGCGTCGATTCCGTTAAATACAAGGGTTTAAAGTTTAATGGATATGTAATTAAACTGTGTCGGAAGTATATTTTATTAAGATTTCCAACGGCGGTGACACAAACTTATGTTTCACATTACGTGGGAACCTAATATCCAAACAAGATGAAGAAAGATAATTAACCCTTTACCCAAGGTAACGGCCAAAACCGGCCAGCGCTATTCTCAAAAATCACCAATTAATTTTCATTTTTTGTCTCCAAAACATAGGTTATGACCTCTTTTTTGGAACGAGCTCGTATAGCTCGTTCCAATGAGGGTCATAATCTATGTTGTTGAGACAAAAAAAATTAGTTATTCAAGAATTTCGTTTGAAAGTGTCGTCTGTTTTTCATGTTAGGTAAAGGGTTAATGGAGTTAATGGAGAACAATAGATTAGAGGTCACATACCTAGAAAGCTACAAAGGGGATGGCCGAAGTAAAGAAAGTAACCAGAGAGAGTGCCGTGGAGGATTGTAACCAACGTAGACAGGGAAAGCCGTCCTTAGACGGGCGGTGAAATAAAGAGAAGTACAATTACGGGGAAACTAATATTTGTTTTCAGTCCGAGCTGAGCGGGTAGGAAAGGAGCACCCGACGGCCAGCAGTGGTTATTAAGTCCTTGTTTATCCGAGGAATGGGGATAAGAATAGGCTGGCCGAAATGTCAATATTAAACACAGAAAAGCGAAAAAATTCACAAACTCTGTCAACACAGAAAACGGCTGCAGTCAAGAGTCTACATATTTTAAGCAAAGTTTTAGTTTATTTAACTGATCAGCACTTCACGAGAACAGCATCATTCGCTCTCTCAGCAGAATGTAGACCCCTCTCTCCTCAGCCCCTACGTGTCCGTTAGGCTTTAAACTAGACAGTTGTTTGTACTTTTATTCGATATACCTAAATCGACATCTTTGTTGGCAATATTTGGCGTTATTCGCGAAAATCGGCAATTGTGTCGCATCATGTGCTATTCTGGAAGTAGACACACGAAGCGCCATTAAGAGAACTGTGCGTAACATGAGTCCACATAATCTATTTCTCTCATGGAAAGAGACGGTTTAAATAAGCAAAAAGCGTGATGCCGAATCCTTGTAATTTTACACAGGTATTTATATAATTATGCTTAACGTGTACCTATGTTCTTACTGTTAGCTGTGTATCTTTCCATTGTACAGGTTTTGCATATTTCTTTTGTTGTTTAGTACAATTAATACTGTTTAAACTAATCCAAAGAGCCGACGACACTTGATAAAAGAATTCTTCAATAAGTTTCAAGTTTCATTTTTGCCTAAAAATACTAGCTAATGACCTCTTATTGGAACGAGCTCGTTCCATCGACGGTTCATCAGCTATGTTTTTTAAACAAAAAAATTAAAAAATGATATAATTTGAATGGCGATTTTTTAGATAACACCTGTCGGTTGTATTCATTAATTGGATAAAGAGCGAAGCGAATGTATGAGAAATAAACTATTAAAATAAAGTTTTAAAAATCCCGACCGAACGAAATCAGTTTTCTATTGCATATAACCTTAAACGAACAATTTTTTTTTTCTGGCCAAAAGGTATCACGGAACTAAATATTTTCCCACAGGCGACCATTATAACTATCAGGCAAACAAAAATATGATGGCGTCACTTTAAGTTTTGCATTCAAATATCTTTGTCAAGTATAGCCCTTCAGACAACTTTTTCTGACCCGAAAACAGGGGGTCATGCAACAAATAAGAGAAAAAATTGACAGCAAGGGAAGTGCCGATCATGTGCACATATTTTTCAGGGAATTCCATACAAAAACACACCAAATGTAAATTGTATTTTTTGGATCCATAAGTCATCAAATCACCCTCTTTTTCATCTGGAATATTCATCAATAATGCAAGGTGTCAATAGAATGCTTCAAACGTTTATTGAAACAATTTATTTTCCCCAAGGCTGTTTATTTTTAGAGATTGCATCACTTCCGTGCAACATTTCAAAGCGGGTATTTCCAATTCAAATATTTAGTTCAGTGATACCATAAACCATTCAATTGGGTAATTCAAGTTTTACATATAGAGACGGGGACTCCGATCTCTACCAGTAGAAGTCGGAATTCCAAATTTTATTGTAGAAAATGAGATTCAGCAATTACAATAGAAAGTTTTACCGGTAGAACTTGTAATTCTAACTTCTGCTGATAGAATCTTAGAGATTTATAGATTCTATCGAATTCTAGGTTCTTCCAATGCATTTTACTTTATAAGCTCTGAAGTTCGAATTAAGTGTAGTAATTTCGTAAACACTTTCAAACTTGAACTTTGAAAGTACATCACAGTTTAATGTATCGAAATGGTTGATTTGTTCATATTTACACATATCGTTCCCAGAGTTCCAATGTGTTCTATGTGCCTAATGGCACATCGAACGCATTGGATCTCGGGGAACGATATATGTAAGTCTGTATCATCGAACCTGTATGATACACTAGGACGTATCAGCCTTCCACATTGTGATCCCTATAGCAGTAGGCCTGTACGGTTAACAGAAATTTATCTACACTGTAAATTACACAAAATCTAGGTGTGTTATGGAATAGAAAAACAAAGCCTTTCATTTTGCACCGCATAAATAGTTTTGTAATACAAATTTCAGAAGTCAAGTATCTTCATATAGATTAAGTTTACCTTAAAATCGAATTCTTTAAATTATATTGAAAATATTTCTTTCCACTGTTCTATCCTGTTATAGTCGTACACGAACGTTTAATAGATTGACGTTAAGGGTCTGGAAATAGATTTTATAGGGACAGCGTACAATTAATGAGATATCCCAAAGCTTATGATACGATGGTTGCTGAAATACAGATTTAATGCGTAATCCAAGTCACTGAGATTAGTGTAGTCTCTCGACGCCCGACAGAGGCTGGATGAATTTATATGGCGCCTTCGTTAATGAGCAGATTAATGCGAACGTATGAATGTGATTGATTTTGATGATCTGTTGCATGATCTAAATATTCATGAATATGGAAAGTTTTCAGGAAGAGTTGTTGTATTTGAAACTATTTTCAGATGGAGTTAAGCGGATTATCCAGACTAATTGTATGTTGAACACGTGGATGTCTCGACGATGACTGACTGTGATGTGTAAAACTGATTCGTAGCGATTGTGGTGGCTCAAATCCTGGTTGATAAAACATTCCAGTTGCTTCACCAAGGCATTCCTTCATCGAAGGCAGCCTTGATGGTGTAGTTGGAATATTAGTGAGTGGGGAGTGTAGTTAAGAAACTCAAACCTTTTGGGAAATTTATTTGGGGATAAATAAAATATGTATATCTGGTAGTCATGACGCACCTTAGTCCATTTGTGTGGCAGACTGTGCGTCGGAGAAAGATTCAGCTATCAAATCTAATTTTATATAAGAAAGTAGATTATTACTAGCACTCCAATTCAGCCGAAAATGTACCGAATGAAAAAATTATTGGGAGTCCCCACTCCCCATATAACACGTCCTGGATAGATAGATAGATATTTATTTCAACAGTATAAACAGAAACATTACAAGTATGATTCAAAGGGTTCAGTCTACTTTCGCCTACGGTGCACTTTCGCCTACAAAAATTATCAGGTAAAAGTGCAGGCGAAAGTGCACTAATTGAGGTATAGATATTAGTGGCTAATTACCATCTCTACCCACAATAAAATAGACTGACCTTTTGGGAATAGAAATAATGACAAACCTTGCCGTCAAGTTACTTTATCACAATATTTTAATTCTAACAGAATATTAGACATCAATATGTAATATATATACATAAATAAGAAAAGAAAGAATGTAACATGAGCGAACTCTCCATGGAATAATAGCGGAACCTGACACTTTATATAGAATTTTGGCTCAAATATGTAATTTGTTGCGCTTCATTGGTGGCACCAGAGTCTGCTATTATTCCATGGAGAGGCCGCATGAGCGAACTCTCCATGAAATAATAGCGGAACCTGACACTTTATATAGAATTTTGGCTCCAATATGTAATTCGTTGCGCTGCATTGGTGGTACCAGAGTCTGCTATTATTCCACGGAGAGGCCGCATGAGCGAACTCTCCATGAAATAATAGCGGAACCTGACACTTTATATAGAATTTTTACTCAAATATGTAACTTGTTGTGCTTCGTTGATGGCACCAGTCTGCTATTATTCCATGGAGAGCTCGATGAAATATAAAATTTATAAACACAGTACTTTACTTATTGTAAGTTAACATCCCAATTTTACCAGGTGCCCAGCTGCATCAAGAAACTGCATTGGTGACTTTTGTCCTAGAGATAACTGATCTTTGAGTCTTAGAAGTCTCTGATCAAGCTCACGGTATTGTCGTTTTCGCGGAGGAGGACGTACACCATGCATATACTGGCTAAGTTTGTTTCTCTGTGTTTCTAGATGGTTGTTGGTTCTAGGACCAATGTTACTGTGTTGGTTCCAAATTGGTGGAGGAAAACGAGCTTCCTCATCGACTCAATTCTCAACCATATAGTCATTAAATGCCGTTACTTGCAGCCATCTGGTGTATCACCCATCGCTTCAATCCACACATCTTGAACCTGTTGAATTGGTAAAAGTGGCAGTGCAGCTGCACGACGCACCCATTTATGCACTTCCTCGTTGTCCCGGTACTGATTAACCATTTCCAACTTCTGAACCAACTTCTGAACCTTTTTCCAGAATGAAGGCAGAATGCAAGCTGGGACATTTTAGTACCCACAAGTCCATGAATAACATACAGTTGATCCCACAATGGGGGACAAGAATAGAACGTACCATCCATATACAGCTCTGACACTTGCTGCATAATTTTAAGGCATTCATCTGTAGCAAAGCACAAAATCCTTTCATCATCACCATCATTGATACACAGGAATCGTTGCTCATCCAGTGTTACGCACCGTCTATCAGGTAGGTACACTTCTGAAAGTGAAGTTGGAAGGGCTGGTGTAGTTTGGATCGGCGCAGTTTCACTCTGACAACGCTGACGCAAATTTCCTGCATTCCACCTCTTTGAGACTCTACATACTCCACACGTTGGAGGTGTGACATTTTGGTAACTCTGGCTAAGGTGAATGAAAGGTTTTAGCGCGCCGAAGGCGCGCAGGGACGATGTGAGATTTACAAATCCCTTGCGACCCGGTTAGCCTTATTTTATTTCACTTGGATCACACAGGCCGAGCTTTCCTATTGACTGAAATGGGGTGTGAAGGGGTATGCACGCGGTTAGAATTCCCGGCAGTTTGCATTGGAGTGATAGATTGTCAAAGATCAATCCCTCAACGCCATTAAGACTATCTTTTTTTAAAAAACAAATTTCCAAACATTTCAACAAAATCATATCATGCTAAATGACATGACCTCTATCCGTCATTCAGCGCCCCCTTGTCTAGAACAGGTTTATCAGACGTTGAACATGGCACGTACTTTGAACCTCAAAGGAGAATGGATCAACATTAAAATATCCAGAAAGTGAAATTTTCAGTCTCAAGATCTGCAGAAAAAGATTCAAGCAATGCTTCAGCCATTTGGGCCTCCGTTGGATGAAACACTTCTTGAACTTCTGTTGGCTTTTTCACATAATATCGCGGTTTGCCTTGATTAAATGGCCACACTGCGTCTGTTTTAGTGATAATCATTCTTCATACACTGTATCTTTGTTTAGTGACAGCTTTGTGGGACCAGTCAAGCTCTGACTGGCGCATTCGCATTCCGCAAGATACCGTTGAAACACAGGACCGCGGTCATGGCCGGACCACCGCTGCTCTACCGGTACACAAACGAGCTAGACCGACCCACGGGGCCGTCCAAGGTAGTCCGAGGAGGTCGATGGTGGCATTGTAATGTGTCAAATTATCACTAGTTCGCTAGACCAACTTAACCCGTGATAAGTTGTGATGTAACTGTTCGGATCGATGCGATCAAGTTGAAATTACCGTTTTGCTTTTATGAATTCTTATAGATTCTTACTTAACCCTTTACCTAACGTAACGGCCAAAACTGGCCTGCGCTATTCTCAAAAATCGCCAATTAATTTTCATTATTTTTTTCATTTTTTGTCTCAAAAACATAGGTTATGACCCCTCGTTGGAACGAGCTCGTCGAGCTCGTTCCAACGAGGGGTCATAACCTATGTTTTTGAGACAAAAATGAAAATAATTAGTTTATTCAAGAATTATTTTTGCAAGTGTCGTCTGCTTTTCAGGTTAGGTAAAGGGTTAATTAGTTTCATATCGGCCGAGATATCCAGCCCGAAATAATTTCATATCAGTTCGCGACCGAAGCTAGAAGGCTGATGTGAAGCTACGGAAGGCTGATATCTCGATGATATGAAACTAATCAAGTAATAAACCTTTTATTTAATAAGCCAAATCAAATAATTTCATAACTGGGGAAGCCCCGACGTTTGGATAGCTGAACTGTCTCTTCCCTCGCATCGACGAATCTAAGCTTACGACTCGAGATCTGGAGTCTGCGTTACATTTTCGTTACAACTCTCTTCTTTTTTTCTCTTCCTACGCACAATCCCCACTCAATGTCGTCATTAATTCCTCGTCATTCGAAAATTCCGCTTCAAATCACGCCATTAATAATAATAATAACACTTTGGCCAGCCGCTGATTTGTCGCGGTTCTCGGACGAGAAGGCCATGGTTACCCCTGTACTCCCAACTGCCTCCCTATTCCCACGCTTCTCCTCTCCTCCCAACACTCGGAGACGAACTGCTTGATGCTTGATGATATCCCTTGTCCCATTCTTCCCAATCTCTCCGATTAGCATATTAACCCTCTCCTTTGAGTGTCCCCCTAACCACGTGTCCTTCATTCTCCCATCCCACTTCCCCATTACACTCCCAGTGAATCTCATTCTTTTAGGCTGATACTATTATTTTAATATTATAATTAATATAACACCCGTTTTCTCGATTGCGTTCCTCGAGTAACGGTTTCGATATGAACAAATTCGTTGCGCCTAGTAAAGACTCTTCAAGGGGAACAACTCAAGGTTGGTTTATATCGGCCGAAATCGGCGTCATATCTACCGAATTTGATTCTCAGTGGGAACTCTGGGAAGTGTGACATTGCTTGGGGAATAGTTCCAATTTGTCAGTATTAGATGTAGAGGATCTCCAACGAGTCCGCAGTTTATAGTGTAAATTACGAAATGAGTTCTGTAAACGAGGTCTGGACAAGCATTTGACGAGGGCAAAATATAATTTGCTGGGCAAGTTTTACAGATGTCTGATGGATCGCGAAGCATAAGACTTTCGGCTTATGGAGTAACAAACAAATCTACTCTAGGAACACACAAACATTGTTTCTAATACTCGACATTTTAATGAAATTATATAACTGCATCCAAAATGGCATAAAAAATTTAATTGCAGTAATACTGGCTCATTGAAACGAGAGTTGGAAACTCATAAAGTTACATCACTCGAAATGTTTTCACAACAAATTGAAAACAGAGGATCAGAGGTCATGGTTCAAGTTTCCCGCAAGAATGCAACTGCACACACATCAGGCTACTTCCTGAATGTTATTGATTGATTACACTTTTACCGCTTTTAACCCTTTTCCTAACAAATAGGCCGTATACTTCCGCGTAATGTACAAATTCAAACCCTGAAACTGTTTCTCTTAAATTTTTATAAAACCTTACCATGTGACACGTCATTGGAACGAGCGTAACGAGCCCGCTCCAATGAGGGGTCACATGACATGGTTGTGTTGAATTTCTTTTGAAAATTTGAAAACTTGGTAATTAAAATAATGAATTTTGATATTGTTTGAGTTGTGTAAACGGTTAAAGTATGAGTTGTGTGGTTGGAAAAGGGTACGAAAATGGATCAGATCGGGTGATAAGACGCGGTAATCAGCGCCTAGTGTGAAATTCTCCATTTGGACACCATGAGTAAATTCGACTGGCTGAACTTGATTTTCTGCTTGTTCTGTGGTCATGATATAACCACATATGCTGAAACTAACTTTAAAAGCCAATAAATAGACACAACGACTCGGTGTGATGACTGGAAACCGGGCTATTTCTTCTAATGGACGAAACGTTGCGTCAAAATAATAATTTATGCTTTATATTTCTTTTAGTACATCCTTTTGGGTATAATAAATTTCATGTCCATTTTGCATCAAGGTTAAGATAAGCGATTTTACAGATCGTCAAAACAACAGACGGAGAATAAAAATAGTTGATTATAAACTTCTAGCATCGCTCATAACGCTGGCATTTATTGTGTATAGGCTTTCACAGTGCACACATTTGCTTTAGAGGGAGGGACAGTCAATATTTCAACGAATGAAAAAGTGAAAGAACAATTTCTTTAGACTAATTCATTAAATAATTTTATTACGTAAATAAATAGCACTAATATTGAACAATCGATAACAAAACATCAACAACAATCAATATCACATTACTGATACAAGATGAATATTTTAAATCGTTTTTAAAACGAGTCAAAAATAGTCCGACAACAACTGAAAGAAAAGAAAATCACTCATTACAGCAAAATTCGTCATTTCGAAATCCAAAACGTAGTTAGGAGCCCTCATTGGAATGAACATCGTCAAATGAAGTGGGTCAGTAAAACCCTGAGTAATACAATATAATTGACGCATACATTATACCAATAGCAGAGAAAAAAGCAAACTATGCATGGGTGATAATTAAAAATCAGTTAATTGAGAGAGCAGTTTACAAGTGTCGCCTGCTACTACGCCTGATTCTCTCGATCCGCAAGTATACAGAAGAAGTCTCCTTGGTTACGAATCGAAATTAAGTATTTTTATTGTTTACTAATCATATATATTTCATTTTCAGGTTATTTTATTCAACTTTGTGGGGAGTTAGTTTAGTATAGTAACTGGGACAAAGTTAGGAGGCCTTAAATAAAACTGTGAGCGCTAAGTTGTCGAACGGTTCGTCGTGTTGCCTTTTGTCGCGTGTGTACAATTTTCCCTGTCCGATCGCGTAATTTTGTCTTGATGATGGCGAGCAAGTCTGTTCAGACGGAGGTAAGTATGGAGGTAAATACGTGTAATATCGCGGTCCAGGTCAACGGTGCCAACGGAGTAAGTATTGGTGTGCAGACAGAGGTCACTGGGGGTGTCGGTCAGAGCCGGGTTGGTGGGGCCACCGATGGCGATATTGGGCTTGAAGTTTGTAAACAGTGTTCTATGATGTATGGGGACTGTCGCTCGATGGGATATGGAGAGGTATGTGCAAACTGTCAGGAAATCCTCCGCCTACTTGAGACAATTGTTAAGTTTGAGGGGGAGATTGCTGAGCTGAAGGGAAAACTTGGTAGGGCGGGGCTGTCTGGAGTTACGCCTGTGAAAGTGGCTTTCCGAGAAGGATGGAAGGTTGTCGGTGGTTCCAAGAGGAAACATGGGGGTAGAACCTTTGATGTGAATGAGGTAGGTGATGAGGTGGGGGCTGCTAGAAAAGTACGTAGGACAGATGAGGGGGGCCTAGGCCGGAGCAATGCTGCAAAGCGTTTGGCGTGGACTACCAAAAGTGGTAGGAAAGGGGGGCCAGAGAAGCAGGTAGATAGGGGTGTAAAGTCCAAAGGCAGTGGGGAGTGCAGCACCAGAAACAGATTTGATGTGCTCGATTCGGAAGAGACAGAGGAGGAGATGGAGGTAGTTGCAACAGATAGTAGCTTGGGGTCTAGGCCAGGAAAAAGGAGGAGGGACCCGGGGGAAGACCAGGGGAGTAGTCCAGGTAGCTCAGGGCCTGGAAAGAGACGGAGGGACAAGGATAGGAGTAATCCTAGGTCAAAGATACCGATACCGATATTGATTCCGAGTGGGGCTGTCGGAGAGGAAGAGGACGCTGTAAACAATAGGAGACTAGAGGAGATAAATAGGGCGAGGTCCAAAAGTAAGTTGGTGGTTGCGGGAAGTAGCATAGTTCGGGGGATCGACAAGGTTGTCTGTGGTCCGGACAGTAAAAATAGAACAGTTCTGTGCTTTCCGGGGGCTAAAGTGGAGGACCTGAGGGATAGAGTGGACGGTATTGTAGCTGGGTCGGGGCCTGATCCGGTAGTGGTATTACATGTGGGGTCCAATAACATCAGGGAGAGGAAATCAGTTCGTTTGGTGGACACATACAAGGACCTAATTAGTAAGCTACTTAGCAGGAATGCTCGGATCATCGTTTCAGGGGTGCTCCCCGTTATGGGTGGTGGGAATGAGAGGAACTCGCGGATTATGGCACTAAACGAGGAGCTGGAAGAGCACTGCAAAGACTTGGGAGTACATTTCATTGACCACTGGGATTCATTCTGGGGACAAGGAGAGTTGTATGGTCGAGACGGACTGCATTTAAGTAGGATGGGTACAGACCTGTTGGGCCAAAAAATCTTACAGGTGGCTGGGCCTTTTTTGGAGAAAAGGGGGGTAGGGGACCACAGCCGGTAACCCAGAGTGGCACAAATGCTGGGAACATAGGAAGAACAACAAACATGCACAATACAGGGACATACCAGGGTTATAATAATGTGCCAGTGATGACAAAAAAACAAAGATTCATTAAGTTTGGGTACTGCAACATCCAGGGTCTGCACAAGAAAGTAAGCGAAATATCAACAATGATGGACGAAGGAGGCTTCGATATAATGGGTCTAAGTGAGACGTGGATACGACGGGATGAGCGGGTTGATCAGATGAAGGGTTGCGTGTGGATAGGAGCTGGGCGAACTGAGGGTCAGAAACGGGGTGGGGGTGTTGGCATCTACGCTAAAGAGGAATTACAGCCCTCATTGATTACAGATCTCACAGAAGCAAGGACTCAGATTCCAGTATCCAACGAAATAGTCTGGGCAAAAATCAAGTTAGGAAGCAGGAGTGTTGCCGTTGGTGTTGTATACTTAGCAGTGGAGGGAAGTAAGCCCGAGTGGAATGATTCAATATATACAACTCTTAGATCGAATATCACAGAGCTTGAGAGCAGAGGGTTCAGTATTGTCCTAATGGGGGACTTCAATGGGCACATCGGGGATAAGGAGGAGGGCATACAGGGAGGTGATAGGAAAATTAACACGAATGGGAGGAAGATGTTGGACCTATCAAAAGAGCTTGGTTTAAAGATCCTGAACAGGGATGCGAAATGTAAGGGTAAATGGACCTGGGAGAGGAACGATAGGAAAACAATAATTGATTATATACTCACTGACATTAGCGTATGGAGGGAGGTTATAGATGTAGAAATAGATGACGAGGGAAAAAATGAGTTGGGTAGTGATCACAACCTGATAACAGTTAAGATTATGGGCAAAAAGACGAATAGAGACAGAAATACCTTCAAGGAAGTTTGGGGACTAAAACAAGGAGCCGACTGGAAGCAGTTTCGGGAAAAACTAAAACCAAATCTTGAATGTATACCTAGGGATGCAAATGTCCAGAGTATTTCAGATGGCATAGTAAATAGCCTAACAGAGGCAGGGAAGGAGTGTATAGGAAGGGTGAGGGTCCCAACGAGAGAGCTTGGATACAGGGTTAACGAGGGACTGAAAAAGGCTATAAAAGAAAGGAAGGTAAAATGCGCTGCCTACAGAAGAAGTAGGAAGCTTAAAGGGGTGGATAACAATGACACGAGACTAATGAAAGGAGAATATGAACTGGCACGGAAAAAGGTGAATGAGATAAAGAATAATAATAGGAAGGAGCGCAATTGCAGTCTTGCCAGAACAATAAAGAAAACGGGGGGTTCGAGCTCAAACGTATTTTGGAACTGGGTAAATAAACGGGGGAAAAGTAGTGTGAAGAGTATCAAAGTGGATGGGGAAAGTACAGAAGATAAAGGCCGTATCGCTTCTGAGTTAGTCAAGCACTGGGAAAAGATAAACGATAGGCGATGGGGCAGTGGGTCCCCACCAAAAAGAAATACACTGGTGGAGGAGAACCTATCCAATCGTGTATGTAGCGAAATAACGGCAGAAGAAGTGCGGAACGTGGTCTCGAAATTAAAAAATGGTAAAGCGGGAGGGACTGATGAAATTCCGAACGAATTCCTCAAAAATGGAGGGGAGGTACTTATTGAAGTCCTGACAAACCTTTTCAACCTGGCTCTGCGAAAGCAAGAGGTCCCCAGAGAGTGGAGGGAAAGTAAGGTGTCGTTCATACACAAAAAGGGGGATAAGGAAGTTCTAGATAACTATAGGGGGATATCTGTTAGTAGTAACATCGGAAAAGTATTTTGTAAGGTCATATACGGTAGACTAGAGGAAGTTATTGAAGAGAAAGGTTTTTTAGGAGAAATTCAAAATGGTTTCAGGAAAGGACGAAGAGTCACCGATCACCTATTTACACTCACCCAACTGATAGAATCAACAAAGGCTGAAAAGAAAAAGATGTTTCTGGCATTTCTAGATGTGAAAAAAGCGTACGACCGAGTGTGGAGGGAAGGTATGTGGCGAAAGCTCGAGGGCATCGGACTGGGGGGTGACTTTGTGGGAATCATGAAAGCACTGTATACAGATGTGCAAAGCCAACTCAGCCTAGGGAGTATCACTACAAAACGAGTCCCTATGGATATAGGCCTCAAGCAGGGGTGTATCTTTTCACCGATTTTGTTTGCATTGTATGTTAAAGATTTAGGGGACGAACTAATTCAGAGTGCGGAGGGGGTAAATGTTGGAGACATAAAGATACCAGGCTTATTCTTTGCGGACGACATGGTGTTAATGTCTAGAACTGAACAGGGGCTAGAGAAACTGCTGGAAATTGTTGGTAGATATGGGAACACTTGGCGGCTCGAACTAAATGAAAATAAAAGCAAGGTAATACCCGTTGGACGCAAGGTAGATATGACGAAGAGATGGGGAGTGGGGGAGTTCTCAATCCCCGAAGGGGAAAGCAAACAAATCACTGTAGGAGAAACGGGAGAGTATGAGTATCTAGGGGTAAGCATAAATATAACGGGAAGAGGGGTGTACAGAAATTACTCAGCCAAACTGATTCTGAAGGGGAAAAGAATTCTGAACCAAATAAAACTTTTAGGGAAAAATAGTTTCAACAAGGTCTTTGTGGGGAAAACACTGTGGGAGAGGGTGGGTTTACCAAGTATAACGTATGGCACGGACGTGATTCCATTAAACCAAACCGTTATTAAGAAGTTGGAAAATACTCAGAATGATGCCGGCAGGTGGATAACAGGGTCGAGTAATGCTGCAGCTTTGGAAGCAGTAAGGGGGGAGCTTGGGTGGATGAAAATCAAGGACAGGGTAGATTTGGGAAAACTGTGTTACTTTAACTACTTGAGAAACCTGCCTGACAACCGGTGGTGCAAATTGATGCTCGATACCATTTGGAATTCTAATATAGAAACGGGGTGGTCAAAACATGTGAGGGAACTAATGGACAATTACTCTATAGAGGTCACAAACATAGAAGTAGGAATGAAAGAAGGCAAAAGGTTTGTCAAAGAGAGAGTCATGGAAGATTGCAATCGAAACTGGCGAGCAGGGGTTAGCGTGAAAAGATCACTGCAGGGGTTACAATATAAAGAAAAGCCAGCTTTTGAGAAGTACCTAGATGGCACCTTTGGAGGGTCACTGCTGTTCAAACTGAGATCAAGATCACTGGAGCTTCGGGGAAAAATTGGGAGAGATGGGGAAAAGGGATGCCAAATGTGCCACTCTGGAGTAGTGGAGACCCTGGAACATTTTCTCTTGGAATGCCCACAGTATATACCTCATAGAATAAAATTTACTGGAAGAATAATGCAGAAGTGGGGTGAAGAAACAAAGGATAGATGGCTGAAGGGGGACACGAGGGAGAGGGTAGGAATGCTTATTGAAGAAATTGAAAAAGAGGAAGTGAGGGACACTATTAAGCAGTTTATATCTGAATGCTGGGAGGAGAGGAGGGGAAGAGGGGGTGGGGTGCAGGGGGAATGATGGCCTTCTCTTATGAGGACCGCGACAAATCAGCGGCTGGCCAAAGAGTTATTATTACTACCCGTGATGGGCAAAGAGTTAAAATGGTAGCAGCCGTCTAAGTTTTCTGATGTTCTTGATCATACGTGCTCTGTTTTTTATTGACTTTTTTGGTGTTTCCCGTTGGAAAACAGTGTTCCTCTCATTCATATTGTCCAGGCCACCATTCACCGGGTAGGTATGTTGTTCGTTTGTAGTTTCAGGGGTGGGAATGAGGCTGTCGTTGATAAACGACGAGGCCTGTGATAGTGGCGTTACTTCAGCCAAAGAGTCCGTAAACTCAGATGAGAGCGAGAGATCACTAATAGTTCCTTCGTGACTGTCAACAACAATTGAAGCGTTTTCGCTTCCATAGACAAACCTATACATGTTGTGTGTTATTCTTTTCTCTGTTGCAGAACGTTCTGTCAGTGTAATGCAAGAGTTACTATCTGCATTGTAAGACTCCATATCAAGTTGATCTCCACATCTCATACTCCCATCAAGCTTAAACAAGTCATTTGACACACAGCTATCGCACATTGATTTCACAAAATGGTCTTGAGTCACTTCTCTCTTCCCTTGAAACTCTTCACATTTCACAGGAGTAGAATGGCGAGGATATATTTTACGATGTGTGATATATTTGTTGTTATTCTCAATGACTGTTGATGTGAGGCGTGGCTGAAACTGGTGTGTCAATGGGTCAGTTATGTGTATTTGCGGTTCTTTACATACAAAGATATCGTTTGTCTCAGATGTTTGCTGTATTCCTGTTGATGACATCATATCAACATGTTTCTTCACTCCATTGAGGTTCTGGTATTTCATCTCCGGGCTTCTGGATGCAGCTAACAGACCTTCTAGAGATTTTATTCTATCTATTCTGTAATCGGAATATGCTCTCTTACGAGACAAAATCTCTTGTTGATAATCAGGCAGAGTCACAGAATCACCAACTGTAGTATCTTGGGCCATGTTTATCCCTGAAAATAGATATAAAAGGAAACGATAAATTTGATGCCCACAAATGGAAATAATCTGAATGTTGTAGCGTCCATTTTCACTCGTTAACTAACGAACACACGCAGTTATGAATCACATCTCCATCAACTCCTCCCTGCATATCGCCATTTCCAGTGTGCAGGTAAAACTTGCCTTTACTTACCACGGCCATGAAACGACAGTTTCGAGAATTTCATGAACTACCCAAATAACTAAAATAAAACTTAGGAGCCCGCAACGGAACAATGCCGACGAACTGCACAGATAATCGGCCACGGCGTGAGAAAAGTAATCAGATTATAAAAAATGTTGGACATCAAAGGAACAAAAATCAAGACTTGTGTCTGATAGTTATTTTTACCAGACACTAGACACAAGATCATATTTTCCGTAGGTATGCGCCTCCTAGTTATCTGTGAAACCAAAAAGCGTACATAGATGGCCAAAAGTCAGTGGAAACACTTTTTTAAAGATTTTAGCATGATTTGTACTTGAGAAAATAATACATTTTATGAATGATAGGGGAACAAAACTCAGATGGTAAACTGGCAAAATTCAACAATCACTATAAAGAAAATACATTGAACATTCAGATGACATGTGCCTCCTTACTGTAACTTTTGAACATTTTATTTAACCCTTTACCTAACATGAAAAGCGGACGACACTTGCAAAACAAATTCATGAATAATTAATTGTTTCATTTTTTGTTTCAAAAACATAGGATATGACCCCCATTGGAACGAGCTCGACGAGCTCGTTCCAATGAGGGGGTCATAACCTATGTTTTTGAGACAAAAATTGAAAACATAATGAAAATTAATTGGCGATTTTTGAGAATAGCGCTGGCCGGTTTTTGCCGTTACGTTGGGTAAAGGGTTAATCTTAGAAATTGTGGAACTTTCCCATCTCCGTAACGCTAATTTTCAATCCATAAAACGACAATTTCAGGAGAGACTAACCAGACCGATTTGCGACTAATTTGAAGATAAAAGCTGGCCATAAATACCAGTTTGATCAGGTATACTTATGCACAACGTCGGTCTTTTCATATTTCCGGATCCTTTAGAAAAAGCCATCTAATTCTGCTCGTTTTCTCTTCCCATTGTGCTTCAACTCACGAAGCAGGGAGAGTCGGGAACCGGGAAGCTGTCTCGCAGAGATTGGCCTTCAGATTGTTCTAGTCCATAATCTGTTCCTCACCTTGTCACATTTGCTGCGTCGCTTCTGGTCTATTCTGAAGCAATGGGTTATGTGTTTTTGTGATTCAAGTCGGATCTGTTACAGCGCCAGAAATTATTGCCTGTTGCCAAAGTCCCAGCGATTACACAACTTTAACCCTTTGAACACTGGTGGTATCTTCCATGTCAGTTCAATGACAACGATTGAAAGAGTCCATATTCATTATTTGGGGGAAGATCAATCAATACTTTCAACGTGCAACCTTTAGGGCTTCACATTGAAAAGATTGATTGCTCTACCACTCACATGCACTTGGCACCCATTCCACTTAACCCTTTACCCAACGAAACGGCCGCATCCGCCCGCGTAATATGCAAATTCAGCAGTTGAAAAAATATTATTTTTCAAAACATTTCAACAAAACCATATCATGTGACCACTCGTTGGAACGAGCTTGTCGAGCTCGTTCCAACGAGGGGTCACATGATGTGGCTTTGTTGAAATTTTTTGAAAAATTTAAAAAAATGATATTTAAAATAATAAATTTTGATATCGTCTGCGTTGGGTAAAGGGTTAATGATGAAATTGTGAACTATCATGTTCCTGGGCCGGAAAAGCGCCATCTAGTGTTCAAAGGGTTAACAGCTATTTAAAAAAATATATATATTAGACGATACGGGGCATCCTCTCTAGATAATACAGTACTGATAGGTACTGGCATAACACAAAATCGCCGCGTACCACTTTTGAAATTGTTGAAACCTCAACATAACAGCACTGAGATTGGCCGTACAATTTGTTCTGGTACATAATCTGCCCCTTGCCCTGTCGTGTTTGCTGCGTCACTGCATGGCTATTCTAAAGCAATGGGTTAGATGTATATGTGATTCAGGTCGGATTTGTTACCAGCACCAAAAATTATTGCCTGTTGTCAAAGTCAGAGATTACAAATCTTTAACAACCATTTTTAAAAACTTTAGAGGATACAGACACCCTGGCTAGATAATATATTACCGATAAGAATTAGCATAACATAGAATTCCCGGGTAACACTGATGACATTGGTAAATTCTGTCGGAAATTTTTATGGTCTTGACTTCTCGCCTATCGCCAGGGACCTTGCTAGAGGGTCATGTGTCCTGTTTCGGTCGGGGTATGCCTCCTCTGAATTCTCAAATGTACCCACTCACTGGCTGTCGAACATCCATTATTTTATAAAAACTACCCCCCCCCCCCCCCCCCCGCCCCCTGTGTGTGTGATAAATTACAACTGGTCTTTGTGATCTTCCAGTTGCGGAAGAAATCTGAATATAAATCCCCTCCCACCCCATCCCCCTCCTCCGTGTTCGAAATATATATCCGTTGCATTCTAAAGTTGGAAAGGCGTCATCTGCAATGCAATCTTCTACCATTGGTCCAGTAGTGGACTGATATATTGGGAAGGCGGGAGTCACTAGACTTGGACTACATTGTCATTGTAAAATAATGATTATACTTATCCTCACAAGGTGCGTTGGATCAGGCACACGAAGTATTCAAGAGAAAGTATCCAAAGCCATTCAACTTTAATCGTTGAAGAAATAAAACACTCCCCATAAAATATTATTAATTACCTTATTTCCTGATATAAACACACTTTTTAAAATCCCTGTGCGAATATGAGATTTCCAATATACCTTTCACAAAGCGTTTAATTGAATACTGAATTGTGGAATATGGAGAGAGTATATATATTGTTGGTGCTAAATTTTGTCTCTAGAATATAAATACAGTAACGAGGTGTTGAACATAATCATCGTCTTACAAACACTTCCGTTCGCATGTAAAGAAACAAACAATACTTTTACACTTGTAAACCCCAGAAAGGTGAAGAAAGAGATGTAGTTTACACAACATTTCACTTCGATGTGTTTATTATTGATTAGTAACGTTATTACTATCCATTATGTTAGTGGTAATTGATTAACTATTAGTTTTTTTATCACGTGTATCCTAATTACAGCCCGCAAGGAAATATTCAGACAGTGACAAGCTAGCTCAATGCCATATGTACTAGGTGTTGTACACAGCAAATTTATGACTGTTTTATAAAATTAACTCCCATATCTTCAGATACGCATCAAGATAAATGCATCCTACCAGTAAAGTTCTCAAAAAAGAATACACTTGAACAACATTTTCTGAGCAATATAAAAAGACAAAAGCTTGCATAACATCCTTGTAAGGACTAAACTAGAGCCCATCAATGAATAAAATAAATTATTGCCAGCCAGTTTAACCAGTTCCTAAGCTCATCACTTAGTTTAAATTAATTTTATGTATATTTTATATATATTCTGTCATGTTTGAAACCCATCAGAGTTCAGTAAATGAAAACAATTTTTCGGCGGCATATTAAAAGAAAAAAACGTTTCAGTAGGAAATGTCTGTGCCAGTGCGAATTTTTAACCTCAAATACACACACCCTCACACACACACACACACACACAAACCCACACACACACACACACACACACACACACACACACACACACACACACACAATTAACTCTTTAGTCTTAAAAACTACATACGTACACAGCTGCAAATTACTAAAGAGTGCTTTCTACATCATTATTGGTTGTCTGGACAGGCAGCCAATAATGATGTAAAAAAGCTGTCAAAAATATAGAACCTTAGAGAGCACGCTCACATACCCCACGCGCCCCGATATTTCAAGCTCGGAAAACTGTAATTTTTAGAAAAATGACCCGGAAATCTGTTACTTGTATTTTTCAGAGTCCAGGGCCCGTTATTTCCCCAAAAATCAGACCAGCAGAACGGAACGCAAACTTGATCTGTAAGTCATTGTTGTAGACTCACATACTAAAATGGCCGTAATTTCAATAATATCTGAAAGCGTGTAGAAAAAAAGTCCGGAAAACTGTAATTTTGATGAACTTTTCAAAGTTGAAGGGCCTTAATTTCGGTAAAAATCAGTGGAGCAGAACAAAATGCAAACTTGATCTGTAGGCCACCATGTCAGACTAACATACCAAAAAAAGCTCAATATCTGGAACCGTGTAGAAAAAAAGTCCGGAAAACTGTAATTTTGATGAACTTTTCAAAGTTCAAGGGCCGTACTTTCGGTAAAAATCAGTGGAGCGGAACAAAATGCAAACTTGATCTGTAGGCCACCATGTCAGACGAACATACCAAAAATCAGCTCAATATCTGGAAGCGTGTGGAAAAAAAGTCTGTAAAACTGTAATTTTGATGAACATTTCAAAGTCTATGGGGGCCGTAATTTTGGTAAAAATTAGTGGAGCGGAACAAAACCCAAACTTGTTCTGTAGGCCACCATGTTAGACTAATATATCCAAAAATCAGCTCAATATCTGGAAGCGTGTAGGAAAAAAGTGCGCAAAACTGTAATTTTGATGAACTTTTCAAAGTTGAAGGGCCGTAATTTTGGTAAAAATCAGTGGAGCGGACCAAAATGCAAACTTGATCTGTAGGCCACCATGTCAGACTAACATACCAAAAATCAGCTCAATATCTGGAAGCGTGTAGAAAAAAAGTCCGGAAAACTGTAATTTTGATGAACTTTTCAAAGTTCAAGGGCCGTAATTTCGGTAAAAATCAGTGGAGCGGAACAAAATGCAAACTTGATCTGTAGGCCACCATGTCAGACGAACACACCAAAAATCATCTCAATATCTGGAAGCGTGTAGAAAAAAGTCTGGAAAACTGTAATTTTGATGAATTTTTCGGAGTCCAAGGGCCGTAATTTTTGTAAAAATCAGTGGAGCGGAGCAAAATGGAAACTTGATCTGTAGGCAACCATGTTAGGCTCACATACCAAAAATCATCTCAATATCTGGAAGCGTGTAGAAAAAAAGTCCGGAAAACAAGTAGGACTGACTGACGGACTGACAGACTGACGGACTGACGGACGGACCACTCAAAAACATTATACCCCCGAAACTTTGTTGCGTGGGGTATAATAAATGCACCCTACCAGTAAAATTTTCAAGAAAGAATACACTTGCAACAACATTATCTGAGCAATATAAAAGGGACAGTTTGTGGCTTTATGAGGGCTTAAGAGTTTAAAATGTTTTATAGAGTGCAGTGTCCTTCTTTGACACAAACGTGATTGAACCCAAATTGGGAGAGGTACACGAAATCCTCGTTTTTTAAGACATAATTTTTTTAAATAAAGTAATACAATAAAATTATATCGAGATTTCTTTTTGACCTGACTTCATAGTTCGAACAACCAATTAGCCATGGACTACCGGCCTAAGAAAATCAAGAACACTTTGCTGGTGCTGGATGCTAGCTTACTTCTCAACGGGAATGTCCAGGTTGAGAGTGACTGCGTCCAACTTACCACTAAATACAAGACAAAGCCCACCTCTGGGAGTGGTGGTAACTTTCGCGGGCCCATCCGCACTGGTCTACCCCTGAGGAATGGAAATGAGACTGCCACCGAGACACCCATGGAAAACAAGAAGAAGCAAAAGACGAAGAAGTCACCGGTCACCAAACGTCGGGATGCTAGGCGAATGGAGGAGTGGATCGAGCGGACAAGGGCTGTTACCGGGAACAGGAGACGAAGAGGGTGACGCCTGTCGACTCACCTCCTAAAACTGCATCACTAAACCCAAACCGTATCTCTTCACCAAAGAGGTCGAAGGGAGAGGAGAAGCAGGAGGTGATGGCTGAGGAGATGAAAGTTATCCAATCTGTACCTGGATCTCCAACCAACCTCAACCAACCGGACCCCAATTAAAGTTCGACCTTGGACTCCGAGTACGAATCTGTAAAGACAGAAGACATTCCCTGGCAATGTACATACAAAGCCTAGACGAACGAACTATTGAGCGCTTCGGCGAACTCAAGCTGGATTTTAATGGTACCACCGATGACTACTGGGAATTCATAAGACTTCAGGAAGGATGGGCTGATGGAGCATATTGTTATTCTGTGTGTCGTCGATTAGGTGTGGTGCCTTCTGAATTGTTACGGAGCATCATATGTATTCATACTTCGAGATGTTCCCGGGGTACGGAGTAATGCAGACAGGTGGAAAATACAGTATTGAGCGATGTCGCTGGATTAGGAGTAACCAGCGAAATCGTATGTGAATAAAGATAAAGATCAGAAAAGATTTGAGAAATAGACAGAAAGCGATGTGTGTTTGAATCGGTGGGTGTTTTACATAACGAGTTGGAATGGAGCAGTCATATTATAGTATTACACACCCCATGCATTAAAATTCAGTTAAATAAACAAATTTCAATTCAGATGTTTAAACTCAAAGGTGACGAGTTCGTTTGTTTTGCCTGTAGCTTTGCTATCAAATTAATCGATAAAAAAATCAAAACAACCTTTTGGGAACCAGTCTAAATTACATTCGTTATATTTTCTATTGGGCGTGTTTGTTGAAATTCGTACCGCTGTTTCTCTTCGGCTGGTGTCCATTCACGCCTAACCATTTAGTGGCTATTACTGATAGTAAAAATGGAAGTACAAATTTGGGTAGATTTGCAAAACAGCTGGGACAAACTTTGTTAAAAGAAGTTCGAAGCATGTCAGGATGTCCGAGGATTTACCGAAATAAAGTTGACCAATTTAGATATATGGGGATCCGCAGACGAGATGGCCACGGTACTGAGCTAATGTTGTGTTTGGAAATAACTGCTTTTTAATATTTTCTCATTTTTGTGAACCGACTTTATTTTTCTTTGGACGTTTTCATTTTCGCACTTCGCGACAGACGATCGATAATTGCATAACGAAATTTGGAAACTTTTCGAAGCGTAACTAATGACTCGATGGGAAAGGAACTAGTATAAACGGTGTTGGGAAAAAAGTTCCGGCTTGTACATCCCCAGTTGAATACAGAAACATTTGTGTCATAGCTTCGATTCCGTTAAATACAAGAGTTTAAAGTTTAATGGATGTGCAGTTAAACTGTGTCGTAACTATATATTATTAAGATTTCCAAAGGCTGTGACACAAACTCATGTTTCACATTACGTGTGAACCTAATATCCAAACAAGATGAAGAAAGATAATTAACCCTTTACCCAACGTAACAGCCCAAACCGGCCAGCGCTATTCTCAAAAATCACCAATTAATTTTCATTGTTTGTCTCCAAAACATAGGTTATGATCCCTTTTTGGAACGAGCTCGTTCCAATAAGGGTCATAATCTATGTTTTTGAGACAAATGTTTGTTTTAAAAATTAGTGATTCGAGAATTTCGTTTGAAAGTGCCGTCTGCTTTTCATGTTAGGTAAAGGGTTAATGGAGTTAATGGAGAACAATGGATTAGAGGTCACATACCTAGAAAGCTACAAAGGGGATGGCCGAAGTAAAGAAAGTAACCAGAGAGAGTGCCGTGGAGGATTGTAACCAACGGTGGACGGGGAAAGCCGGTCTTAGACGGGCGGTGAAATAAAGAGAAGTACAATTACGGGGAAACTGATACTTGATGTCGAATCCTGATAATTTTACACAGTTATTTATATAATTATGCTTAACATGCACCTACGTTCTTACTGTCAGCTACATGTCTTTCAATTGTACAGGTTTTGCATATTTCTTTTGTTGTTTAATAAAATTAATACTATTTAAAGTAATCCAAAGAGCAGACGGTACTTGATAAAAAAATTCTTGAATAAATTTAAAGTTTCATTTTTGCCTAAAAAACTAGCTAATCACCTCTTATTGGAACGAGCTCGTTCCATCGACTCTTCATCAGCTATGTTTTTTAAACAAAAAAAATGAAAAAATGATATAATTTGAATGGCGATTTTGTAGATAACACCTGTCAGTTGTATTCATTAATTGGATAAAGGGCGAAGCAACTGTATGAGAAATAAACTATTAAAATAAAGTTTGAAAAATCCCGACGGAACGAACTCAGTTTTCTATTGCATATAACCTGAAACGAACAATTTATTTTTTTCTGGCCAAAAGGTATCACGGAACTAAATATTTTCCCATAGGCGACCATCATAACGTTCAGGCAAACAAAAATATGATCGCGTCACTTTAATTTTTGCATTCAAATATCTTTGTCAAGTATAGCCCTTCATACAACTTTTTCTTACCCCAAAACAGGGGGACATGCAACACATGAGCGAGAAAAATTGACAGCAAGGGAGTGCCGATCATGTGCACATATTTTTCAGGGAATTCCCTACAAAAACATACTAAATGTAAATTGTATTTTTGGGGTCCAAAAGTCATCAAATCACCCTTTTTTTCATCTGGAATATTCATCAATAATTCAAGATGTCAATAGAATGCTTCAAACGTTTATTGAAACAATTTATTTTCCCCAGGCTGTTTATTTTTAGAGATTGCATCACTTCCGAGTGCAAAATTTCAAAGCGGGTATTTCTAATTCAAATATTTAGTTCAGTGATACCATAAACTATTCAGTTGGGGGTAATTCAAGTTTTACATGTAGAGACGGGGACTCCGATCTCTACCAGTAGAAGTCGGAATTCCAAATTTTATTGTAGAAAATGAGATTCAGCAATTACAATAGAACGTTTTACCGGTAGAACTTGTAATACTAACTTCTCCTGATAGAATCTCAGAGATTTATAGATTCTATCGGGTTCTAGGTTCTACCAATGCATTTTACTTTATAGGCTCTGAAGTTCGAGTTAAGTGTAGTAATTTCGTAAACACTTTCAAACTTGAACTCATGGTAAGTACATCACAGCTTAATGTATCGAAATGGTTGATTTGTTCATATTTACACATATCGTTCCCTGAGTTCCAATGTGTTCTGTGTGCCTACTGGCATATAGAACGCATTGGAACTCGGGGAACGATATGTGTAATTCTGTATCATCGAACCTGTATGATACACTAGGACACGTCAGTAGTCTTCCACATTGTGATCCCATTAGCAATAGACCTGTGCGGTTAACAGAAATTTATCTACACTGTAAATTACACAAAATCTAGGTGTCTTATGCAAAAGAAAAACAAAGACTTTCATTTGGCGATGCATAAATAGTTTTGTAAAACAAATTTCAGATGTCAAGTATCTTCATATAGATTAAGTTTACCTTAAAATCGAATTCTTCAAATTAGATTGGAAATATTTCTTTCCACTGTTCTGTCCTGTTATAGTCGTACACGAACGTTTAATAGTTTGACGTTAATGGCCTGGAAATAGATTTTATAGGAACAGCGTGCTATTAATGAGATATCCCAAAGCTTATGATACGATGATTGCTGAAATGCAGATTTAATGCGCAATCCAAGTTACTGAGATTAGTGCAGTCTCCTGACGCCCGACAGAAGCTGGATGAATTTATATGGCGCCTTCGTTAATGAGCAGATGGATGCGAATGTGATTGATTTTGATGATCTATTGCATGATCTAAATATTCATGAATATGGAAAGTTTTCAGGAATAGTTGTTGTATTTGGAATTATTTTCAGATGGAATTAAGCGGATTATCCAGGTTAATTGTATGTTGAACACATGGATGTCTCGACGATGACTGATTATGGTGTGTAAAACTGATTCGTAGCGACTGTGGTGGCTCAAGTCCTGGTTGATAAAACATTCCAGTTGATTCACCAAGGCATTCCTTCATCGAAGGCAGCCTTGATGGTGTAGCTGGAATATTAGTGAGTGGGAAGTGTAGTTAAGAAACTCAAGACTTTTGGGAAATTTATTTAGGGATAAATAAAATATGTATATCTGGTAGTCATGACGCAACGTAGTCCATTTGTATGGCAGACTGTACGTCTGAAAAGGATTCAGCTATCAAATCTAATCTTATATAAGAAAGTAGATTATTACTAGCACCCCATTTCAGCCGAAAATGCACAGAGTGAAAAAATTATTTCGGGTGCCCACTCCCCAAATAAACACGTCCAGACATGAACATCCCGCTATGGTAATGATAATCACAACACCTAGGTCGGTCGCTTCTTCTCCGTTGCACACACCACCTCCATTATTATTCAAAAAGAAACTATTTCACGATATTCGTCATTGCCTCCCATTAGATTTCCCAAGCAACTAGCCTACGGTCCCCACCCTTTTCACCCCTTGATCACTTAACATTTATGTTTCAATCTTTCTTAGCCCTCTGTATACTGAGCTCTGCTAACTAAAGAATATTGAATTGGTTAATTTTTCAGTTAATGAGATAGCAACTGCAGTATTTTAGTCACATGGGAAGCGCGGTGGCTCAGTGGTAGACTGTTGGACTTCTATGCTAGTGGTCCCGAGTTCGATCCCCGTCCTGGATGACCCGCACTGTGTCCTTTGGCACGGTACTTTATCCCGGTTGTCTATATGGGGGCACGCTGACGCCGTGTACTAAGGCGTACTGCACGTCGATGGGGCACGTGTCTTCAACCGCTGTAACCCTCCTTGAGCGGAGCTTCAACAGAGTTAGAATGTTGAGGAGCTGACAGTTGCTCGCCGATGCTCGGTGGTTCTCTCTGGGTACTCCGGCTTCCTCCACCCATAAAACTGTTACAGCCACGATTAGCCATTGCGCATAAGTATGTGATGTTAAACACAAATAAATAAATAAATTTTAGTCACATGATAAAGAGTAAAAGTTTCTTACAATGGACGGGGCAATGTCAAAGATGTCTGTTGCCTATAAGTCTGCTGTATATATGGATGTTAAGAGACAGAGAAAGAGAGTTTTGTGTCAAAGAAGGACACTCAGCTTTATAAAACATTTTAAACTCATATGCAACCACAAAATGGCCCTTTAATATTGCTCAGAAAATGTTGTTCCAGGTGTATTCTTTCTTGAGAACTTTACTGGTAACAAGCGTTTATCTTGGCAGCGTTTTTCCATCATTGTTGGCTGCCTGTCCAGGCAGCCAACAATGATGTACAAACACTGTTAAGTCATTTGTAGCTGTGCACATGTGTATACGGTAGTTTTTAACATAAACTTAATCTGGTGACTTAAGAGTTAATTTTCTACAACAGTCATACATTCGCTGTGTACAAAACACAGTGAATGTGACATTGAGCAAGCTTTCCACTGTCTGAATATTTCCTGGTGACAGAAATTAGGATACACATGATAAAAAAGCTAGCGGTTAGTCAATTACCACTAACACAATTGATAGTAATAACATCACTAATCAATAATAAACACATCGATGTGAACATTTGTATAAACTACATCTCTTTCTTCACCTTTCTGGGGTGTACCAGAGTAAAATTATTGTTTGTTTTTTACTCGTGAACGGGAGTGTTTATTAGACGATGATTATGTTCAACACTTCGTTATTGTTTTCATATTCTAGAGATAAAATTTAACACCTGCAATATATATATATATATATATATATATATATATATATATATATATATATATATATATATATATATATATATATATATATATATATATATATATATCCCCTTCATATTTCACAATTCAGTATTCAATTAACTGCTTGTGAAATTTTTTTTTATATTCGCACAGGGATTTAAAGAAGCTTGTTTATATTAAGAAATAAGGTAATTAATTATTTTTTTTATTTCTTCTACGATTGAAGTTGTGAGGATAAGGATATTCAATATTACAACGACAGTGTTGTCCCAGTCTGGTGACTCCCGACTTCTCTATCTTTCAGTTCACCACTGGACATATGGTAGTAGATTGCATTGCAGATTGCACCTTGTTGCACTCAAAAAACACTTCCAACTCTAGAACCTACCAATGTCAACAGTGGTACGTGGCGATTCTGTGTTATGCTAATTCCTATCGGTAATATGTTATTCAGCGAGGATATCCCGTATCCTCTAATATGTTTTTAAAATAGCTGTTAAAGATGTGTAATCTAAGGGACTTTGACAAACGGCAGCAATTTCTTGTGGTGTAACAGATCCGACTTGAATCACATATACACCTAACCCATTGCTTTAGAGTAGTGCAGAAGTGACGCAGCAAATACGACAAGGCAAGGGACAGATTAGGGACTAAAACAATCGGACGGTCAATCTCTGCTAGACAGGTTCCCGCTTCCACACACTCCCTGCTTCGTGCGTTGAAGCACAGCGGGACGAGAAAACGAGCAGAATTCGATGGCTTTCTCTTTTGGACCCGGAAAGATCAAAAGAACGAGGTTGTGCATAAGTATACCTGATCAATCTAGTCTTGCAGTGAATACAACATTCCTGGCTCTAACATTAACCTTTGCCTACTGAAAATGCCATATCCGACGAAAATCGCAATTAAAACGTCATTTTTCACATTTTTCATCCAAAACATAGTAAATACCACCTCTTTGAAAGAATCTTGCCGGGATTGTTCCCTTGAGAGCTCATAGGTTTTGTTTTAGTTATTTGGGTTGTTCGTGAAACTTTCGAAGCTATCATCTCATATTAGTGATAAATAAAGGCAAGTTTTACAAGCACACACGAAATGGCGAGATGCACTGGAGGAGTAGAATGAGATGTGATTCATAACGGCGCGTGTTCGTTCGCTGATGATTGAAAATGAGTGTAACTGCATTTGGATTGTTTCCATCAGTGCACTTCAAATTTATCTTCTTTTTTATATCCATTTTCAGCGATAAACATGGCCCAAGATGCTACAGTTGGTGATTCTACGACTCTGCCTGATTATCAACAAGAGATTTTGTCTCGTATGAGAACATATTCCGATTACAGAATAGATAGAATAAAATCTCTAGAATGTCTGTTAGCTGCATCCAGAAGTCCAGAGATGGAATACTGCAACCTCGATGGAGTGAAGACACATTTTGATGTAATGTCATCGACAAGAATACAACAAACGGCCACGTCATCTGAGACAAATGCTATCTCTGTACGTAAAGAACCGCAGGTTCACAAAATGGACACGTTGGCGCATCAAATTCAACCACGCCTCACATCAATAGTCATTGAGGATAAGAACAAATATATCACACATCGAAAAATGTATCCCTACCATTCTACTCTTGTAAAATGTGAAGAGTTTCAAGAGAAGAAAGAAGTTTCTCAAGACAAATTTGAGGAATCAATGTGCGATAGCTGTGTGTCAAATGACTTGTTTAAGCTTGATGGAAGTATGAGATGTGGATATCAACTTGATATGGAGTCTTACAATACAGATAGTAACTACAGCATTTCATTGAAAGAACGTTGTGCAGCGAGAGAAAGAATAACGCACAACATGTATAGGTTTGTCTACGGAAGCGAAAACGCTTCGATTGTTGTTGACGGTGAGGTAGGAACTGTTAGTGATCTCTCACTCTCATCTGAGCTTATGGACTCTTTGACTGAAGTAACTCCACTATCACAGGCCTCATCTTTTCTGAAGGACAGCTTCATTCCCATCCCCGAAGCTACAAACGAACAACATACTTATCCGGTGAATGGCGGTCTGGACGGTATGAATGGGAGGAACACTGTTTTCAAACACGAAACACCAAATAAGTCAATAAAAAACAGATCACTTGCGGTCAAGAACATCAGAAAACTTAGGCGGCTGCTACCATTTTAACTCTTTTCCCAACACGGGTAGTAGCAGACGACACTTGTAAACTGCTCTCTCAATTAACTGATTTTTTAATTATCACCCATGCACAGTTTGCTTTTGTTCTCTGCTATTGGTATAAAGTATGCATCAATTGTATTGTATTACTTGGAATTTTATTTGACCCACTTCAAAAATATGAAGATGTTCGTTCGAGTGAGCGCCCCTAAATACGTGTTGTGTTTAGAAATGACCAATTAGGCTAAAATGGGTGATTTTCTGTTCTTTCAATTGTTGCCGGGCTATTTTGGCTCGTTTTGTTGGCAAAATGATTGACAAAATAGAAACAAAGACTTAAAGTATTCATCTTGTATCAGTAGTGTGATATTGATTATTGGCTGTTGTTGTTTTGTTATCGATTATTCAATATTAGTGCTATAAAATTTATGCAATAAAATTATTTAATATATTAGTCTATAGAAAATTATTCTTTCTCTCTTTGATTCCTTGAAATATTGACTATCACCCCAACTCTCAAGCAAACGACTGCACTGCAAAACCCCATATACAATAAATGCCTACGTTACGAGCGAGGCCAGAAGTTAACAATCAACTTTTTTTATTCCCTGTCTGTAGTTTTGACGCACTGTAAATCCGTTATCTTAACCTTGATGTAGAATGGATAAGAAATTTATTACGCCCAGAAGGATGTACTAAATTATTATTTTGATGCAATGGTACGTCCAACAGAAATAGCGCAGCCTGTAATCATCACACCGAATCGGTTCAGCATCCATGGTGATATCATGCCGCAGTATAAACACAAAACCAAGTTCAACCAGTCAGTTTTACTCATGCTCCACAATTGGAGGATTCTCACCCAGGACGTTGATTACCGCGACTAATCACTCGATCTTACCCATTTTATGACCCTTTCCAAACATTAAAATCATACATTAAACCTTTACCCAACACAGACGATATCAAAATTAATTATTTTAAATACCAATTTTTCAAATGTTTCAGAAAACATTCAAGAAAACCATATTACGTGACCCATCATTGGAACGAGCTCACTGAGCTCATTCCAATGTGGGGGGGGGGGGGGGGGTCACATGATAAGGTTTTTTTACTGTTTCTGCAAAATTTGTTTTTGCAACCGCTGAATTTGTACATTACAGGGAAGTATGCGGCCTATGTGTTAGGAAATGGGTTAAAAGCGGTAACGTGTGATCTTTCAATAATATGCAGGAAGTAGCCTGATGTGTATGTAGTTATATTCTTGCGGGAATCTTGAACCCTGACCTCTGATCGTCTGTTTTCTATTTGCATTGAAGACATTTCTTCTTCACTTTATGAGTTTCCAACCGTTGCTTCAATGAGCCAATATTACTGCATTTAAAAAATCTATATGTCACTTTCAATGCAGTGATATAATTTAATTAAAATATCGGTTATTTACGAATTTGTGTGTTCTTGGAGTGGATTTGTTTGTTACACCATAAGTTGAATGTCGTATGTTTCCCGATCCTTTTTGACATCTTTTATCAGGTTTGGATCAAGTGATCAAGAGAATCTTCAACTCGTCCTCGGTATATTGTGAAACTTGAGAAACTAGCCCAGCAAATTATGTTTTGACCTCGTCAAAGGCTCAGTCCAGACCTAGTTTACAAAACTTTTCTTACTCTCTTACATTCGATGAAATATTGAGATATTTCATTCTGAAAACAAACGTGAGCATTGTATTCTTTTTTGTAGAGGCCTTTATACACTATAGGTGAGACCTGCATTACCAGCGATGCGATATTTTATAATTAACGTATTATCTTCGCCGTTTGCAGTTTTCACACACTATTGGTGGCACCAGAATTCCTCGACAGGGGCGCTTGTGCTCCCCGACGCGGGTACTAGGATATTCCCTGATAAGCGCTCAATAAAGGAGGTAATTTCACCGACGGGGTCGCGCTAGCCCTCCCCGACGGAGGTGTAATAACCCCGACCCCGCCCTGGTGCCACCCCTGCCACACACAATAATGCCCCTAACCCGTGCAACGTTGTATTAAATCACAGAATTGATTGACGATGAGAACAATGTTAATCAAGTAACAATAATATTAATTATGATTTTGGCGCAAAGATACATTGCGTCGGAACTATAATTAAGGGTACTTTGTACCACTCTACATAATTAACACAGTTTAATTATTTATTGTATTTTTTCAACAGCATAAGCGTAGCAATTATAAAGGCACGTTCCAGTGACGTAACCAAGCTAAATAAAGTGTGTCCTTTCGGGAAGAGTGCTTCCTACTGCCACGAGCATTAAAAATATTTTATATCATTCTCACCTATGTTACTATCTGGGAAAAACCTTTACGTTAAATTTTAGCTTTTAACCCCACTACCGGTGTAAAGCTTCTACTGCAGATAAAATAAATTTACACCTATAGTCGGAAGTTCATCCAACTTGACCTTTGGCATGACGCAATTTGCCAACTTCGTTACATTCACACTTCGCGATGTTCATTCAAACATACATTTTGCGGTACTATCTACTACGTGCAATGACTTATTAAGTTTAAAATACCTACAATTAAATATTTAAAATAAAATTTAAAAATTGTTAATAATAATGTGACTGAAAAAGCAAGATAAATTCAATCAACTTTGACGATATGTCCAGCTGTCAATCATTCGCGTTCAGCCCTAGTACCTATTTATTCTATATTTCCCCAGTTCTTTTTACGTCCTTATGGATTAAGAGCGCGTATCCTTCGTAGGTGCAATTCTGGGGTCTTTCCTGGGAAGAAAATCAACTATTCATGCCAATTTAAGCGCCCTCAGTTCCTTTTTAAGACTAAAGTTCCAGGAAAAGGAAGACATAACTATAATATAACAACCCAAGAAACAGCAAGGTGCGAATACAGCAACTGATGTCGGGGAATTCCAGCCCGGGTTGCACGTAAGGTAGAGTGTTTCCAGAAAAGTGGGAAGTCCACCAACCCACGTAACCATACCACTATTACGTTTTGCCCAAATTTTATACAAATGCTGCGCAATTTGGAGAATTTTCACAGCAAGTGTGCTGACCAATGAGTCACCACGCCCACCCTCATGGTTATTTATTTAAGAAATAACCGTTGTTTTCCTTCGGTTTATGCGATATAAACCGACAATTGTCAGTACAAGATTCCTAGCGAGTTATGATTAAGCTTGTGCTGAAAATTTTCGGTTTATATCGCATAAACCGAAGGAAAACAACAGTTATTTCTTATAATTTAATCCGGCTGTAATATTAAAATATAAAAACTATGTGTACGTGAACGAAAAACTTTTAATTTTCGCAAAAGACAACAGTCAAACTCAGGAAAGTGTGCCACAAACAGGTCACGTCAATCATTGTCAAATTGTTTGTTGTTTTGATTTTCGATCACAGACGACAGATATTTACCAAGTCACGTAACAATATCATTAAAAACATTTTTTTAAAGTTCCCCCAAAATCATGTTTGGGTGTATGATCTTTTATTCGTCTCCCACTTCGGTATATTTTATTAAATTCAATTGTTCCCGAGAAATTATCATTATATTCTCGCTGACAGGAGGCGATGAAAAATCGATCATTGATCTTTGTTTACAAGCTTGTTATCCATCTATCAGTCTGCCGCCACGCCCTCACGGTGACAATTGGATTGAGTGGGCGGGGCTTGCAGAGTCTTCAAAGTTGGATCGGATGTGCGAACGTGTAGAGGCATTCCAAATCATGACGTGATTTGGTTTATACGATTTTGACGACTTTCACGTTGTATGCTTTCAACCAATCAAACGAAGAGGCGGGGCAAATGATTAAATTATAACAATATATATACAACCGGTGCTGTTACAATGTAGACCCAAAACTACAGGACGCTATTTAAAAACATTACCAGTATTGTTACAAAATATAAGAACAAAACTAAATATGAACAATAAATTGTATTTGCACTGTCCAGATGTTCCGTATCAAGTTTCCTAAGTTCAGCTAATTCTTAATTAACTGCATGGCAACTGGGATGTATGGTAAGTTGGTGTCGGGGATAGATCAGAATAATTAAAGACAAATCGGTCATTTTACCTTGGTCACGTCGCTTAAAAACTCCACAACGCCCCTGGTGTGTAACAGCCTTAAGTTAACTTTAGAGTGAATAAACGATCATGCATAAGGTATGGCAAAGAGAGTGGTCAACTACGAAATATCCACAGAATGGATTTGTTCCAAACACGGAAAGTCTCAAGTTTTTTGAAGCACACTTTCAGCTAATGGATCTTGCTAAAACCAGTAATGTAGAAACCAATGTGCGTAATATTAACGAGTAACGTTAGTAGTGTGATAATGAATAGTAATGTTAAAAAATAACACAAGTCTTTGAACTATTTATTGGTAATCTGTATTATGAACGTTATGCCTCGCATTGGTTTCTGACCTTTAGCTCGTGGTCTGAAGGAGTTGGGGAACGGGGAACGAAAATATTTGACTAGGTGAAGAAGGCGACAGAGTCGGTTACCAAGAACAACCATGCGCTACCATTTACTTTCAAGAAAATGGAAGGAAAATATTTCAACTTGCAGTGAACGTTTTTTTATTGTACAAAACTCAAATTGGGTTTGAAAGCATTGTCGACCCGGTAAAGTAGTATGTCATTTACTCGAACGACAGTCATTTGCTGGATCTTATATGAGACGTCATAGTGACATGACACAGTTACGTCGTGCTGGATCGAGTTGTTAGCCCGGTGGAGCGTCCATGTTGTGACGCCATTATCGTAGCGATACATGGTGTCATTGCGCATGCACAGCGCGTGTTGTTATGGGATAGGTCTTTCCTTCGTTCACATTGTTTACTGGAGGCCGCCATCTTGGTTTCAGTGGTGACAGATGGTTGCTATCAGACTGGATATTCTTTTAATAGGAGGGTGTGTTCGATTGCATGGGAGTATATCTAATTTCCCCAAGTGGACCCGACAATCACCGAAAATCATCCAAACGCACAGGCAAGTGCCGGCACGTGGCGACATCTTGTGCTAATAAGAGAATCGCGTAGTGCTATAGGACTACGGAGGTGATGTTCGAGTGCATAAGAGTATGAATAAGAACCTCAAGCAACCGTCGGATTACCTAAAATCACCTAAAACAACTCAAAATCACTGAAATAGACCCGCCAACACTGCCAACTTCAGCTAATGAGAGTAACACGTATAGACCCCTAAAGGCGCGTTCGATTCAACGTGGGTATGAATTATCAGAACAACTGGATTTTCGGTAATTGTTGGGCTCATTTGGGTTAGATGTACTCCCATGAAATCGAAAACCCTCCAAAAACACCCCCGTCCTATTAGAAACCTTCCAAGTGAATAGCAACCACGTGCCAGTACGGAAACCAAGATGCAGCCTACGGTAAACAAAATTGACGAAGGAAACATGTTTCACCCTAACAACCTGCACGGCGCATGCGCAATGAAACCAAGGATCACTATGGTAATGACGTCACAAGATGACCGCGCACACGACCTACCATGACAATCCATCATGACGTAACTAAGTCATGTGATTGTGACGTCACATATGAGATCCGACATGAGATCTTCCAAATGTTTCTCGTCCAGGTATATGACATTCTGTTCAGTTATCTAGAAAATCGTACATCCCATCAATACTTCTGTGCTGCAGATCTCGGATACAAATACGACAGGACCCATAGGGGATGCCTCATGAATAACGTCCCAGCAGCTAAATGACATGACCTCTATCTGTCATTCAGCGCATCCTTGTCTATAACAGGTTCGCCAACCGTTGAATAGGGCACTTACGTTGAATCTCAAAGGACAGTGGATCAACACTAAAATACACAGAAAGTGTGATTTTCAGTCTTAATATCTGGAAAAAAATTCAAGCAATACTTCAGCCATTTGGGCCCCCATTGGTTGAAACACTTGTGTTTCGTTGGCTTTTTTCACACAATATCGTGGTTTGCCTTGATTAAATTTCCACTCTGCGTCTGTTTTAATGATAATCGTTCTTAATGCATTGTATGTTTGTTTGTTTATTGGTAGCTCTGCGGGACCAACCAAGCTCTTACTGGCGCATCCCCTTGGTATGACTGGTAGTGTTGCGGATCGGACCGCAAAATACCGCCCAAACACAGGACTGCGATCAAGACCGGACCGCCGCTGCTCTACCGGTACACAAACTAGCTAGACAACCCGGGCAGTCCAAGGCCGTCCGAGGCGATCCATGGTGGCATTGTAATGTGTCAAATTATTGCTAGTTCGCTAGACCAACTAAACCCGCGGTAAGTTGAAGTGATGTAACCGTTGCAACCGAGCGATGAAGTTGCAACTATGGTTTTCGTTTTTATCAATTTTTATAGATTATTACTTTTTTCATATCGCCCCAGATATCCAGCCCGAAGTTCGTGACCGAAGGTATAGAAGGTTGATGTGAAGTTACCGAAAGCTGATATCTCGACGTAGGGCTGCACGGTATATCGATAAACCGATATATACCGGTATTCAAATCAATATCGATTAGACACCTGTGTAATTACAAAAATATCGGTTTATCGTCATGATTTATTTACCCATTATTTAATTTCCAAGATGTCTTGAGATTTTTGACTGTAGCTCCGAATGAATAATATTATCCCTTTACCCAAGGAATCTTCTGCATGTGCTTACGTAATATACAATTTCAGCAGTTGAAAAAATAATTTTCAAAAATTTCAACAAAATTATATCATGTGACCCGACATTGGAACGAGCTCGTTGAGCTCTTTCCAATGAGGGGGTCACATGATATTGTTTTGTGGAATTATATTTGGAGAATCTGATTAACAGTTTTTTTTAAGAATAAATTTTGATATCGTCTGCCTTGGGGTAAAGGTTTTTCGAACCGCGTCATCAAGGCATGCAAATTTGTTCCGACTGTGATGCCTTAAGCCTCGATTGTGGTACTTATGTTCATTTTTCTGAACACTTTTCGATTTACCTGTATATCGCGGTATTGTTTTGAATACCGATGCCGGTGGGGAAGGGGAGCGCGGTGGCTCAGTAGGTAGAGGTGCAGGCTGCAAGCCGAGAGGTCCTCGGTTCGAATCCCACCTGCGGAAACCGCGTTGTGTCCTTGGGGCAAGACACTTCATCTCCATTGCCCGCGTGGGGGCACGATGACGCCGTGTACTAAGGCGTACTGCACGTCTATGGTACGCATGTCTTCAACCAATCTAACCCTGCATGTGCTGCAGTGCGGAGTTACGATGTTGGGGAGCTGGCAGCTGCTCGTCGTTGCTCGGTGGTTCTCTCCGGATACTCCGGCTTCCTCAACCCGTAAAACTGTCACGGTCATGATTAGCCATTGTGCATAAATATGTGACCTTAAACATCAATAAATAAATAAATAAATAAATAAATAAATACCGATACCGGTATTCCGTTTTTGAATATTGTGCAGCCCTATCTCGACGATATGAAACTAACCAAGTAATAACCTCTTTATTTATTAGGCCGAAACAAATAATTTCATAACTAGGGAGGTCCGGACGTTTGGATAGCTGAACTATCTCTTCTCTCACATCTATGAATCTCAGTTTACGATCCTGAATCTGGAGTCCGTGTTGCATTTTCTGTATAACTCTCTTCTTTATTCTCTTCCTCCGCAGAATCCCCACTTATTGCCGTCATTAATTCCTCGTCATTCGAAAATGCCGCTTCAAACCACGCCATTATAATTAATAGAACACCTGTTTTTTCGATTGCGTTCGACGAGTTACGGTTTCGATATAAACAAATTCGATGCGCCTAGTAACGACGCCCCAAGGGGAAGAACTCTGGGTTTGGTTTATATCAGCCGAGATCGGCGTCATATCTGGCGAATTTGAAGTCATATCAGTCGAACATTATTATAGACAATTTTGGGAAAGAAAATCATATCTTATAAATAATAATTTCTACTACGGGTGATTCTCAGTGGGAACCCTGGGAAGTGTGACGTTGCTTGGTGGATGGTTCCCATCTGCTAATATTAGAGGTACAGGATCTCCAACGAGTCCGCAGGCCCGCAGTTTATAGTGTAAATTACGAAATGAGTTCTGTAAAGAAGGTCTGGACTGAGCCTTTGACGTGGTCAAAATATAAGTTGCTCGCCAAGTTTCACAAGCTTCACAATATAATGGGGATTTTTGTGAAGACTGGATCCAAACCTGATGAAAGATGTCTAATGGATCGCGAAACATAAGACATTCGGCTTATGGTGTAACAAACAAATCCACTCCAGGAACACACAAAAAGTGTTCGCAAATAACCGGTATTGTAATGAAATTATATAACTGCATCCAACATGACATAGATATTATACATGCAGTAATACTGGCTTATTGAAGCGACGGTTGGAAACTTATAAAGTGACATCACTCGAAATGTTTTCATAACAAAACGTTTTCAGGGGTCAAGTTTTCCGCAAGATTGCAACTGCACACCCATAACCCTTTTCCTAACAAATCTACCACATACTTCCGCGTATTGTACAAATTCAACCCCTGAAAATGTTTTTTTTTTAATTTTTACAAAACCTTATCATGTGACACATCATTGGAACGAGCTTAACGAACCCGTTCCAGTGAGGGTTCACATGATACGGTTTTGTTGAATTTCTTTTGAAAATGTGAAAAACTGGTATTTAAAATGACGAATTTTGATATCGTCTGCGTTGTGTAAACGGTTAAAGTATGAGTTTATTGGCTGGAAAGGGGTACGAAAATGGGTCAGATCGGGTGATAAGACGCGGTAATCAACGCCTGGTGTGAAATCCTCCAATTGGGCAGCTTGAGTAAAATCGACTGGCTGAACTTTAATTTGTGTTTGTTCTGCAGTCATGATATAAACAGATGCTGAAACTAACTTTAAAAGCCACCAATAAATAGGCACATCGACTCGGTGTGATTACTGGAGACTGAGCTATTTCTGGTGAACGAACCGTTGCTTCAAAACAATAATTTGTGATTTTATATTTCTTTAGCACATCCTTTTGGGTGTAGAAAATTCCATGTCCATTTACATCAAGGCTAAGATAACGGATTTTGCACAGCGTCAAAACAACAGACGGAGAATAAAAATCGTTGATTATAAACTTATAGCATCGCTCATAACTCATTTATAATGGCATTTATTGTGTATAGGCTTTCACAGTGCGTAAGTTTGCTTTAGAATAAGAGACAGTCAATATTTCAACGAATTAAAGAGGGAAAGAACAATTTCTATACACTAATTTATTAAATAATTTTATTACGTAAATAAATAGCACTAAAACTGAATAATCGATAACAGAACAAGAATCAATATCACATTACTGATAAAAGATGAATATTTTAAATGGTTGGGTTTTTTTCAATCACTTTGCTAACAAAACGAGTAACAAACAGCCCGACAATATCTGAAAGAAAAAAACACACTCATTTTAGCCTAATTCGTCCTTTCTGAATCCAAAACATATTTAGGGGCCCTCACAGAACGAACATCTTCATATGAAGTAGGTAGATAAAACCCAATGTAAAACAATAAAATTGATGCATACATTATACCAATAGCAGGGAACAAAATCAAACTATACATGGCCAATAATTAAAAAGCAGTTAATTAGGAGAGCAGTTCACAAGTGTCGTCTGCTGCTACCAATGTTGGGCAAAGAGTTAAAATGGTAGCAGCCGTCTAAGTTTTCTGATGTTCTTGGCCACACGGGCTCTGTTTTTTCTTGACTTCTTTGGTGTTTCGTGTTGGAAAACAGTGTTCCTCCCATTCATATTGTACAGGCCACCATTCACAGGATAGGTATGTTGTTCGTTTGTAGTTTCAGAGCTGGTAATGGGGCTGTCATTGAGAAAAGATGAGGCCTGTGATAGTGGCGTTACTTCAGTCAACGAGTCCGTAAACTCGGATGAGGGTGAGAAATCATTAACAGTTCCATCGTCACCGACAACAACAATGGAAGCGTTTTCGCTTCCGTAGACAAACCTATCCATGTTGTGTGTTATTTTTTCCCCCGTTGCACAACGTTCTTTCAATGAAATGCCATTGTTACTATTTGTATGAGACTCCATATCAAGTTGATCTCCACATCTCATACTTCCATCAAGCTTAAACAAGTCATTTGACACACAGCTATCGCACATTGATTCCTCAAAATTGTGTTGAGCCACTTCTCTCTTCTCTTGAAACTCTTCGCATTTCACAGGAGTAGAATGGCGGGGATACATTTTTCGATATGTGATACATTTGTTTTTATCCTCAATGACTGTTGATGTGAGGCCTGGCTGAAAGTGATGTGCCAGTGGGTTGGTTTTGTGGACCTGGGGTTCTTTACATACAGAGATATCGTTTGCCTCAGATAACGTGAGCGTTTGTTGTATTCTTGTTGGTAACACCACATCAACATGTTTCTTAACTCCATTGAGATTGCAGTATTTTATCTCCGGGCTTCTGGATGAATCTAATAGACCTTCTAGATATTTTATTCTGTCTATTCTGTAATCGGAATATGCTCTCATACGAGACAAAATCTCTTGTTGATAATCAGGCAGAGTAATCGAATCACTAACTGTAGCATCTTGGGCCATGTTTATCGCTGGAAATAGATATAAAAAGAGAAGATAAATTTGATGTCCACTGACGGAAACAAACCAAATGTATTAGTGTTCATTTTTCCTCGTCATCTATCAAAAACACGCAGTTATGAATCACATCTCCATCAACTCCTCTGCATATCGCCATTTCGAGCCCGCAGGTAAAACCTGTCTTTACTTATCACGGCTTTGAAACGATAGTTTCGGAAATTTCATGAACTACCAAAATAAATAAAACAAAACTTATGAGCCTGCAAGGGAACAATGCTGACGAGCTCCCTCCAATGAGGTGGCAATTGCTATTTTGGGGGGCAAAATGTTAAAAAATGACAAAATCGTAATTCCGATTTTGGCCGAATATGACCTTTTCTTTTGATAAGGGTTTGTGTTAAAGCCATGAATGTTGTATCTACTGAAAGCATACCCAGCGTTTCAATGCAGCTGATTGGTTCAAGTGGACGGTTATCTCCCCTTATCGACCATTAGACCCCATCAGCCAATTGCTTCACAGATAATCGGCCACGGTATGAGAAAAGTAATCAGACTATTCATAATTTTGGACATCAAATGAACAAAAGTCAAGCCTTGTGTCTGATAGATATTTTCACCAGTCAGTAGACACAAGATCATATTTTCCGAATTGATGCTCTTCCCAGTTATCTCTCAAACCAAAAAGCGTACATAGATGGCCAAACGTCAATGGAAACACTGTTTTTAAACATGTTTAGTATGATTGCACTGGAGAAAACAGTACATTTTATGAATGACAGCCCATAATTCCCATAAAAAATAATTAACTACCTTATTTCTTGATATAAAGACACTTCTTAAAATCCCCGTGCGAATATAAGATTTCCAATATACCTTTCACAGCGCGTTTAACTGAATACTGCATTGTGAAATATGGAGGGGATATATATATTGTTGGTGCTAATTTTTTCTCTAGAATATAAAAACAGTAACGAGGTGTTGAACAAATCATCGTCTTGTAAACACTTCCGTTTATATTTAAACAAACAAACAAACAAACAATACTTTTACGCTTGTAAACCCCAGAAAGGTGAAGAAAGAGATGAAGAACAACTTCTCACTACGATGTGTTTATTATTTATTAGTGTAATGTTATTACTATCCATTGTGTTAGAGGTAATCGACTAACTGCTAGCTTTGTTATCACGTGTATCCTAACAAAACTCAGATTGTAAACTGGCAACATTCACCACAACAATCACTATAAAGAAAATATATTGAACTTCCAGATGACATGTGCTTCCTTACTGTAAGTTTTGAACATTTTATTTAATCTTAGGAATTGTAGAACTTTCCCATCTCCGTAAAGCTAATTTCCAATCCCCAAAACGACAGTTTCAGGGGAGACTAGTTTGAAGATAAAAGCTGGTCATGAATACTAGTTTGATCGGGTATACTTATGCACAACCTCGTTATTTTGATCTTTTCGGGTCCTAAAGAGAAAGCCACATAATTCTGCTCGTTTTCCCTCCCCATTTGATTCAACTCGCAAAACAGGGAGAGTCGGAAGTAAGGTGTATATGTGATTCAGATTTTGGTACCAGCACCAACAATTATTGTCTGTTGTCAAAGTCAGAATTTACACATCTTTAACAAACATTTTTAAAAATGATAGAGTATACGGTGTATTCTCGCTATTTATTTAATGCTCAGGCATCAATTCACGCTGAAAAATTAAGTCATATTCCCCTGTCGGTCGGCAAAACGAAATATCAAAATGATATTTAGAAATCGATATTTCATCGTAGGTTCGGATGACGAATCACATGTACTTTAAACGAGTCAGCACATCAGTAATGAATTCCAGAGTCCCAAATACAAACGAATTCGAATAATTGATAGTGACAGTGACTAAATCAATTCATTAAATCAGCGGTTTCAAAGTTTGACTTTCTCATTCACCTTCCAGCGAAAAGCCGAAATCACTTTCAAATTTCTTCAGTTCAACTTCACACGTCTTCAGTGCATTGAGTTCAAAAAAAATAAAATGACGTGTCTTGTTATTGAAAATAAGAAAGTGGTGTTTTTTGTTATTGTTCTATTTCTTCGAAACACATTGCGATTATTTCAATTCGCCAGCCTTGGTAAATCGTAAAGTTAGGGGAGAAATAAGACGGGACTACTTTTTGTGCGGATATTCACACATTCCAATGGTTGGAGTTTGGTTGTTGTAATTTTTGTATGGACGCCGGTTCGGCACATAAATTTTGCGCCTTAATGGCAAATAAAGGCCACAAATTGGAGAGTTTGTAGTCGTAGAGCATTAAATAAAAAGAAAATTCACGAAAATTTGATGAATACCGAAAATATCTCGTTCGTGGCTACAAGAAATATGAGGATCTTCACTCGCGACTGCGTCGCGCGTAAAGATCCTCATATTTCTTTGTAGCCACTCACGAGATATTTTCGGTATTCATCAAATTTTCGTGAATATCCTCTATATAATATATTACTGATAGGAATTAGCATAACATAGAATCGCCGCTTGACACTGTTGACATTAGTAGATTCTGTAGGAATTTTATGGTCTTTTCGCCTGTCGGCAGGGACATGGTTAGAGGGGCCTTAATTCTCAAATGTAGCTCCTCACTGGCTGTCGAACATCCATTATTTTGTAACCCCCCCCCCCCCCTCGCGCAGTGTGAGAAGTTTCAAACTGGCCTTTGTGATCTTCCAATTGTGGAAGTAATATAAATCCCCCTCACGTCTTCTAAATATATGTCCTTTGCATTCTAGAATTGGTGTCTTGATTGCAACAAGGCGCCATCTGCAATGTACTACTATAGTTCCAGTGGACGGACAAATTGGGAAGCCGGGAGTCACTAGACTGGGACTACATTGTTATTGTAAAATAATGATTATACTTATCCCCACAAGCTGCATTGGATTAGGCACCCGAACTATTCAAGAGAAAGTATCCGAAGCCATTCAACCTTAAACGTTGAAGAAATCAAATAATTCCATAAAAAATAATTAACTACCTTATTTCTTGATATAAAGACGCTTCTTAAAATCCCCGTGCGAATATAAGATTTCCAATATACCTTTCACACCGCGTTTAACTGAATGTTGAATTGTGAAATATGGAGGGGATATATATATTGTTGGTGCTAAATTTTTCTCTAGAATATAAAAACAGTAACGAGGTGTTGAACATAATCATCGTCTTACAAACACTTCACATGTAAACAGACAAACAATACTTTTACACTTGTAAACCCCAGAAAGGTAAATAAAGAGATGTAGTTTACACAACATTTCACTTCGATGTGTTTATTATTGATTAGTAAGGTTATTACTATCCATTGTGTTAGAGGTAATCGACTAACTGCTAGCTTTGTTATCACGTGTATCCTAATTACTCCCACTAGAAAATATTCAGACAGTAGCAAGCTAGCTGAGTGCCACATGTACTATGTTTGGTACATAGAAAATTTATGACTGTTTTATAAAATTAACTCTCATGTCTTCAAATTAACTTTATGTTAAAAACTTCCGTATACACTCAACGTACAAATGCTGTCAGGAAATATGCGTCCTACCAGTAAAGTTCTCAAGAAAGAATACGCTTGGAACAACATTTTCTAAGCAATATAAAAGGGACAGTTTGTGGCTGCATGTGGACTTAAGAGTTTAAAATGTTTTATAAAGTGTACTGTCCTTGTTTGACACAAAAGTGATTGAACACAAATCGGGAGAGGTACACGAAATACTCGACTTAATGTTGTTTAAGACATAATTTTTTTAATACAATAAAATTATATCGAGATACGATAGCGAATGTTTAGCAGTATTTCATTTGTGAGGAAACAGTGTCTCAATTTTGATATAGGCCTACTACTTTTGTATTCTAAGTGTTAAGTGGTCAGACTCCATATTGTTATTCTGTGTAACGTCCATATTGATGTAGTGCCTTCTGAATTGTTAGGGCACACCATATGTATCCATACTCGAGATGTTCTCGGGGTACGGAGTAATGGAGACAGGTATAAAACACACTATTTATCGATGTCGCTGCATTAGGAGCAATCAGCGAAATCGTATGTGAATATAGATAGAGATCAGAAAAGATTTGAGAAAACTGTGTTATAACTATTTATCCCATAAATGGACGTTTGTTCGAACAATAAAAGTGTTGGATAAGTTTTTGCTTTATTCACCTAGTAGCAGCTGCTAGTAGGGTGATAAAGATTCCCCACAGGTTTAACACTGACAGAATTTATTCCTATAGTAGATACGGACTTGTTGACCTCTGACCTCTACCGCATTCGTGTTGTCATGAGTTGTTTTACGTTTGTGGGAAACATAGTGAACTGACGTTTATCAAACGTTGACCGTCGCTGAAATGTTTAGTTTCAGAATATGACACATTTCAACTCTGTCTAACAATAACACGAACAACAATTAACAAAGAAAACACAAAGTAAATCAATCGAAACCAACCAACATACAAGTTCGATTGTGAATGGCGGGGGCATGATGAGTGATGTTTCATTTTTCAAATTAGGAAAGTGTAAATAAATTAAAATGCACGTGTAGTCTGCTTTGTTTATAAAACACAAGTTGAATCGACGACAAAAAAAAATAACAATAAACAACGAAAATAAGAAAGATAAACATTGTTCATTTAATAAATTAGTTTTGCAACTTCAGCACAAGTTTTAGGGGAATTATTTTTAGACAGAAATGTATCATTGCGCCTTGTTTATTTTTGGCAGTTTTGCTTGTCGGTCGAATTGGACCAATGTGCTCCTCACTTCTCGCAGTGTTTTATAGCGAGTAACAGCACAATTTTTCCGCGATTGTCCTGTAAATGATTTATGGGATAAACAAAATAAACGTATAGTGTTTTCAAGTAAAATAGAATTAAGAATGAAACCGACTCGCCGGAGGCTCGTCGATTTTATTCTTAATCCTACTCGCAGAATAATGTTTTTACTTGAAAACACTATACGTTTATTCAATACATGTATCATAAAGATTTCACACGGCGGCGACGCGAACTTATGTTTCACATTACGTGGGAACCTAATGTCAAAACATCATGAAGAAAGATTATTGGTGAGGTTAATGGAGAACAATGGATTAGAGACCTAGAAAGCTACAAAGGGGATGACCGAAGGAAAGAGAGTAATCAGAGAGAGTGTCATGGATGATTTTAACCTACGGTGGACAGAGAAATCCGCCCTTAGACGGGTGGTGAAATAAAGAGAAGCACAATTACGGGGAAACTGATATCTGATTTTTTTAGTCTGGGCAGAGCGGGAAAGGAGGGAGCACTTAGTGGCCAGCAGTATTAAGACTTTATTTATCTCAGGAATGAGGCTGAGAATAGGCAGGCCGAGGTGTCAATATTGCAGCATAGAAAACGAAACTTTTCACATAACGGGCATTATAAGAAGTAGCTATGTTCTGGAATCATTATATTCCTTACAAGTTTAGGAAGGAAATCTAACAGACTATGAAACTCTGAGGAGCTGCTTCCCACGAAATCCCAACTTCCCTAAAAAAATACGAAGCTTTTTGCACCATTTTCAACTATAAATAAAAATACTCTATCAATACAGAATACGCACTTCCCGTGAACAGAATCATTCACTCTCTTAGCAGAATGTTGCCTCCTTTCTCCCCAGCCTCTACGTGTCCGATCGACTTTAACCCTTTACCCAACGTAACGGCCAAAACCGGCCAGCGCTATTCTCAAAAATCGCTTATTAATTTTAATTATTTTTTCATTTTTTGTCTCAAAAACATAGGTTATGACCCCTCATTGGAACGAGCTCGTCGAGCTCGTTCCAATGAGGGGTCATAACCTATGTTTTTGAGACAAAAAATGAAAAAAAATAGTTATTCAAGAATTTTTGTTGCAAGTGTCGTCTGCTTTTCATGTTAGGTAAAGGGTTAAACTCTACAGTTGTATATATTTTTATTCGATATAACTAAATCAACATGTTTGTTGACAATATTTGACGTTATTCGCGAAAATCGGCAAGTGTGTCGCATCATGTGCTATTCTGAAAGCTGACATGAGACGCCATTAAAAGAACCGTGCGTAATGCGAGTCCATATCTTCTACTTCTCCAAATGGAAAGACACGGTTTAAATAAGTAAAAAGCATGATGTCGAATCCTGGTAATTTTACACAGTTATTTATATAATTATGATCAACATGTACCTTTGTTCTTACTATTAGCCATTAAAAGACGCGAGTCCAAATCCACTACTTGTACAAATGGAAAAATAAACAAAAGCTTGATGTCGAATCCTGGTACTTTGGCACAGTTATTTATATAATTACACTTGACATGTACCCGTGTTGTTACTATTACACTGGATCCCATTTAATTGGATATCTTTTAACTGAATAACCCTGTTAATTGGATATAATTTCCCAACAAAAAAAAACATTTTCCATACCTCCAATACAAATTTGACCTGTTAATTGAGTATATGTTAAAGAGTAAACTCATGTTAATTGAATAAAAAATTAAATCTTGTAACCTGTCGAGAAATTACCCTGACTCTCCCCCAGGTTTCCTTTGTTTATAGACCTATTTGGCCTTAGTACATCCAATAGAGACATTTAATTTAATATCTCTTGTTTGACAGAGCTCACGGAGCTCTGTCAATCAAGATATAATAGAATTAATGCTAAGTTTATCTCTAGAATACAGGGAAGTGACACAATCCATGTTAGTTGAATACTCCTGTTAATTGAATAATTTTCATTGTCAAAGTGGCTATTCAATTAACAGGCTTCCACTGTACCTGTATATCTTTCAATTGTACATGTTTTGCATGTTTCTGTTTTTGTTAAATTAATAGTGTTTAAAGTACTCCAAAGAGCTGACGACCTTTGATAAGAAAAATCTTGAATAAGTTTAAAGTTTCATTTTTCCCTAAAAAATTTAGCTCATTACCTCTTATTGGAACGAGCTCGTTCCACCGACGGTTCATCAGGTATGCGTTTTAAACAAAAAAAATGAAAAAATAATATAATTTAAATGACGATTTTGTAGATAACACTAGCCGGTTGTATTCATTACACTGGATAAAGAGCGACTGTATGAGAAATACACTATCAAAATAAATTTTAAAAAATTCCGACCGAACGAACTCTGTTTTCTATTGCCTGTAACCTGAAACGAACAATTTATTATTTCTGGCCATAAACTATTCAATTAGGAAATTCAAGTTTTACCTGCAGAGACGGGGACACCGATCTCTACCAGTAGAAGTTGGAATTCCAAATTTTATTGTAGAAAATGAGATTCAACAATTACAATAATCAAGTTTTACCAGTAGAACATGGAATTCTAACATCTGCTGATAGAATCTCAGAAATTTATAGATTCTATCGGATTCCAGTTTCTACCAATGCATTTTACTCTATAAGCTCTGAAGTTCGAGTTAAATGTAGTAATTTCGTAAACATTTTCAAACTTGAACCCAACGAAAGTAATTCACAGTTTTATGTTTCGAAATGGTTGATTTGTTCATATTTACACATATCGTTCGCTGAGTTCCAATGTGTTTTATGTGCCTACTGGCACATAGAACACATTGGAACTGAGTGGACGATATGTGTAAGTCTGTATCATCAAATCTGTATGATAGATGGGTAACATCACAACAAACCGTGTGCCTATGGAGGTAGGCATAAAACAGGGAGTGTATCCTTTCGCCAATTCTTTTTGCACTGTACGTCAAAGGTTTGGGAGATGAACTCCTGCGTACCACGAGGGGGTCGCAGTTGGGGACTTGAAGATCCCAGGGCTATTTTCTTCCATACGATATGGCGCTAGTGTCAGAAAGTGAAGAGGGGCTAGCGAAAATGCTTGGAATTGTTTGGAAATATGGGTACAAATGGAGACTCGAACTAAATGAAAGCAAAAGCAAAGTTATACCGTGGGCCGCAAAGTGGACCCTACTCGAAGATGGAGAGTGGGGGAGTTTTGTATTCCGGAAGGTAGCAGCAAACTTCTTAGTGTAGGAGAGACAGGCGACTACGAGTATCTGGGGGTAAATATAAACATCACAGAAAGAGGCATCTACCGAAACCTCACAAATAAATTGATTCTGAAGGGGAGGCGAATCGTTAACCAAATGAAACTTATAGGGAGAAACAGTTTCAATATGGTTTTCGTGGGGAAACGGTGGGCCTGCCAAGTATAACATATCGTACGGAAGTGGTACCCCTAAACCAAACGGCTGTAAAGAGCTTGGAAACCCTCCAGAACGATGCAGGCCGATGGATAACGGGTCGAGTAATGCCGCAGCACTAAAAGCGATCAGGGGTGAGCTTGGGTGGATGAGGATCAAGGACAGGATAGACTTATTGAAACTCGTTTACCTTAAATATTTGGTAAATCTCCCCGACACCCGATGTTGTAAAGTAATGTTCCAGAGTAAGTTTCAACTCAAGTATCAGGACAGGGTGGATGATTCAAGTGAGGGAGTTAATAGAGAACTACTCATTGGATATCTCGGACCTCGACGTAGGGGCAAACCAGGGAAAAAAATCGCCAGAGAAAGGGTCATGGAGGATGGTAACCTTGAATGGCGAGAGGGGGGTCAAATCAAAGAGGTCTTTGGGTGTGTGTCCTGCGTCAGAAAGAGACTCCTGGTTTTGAAGAGTACCTTGGTTGCACCTTTGGGAGGTTACTGTTGTTCAAGCTGAGGTCGCGGTCCCCAGAGCTGAGGGGAAAAATGGGGAAAACAGTGAAAAGGAGTGGAGATGTGTAATTTAGACACGGTGGAGACTCTGGAACACTTTCGTCTAGAATTCCCAAAATAGCAGTCTAAAAGCATAATATTCACTGGGAGTATAATGTGGAAGTTGGGTGGGAGAAGGAAGGACAGTTAGTGAGTGACTCGAAGGAGAGGGTTAATATGCCAATCGGTGAGACTGGGAAGAATGGGGCAAGGGATGTCATCAAGTAGTTCGTCCCCGAGAGTTGGGAGGAGAGAAGAAGCGTGGGAATAGGAGGGTAGTTGGGAGCACAGGGGTAACCAAGGCCTTCTCACCCGAGAAACGCGACAAATCAGCGGCCGGGCAAAATGTTATTATATTATGATACACTAGGACATATCAGCCTTCCACATTGTGAACCCTATAGCAATATATCTCTACGGGTAACAGACATTTATCTACACTGTAAATTACACAAAATGTAGGTTTCTTATGAAAAAAACAAAGACTTTCATTTCGCGATGCATAAATAGATTTGTGAAACAATTTTCATAAGTCAAGTATCTTCATATAGATCAAGTTTACCTTAAAATCGAATTCTTTAAATTATATTGGAAATATTTCTTTCCACTGTTCTGTCCTGTTATAGTCGTACACGAACGTTTAATAGACTGATGTTGATGGTCTGAAAATAGAATATATAGGGACGGCGTGCAATTAATGAAATGCCCCAAAGCTTATGATACACCGATTGCTGAAATACAGATTTAATGCGTAATCCAAGTTACTCAGATTAGTGCAGTCTCCCGACGCCCGACAGAAGCTGGATGAATTTTAATGACGCCTTCGTTAATGAGCAGATGGATGCGAACGTATGAATGTGATTGGTTTTGGTGATCTATTGCATGATCTAAAAATTCATGAACATGGAAAGTTTTCAGGAATAGTTGCATTTGAAATTATTTTCAGATGGAGTTAAGCGGATTATCCAGATTAATTGTATGTTGAACACATGGATGTCTCGACGACTATTGATTATGATGTGTAAAACTGATTCCTAGCGACTGTGGTGGTTCAAATCCTGACTAATAAAACATTCCAGTTGCATCATCAAGGCATGCCTTCACCGAAGGCAGACTTGGTGGTGTAGGTGTAGTTGGAATATTAGTTAGTGGGTATGTAGTCAAAAAATCTCAACAATTTGGAGAAATTTATTTGGGGATAAATAAAATACGTATATCTGGTAGTCATGACGCAACTTAGTCCATTTGTATCGCTGACTGTCGTCTGACAAAAATTCAGCTATCAAATCTTATATAAGAAAGTAGATTATTACTAGCACTCCAATTCAGCCGAACATGTACGAAGTGAAAAAATTATTGGGGTCCCATATAATCATGTCCTGGACTTGAACAACTCGCTATGATAATGATAATCACAACACTAAGGTCAGTCGCTTCAACTCCTTTGCACTCACCACCTCCATTATTATTCAAAGAGAAACTGTTTGACGATATTCCTTATTGCCTCCCATTAGATTTCCAAAGCAACTTGCCTACCGCCCCACCTCTTGTCGCCCACCGATCGCCTAACATTTATGTTTCAATTTTTCATAGCCCTCTGCATACTGAGCTCTGCTAACTAAACAATACTGAATTGGTTAATTTTGCAGTTAATGAGATAGCAACTGCAATATTTTAGTCACATGATAAAGAGTTAAAGTTTCTTACAATGGAGGGGGCACTGTCAAAGATATCTGTTCCCTATAATTCTCCTGTATATGTGGATATTAAGAGAGAGGGAGAGAGAGTGCGTTCAACCACTTTTTTGTCAAAAAGTACACTACACTCTTTTAAACATTTTAATCTCTTTCGTCCCCATGCAGCCACAAAATGACCCTTTTAAATTTTTTCAGAAAATGTTGTTCCAGGTGTATTCTTCCTTGCGAACTTTACTGGTAAGATGCGTTTATCTTGACAGCGTTTTTCCATCGTTGTTGGCTGTCTGTCCAGGAAGCCAACAATGATGTGGAAACACTGTTAAGTCATTTGCAGCTGTGTACATGTGTGTACGATAGTTTTTAGCATACAATTAATACAAGGACTTTAGAGTTAATTTACTACAACAGTCATAAATTTGCTGTGTACAAAACATAGTGAATGTGACATTAAGCAAGCTTGCCACCGTCTAAATATTTCCTGGTGAGAGTAATTAAGATACACATGATAAAAAAGCTAGCGTTTGGTCAATTACCACTAAAACAACGGATAGTAATAACATTACTAATCAATAATAAACACATCGAAGTGAAAAGTTGTGTAAACTACATCTCATTCTTCACCTTTCTGGGATGTACGAGAGTAAAAGTATTGTTTCTTTTTTTACATGTGAACGGAAGTGTTTATTAAACGATGATTATGTTCAACACCTCGTTATTGTTTTTATATTCTAGAGATAAAATTTAACACCTGCAATAATATAATATATATCCCCTTCATATTCAGTAATTCAGTATTCAATTAACTGCTTTATGAAAGGAAAACTGCAAATCTTATATTCCCACAGGGATTTTAAGAAGCTTGTTTAATTTAAGAAATAAGGTATTTAATTATTTTTTTTTTTTATTTCTCGATTGAAGTCGAATGGCTTCGGATACCTTCTATTGAATAGTTCGAGTGCCCGATACAATGCAGCTTGCGAGGATAAGATATTCAATATTACAATGACAATGTAGTCCCAGTCTGGTGACTCTCGACTTCCCTATTTGTCAGTTCACCACTGGACCTATGGTAGTAGATTGTGTTGCAGATGCCGCCTTGTTGCACTCAAAAAGCCTTTTCAACTCTAGAATCTACAGGACTCACATTTCGAAAACAAGAGAGGAGATTTACATTCTAATTTCGTCCACAGTTAGAACATCACAAAGATAGGGGGGAGGTAAATGGTATCACAAAAAATGGTGAACTCAGAGGAGGCAAACCCCGACCGAAACAGATCCCTCTAGCCACGTCGTCTCTGGCGATATGCGAGAAGTCGATACCACGTAAATTTCCGACTGAATTTACCAATGTCAACAGTGGTACGTGGCGATTCTGTGTTATTCTAATTCCTATCGGTAATATATTATTCAGCGAGGATATCCCGTATCCTCTAATATGTTTTTAAAATAGCTGTTAAAGATGTGTAATCTCTGGGACTTTGACAACAGGCAATAATTTCTTGTGGTGTAACAGATCCGACTTGAATCACATATGTAACTAACCCATTGCTTTAAAATAGTCCAGAAGTGACTCGGCAAATACGACAAGGCAGGGGACAGATTATGGACTAGAACAATCGGACGGTCAATCTCTGCGAGACAGCTTCCCGCTTTCACACACTCCCTGCTTCGCGCATTGAAGCACAGGAGGAAGAGAAAACGACCATGATTAGGTCGCTTTCTCTTTTGGACCCGGAAAGATCAAAAGAGCGAGGTTGTACATAAGTATACCTGATCAATCTAGTCTTACAGTGAATACAACATTCATGGCTTTAACATTAACCTTTGCCTAAAGAAAATGCCATATCCGGTCAAAATCGCAATTAAAACGTCATTTTTTCACATTTTGCATCAAAAATTTAGTAAATACCACCTGTTTGGAAGAATCTTGCCGGTGTGACAGGAATGATAGTCCGTAGGAACGTTAGTCCCTCTGGACTATTATTCCGCGGAATTATAGTCCTAGGTCTAACATTCCTAGGAATAGTAGTCCGGCGGACTACTATTCCTAGGAATGTTAGACCTAGGACTATAATTCCGCGGAATAATAGTCCAGAGGGACTAATTTTCCTACGGACTATCATTCCTGTCACACCGGGATTGTTCCCTTGAGAGCTCATGGGTTTTGTTTTATTTATTTTGGTTATTCGTGAAACTTTCGAAGCTATCATCTCATGGTCGTGATAAATAAGGGCAAGTTTTACACGCAGACACGAAATGGCGAGATGCACAGGGGAGTGGAATGAGATGTGATTTACAACGGCGCGTGTTCGTTCGCTGATGATTGAAAATGAACACTAATACATTTGGTTTGTTTCCGTCAGTGGACATCAAATTTATCTTCTCTTTTTTTATCTATTTTCAGCGATAAATATGGCCCAAGATGCTACAGTTAGTGATTCGATGACTCTGCCTGATTATCAACAGGAGATTTTGTCTCGTATGAGAGCATATTCCGATTACAGAATAGATAGAATAAAATCTGTAGAAGGTATGTTAGCTGTATCCAGAAGTCCAGAGATGGAATACTGCGACCACGATGGAGTGAAGAGACATTTTGATGTAATGTCATCGACAAGAATACAACAAACGACCACGTCTTCTGAGACAAACGATTTAACTGTACGTAAAGAACCGCAGTTTCACAAAACTGACACATTGGCGCATCAGTTTCAGCCACGCCCCATAACAACAGTCATTCAGGATAACAACAAATATATCACGCATCGAAACATATATCCCCGCCATTCTACTCCCGTGAAATGTGAAGAGTTTCAAGAGAAGAGAGAAGTGACTCAAGACAAATTTGAGGAATCAATGTGCGATAGCTGTTTGTCAAATGACTTGTTTCAGCTTGATAGAAGTATGAGATGTGGAGATCAACTTGATATGGAGGCTTACAATACAGATGGTTACAATAGCATTTCATTGACAGAATATTGTGCAACGAGACAAAGAATAGTACACAGCAAGCATAGGTTTGTCTACGGAAGCGAAAACGCTTCGATTATTGTTGACGGTGAGGTAGGAACTGTTAGTGATCTCTCACTCTCATCTGAGTTTATGGACTCTTTGACTGAAGTAACACCACTATCACAGGCTTCATCTTTTCTCAAGGACAGCCTCATTTCCATCCCCGAAACTACAAACGAAAAACATACTTATCCGGTGAATGGCGCCCTGGATAGTATGAATGGGAGGAACACTGTTTTCAAACACGAAACACCAAAAAAGTCACTAAAAAACAGAGCACGTGTGGCCAAGAACATCCGAAAACTTAGACGGCTGCTACCATTTTGACTCTTTGCCTAACACGGGTAGTAGCAGACGACACTTGTAAACTGCTCTCTCAATTAACTGATTTTTAAGATGTTCGTTCGAGTGAGCGCCCCTAAAAACGTTTTGTATTTAGAAATGACCAATTAGGCTAAAATGGGTGATTTTCTGTTCTTTCAATTGTTGCTGGGCTATTTTGGCTCGTTTTGTTGGCAAAATGATTGAAAAAAATAGAAACAAAGATTTAAAGTATTCATCTTGTATCAGTAATATGATATTGATTATTGGCTGTTGTTTTGTTATCGATTATTCAATATTAGTGCTATAAAATTTATGCAATAAAATTATTTAATATATTAGTCTATAGAAAATTATTCTTTCCCTCTTTCATTGGTTGAATTATTGACTGTCCCCCTACTCTCAAGCAAACGTCTGCACTGCAAACCCTCATATACAATAAATGCCAACGTTACGAGCGACGCCAGAAGTTTACAATCAACATTTTTTATTCCCCGTTTGTAGTTTTGACGCACTGTAAATCCGTTATCTTAGCCTTAATGTAAAATGGATATGACATTTATTACACCCAGAAGGGTGTGCGTACTAAATTATTATTTTGACGCAACGGTACGTCCAATAGAAATAGCGCACCCTCTAGTCATCACGCTGAACCGGTGTGTTTGTTTATTGGGTTTTAGAGTTATGTTCGGCATCAGTGGTTATATCATGACAGCAGAACAAACACAAAATCAAGTTCAGCCAGTCGAATTTCCTCATGCTGCCCAATTGGAGGATTTTCACACCGGGCGTTGATTATCGCATCTTATCACCCGATCTAACCCATTTTCTGACCCTTTTTCAAACATTAAATTCATACATTGAACCTTTACCCAACACAGACGATATCAAAATTCATTATTTTAAATACCAATTTTTCAAATGTTTCAAAAAAACTTTAAAAAAAACATATTACATGACTCCTCACTGAAACGAGCTCGTTGTGCTCGTTCCAATGGGAGGTCACATGATAAGATTTTTTATTTTTATTTTTTTTTTGCAACTGCTGAATTTGTACACTACGGGGAAGTATGCAGCCAATTTGTTAGGAAAGGGTTAAAAGCGGTAAAGTGTGATCTTTCAATAACATCCAGGAAATAGCCTGATGTGTATGCTGTTGTATTCTTGCGGGAAACCTAATCCCTGACCTCTGATCGCTTGTTTTAAATTTGTAGCTAAAACATTTCGAGTGATGTCACTTTATGTTTTTCCAACCGTTGATTCAATGAGCTAAAATTACTGCATTTAAAATATCTATATGTCATTTTGAATGCAGTGATATAATTTCATTGAGATACCAGTTATTTGCGAACTATTTTTTGTGTTCTTGGAGTGGATTTGTTTGTTATACCATAAGCCGAATGTCTTGTGTCTCGCGATCCATTTAGACATCTTTCATCAGGTTTGAATTAAGTGATGAAGAGAATCTTCCGCTCGTCCCCAGGATATTATGAAACTTACGAAACTCGCCCAGCAAAGTTTGTTTTGACCTTGTCAAAGGTTCAGTCCAGACCTTGTTTACGGTACTCATTTCGTAATTTTCGTCATAAACTGGGGACTCGTCGGAGATTCTCTTCCTATAATACTTGGAAAACGGAACCCATCACCAAGTAATGTCCCTCTGAGAATAACCCGAAGTAGAAATTATTATTGATTAGATATGTTTTTCTTTCCCAGAATTGCCTATTATAAGTTCGGCTGATATGACATCAAATTCGGAAGATATGACGCCGATCTCGGCCGATATGCTTAGCGGTAAAGTGGGACCATTCAATAGCATTCCGGAAGTACACTAATGTGTATGCAGTTGTTTTCTTGTGGGAAACTCGATACTTGACTTATGGTCGTCTGTTTTCAGTTTGTTGTAAAAACATTTCCAGTAATGTCATTGTATGAGTTTCCAATAGCTGTTTGAATGGGATTATATTATTGCATGTAAAATATCTAGGTGTTTGGAAATGACATGGATATTTTGTGGATATAGTGATATAATTTCATTGAAATAATGGTTATTTGCGAACTGCGGTGGATTTGTTTGTTACACTAAAGGCCTTACGTTTCGCGATCCATTTAGATATCTTTCATCAGGTTTGGATCAAATTATCAAGAGAATCTTCAACTCGTCCCCAGTATATTGTGAAATTTACGAAACTCGCCCAGCAAATTATGTTCTGACTTCGTCAAAGGCTCAGTCCAGACCCAGTTCAATGAACTCATTTCGTAATTTTCATCATAAACTGGGAACTCGATGAAGGTCCCCTACTTATAATACTAGCAAAACATAACTTGTTTATCACAGAAACCAATAACCAAGCAATGTCGCACTTTCCATTGTTCCCACGGCTGATTTGAATCAAGCCAGAGTTGTTCCACTTGAGTCGCCGTTATTTGGCACAACGAATTTGTTTATATCGAAACCATTACTCGTCGAGCGCTGTCGAGAAAACGGGTGTAATATGGAAATATTATGGAGTGGCATGAATGGGAGGTTTTGAATGACGAGGAATTGATGACGGCAATGGGAGGGGATTGTGCGACGGAAGAGAAGAAAGAAGAGAGTTGAACAGAACATGTAACGTAAACTTAATATTCAGGGTCATAAGCTTAGAAGTAGTAAGGGATGACACTATTTTTTTTTTTGATTAGGGTTTAACGACACATTAACGGCCAGGGTCATATCATGTCGGTGACAGTTTTATGGGTGGAGGAAGCCGGAGTACCCGGAGAGAACCACCGAGCAACGACGAGCAGCTGTTAGCTCTCCAACATCGTAACTCTGAACACTGCACCGCGGCACAGGCAGGGTTAGATTGGTTGAAGACATGCGAACCATGGGCGTGCAGTACGCCTTAGTACACAGCGTCAACGTGCCCCCATGTAGGCAGTCGGGATTAAGTGCCTTGCCCAAGAACACAACGCGGGAGCACGAATCAGTCGCTGAAATGGTTACCCATCCAACTACTAACCGCGCTTGGAATGACACTATTGGGACCTAATTTAACACTGAAATTCCATAGACATTTGTTCGCCAGAGAAATATCACGATCATGTGTACTATGGGGACTTGATTTAATACTGAAAATTCCCATAGACATTTTTTTCGCCAGAGTGCCATCGGGCGATGGTACTCTGGCGAAAACAAATGTCTATGGAAATTTTCAATGTTAAATCAAGCCCCCATAGTTCACACGACACAAACCTTTTAATAAAATCAAAACCATATGGGAATTTTTAGTGTTAAATCAAGTCCGCATAGTCCACACGATCGCGATTTTTCTCTGGCGAACAAATGTATATGGGAATTTCAGTGTTAAATTAAGTCCCCATAGTGTCATTCCTTACTACTCTCCTTGCGGAATAGAAGGAAAATGTTTATCGATCTATGATCGTAAAGTTTGGTTTCCGCGTTGTGATTACTGGGAGTTCTGTGAGGATCCACCAGCCCGTAGCGTTTTGGGTTTCCTTACCAGACTATATCAGACACAGACTCCAGATTCTGGGTTTAGTAACTTCACGAACTTGTCGTGTACATCAGAACGAAGACCAGTTTCAAACTATCTATTATTTTATTTAAAACTCAGCATCAAAATAAAAGCGCGACTAACTGTCGTTGTCTCTGGTATAAAATGTGCAATTTACAAGCAACAAAGTTCATACCTTAAACTCAGTGGCGGCATCCAGCTTTTTTCTTGTGGAGTTGATCTGCATATATCAGGAGCTCAGAGACAACTTGTCTTAGCAGTCAGAAATTGGTGCTCATATACACCAAATTTCTGATGCAATACTTGGGGTACGTGACGGCCGTCAACAATTTCTCCCTGACCTCAGGGAAACTAAGGGAATGTCCCCTGACGTGGCGGTCGCCATTTTGTAGACACTTATACTGCCACGCAGACTGTCGGTCAGTCTGCATGCAGTCCATGGAATCTCGTCTCTCAAATAGTATTCCGCCGGGCTCCAGTTAACCGGCGGAATGCCCCGGTGACGGGTGCTGAATTGCAACTCAGCGTCCCCAGTTCAATGGGGAGTTTCACCAGGTACAAGTTATGATTTGTTAGACAGTTCGAACACCAACATCCCAGTAATACTGCCGAATGTTATTGTCCCATCTGTCAACAAATCCCCAAATGTTACTGCTTGTTGACAGCATTGGCTCGCAATGGTATGCCTGATATTGTCAACAGAACATCTGGCATGTACCCACAGAGTACGCCTGTACTCTGGTCGCCAGTTTCATACAATTCCATGTAATTTATTGTCGTGTTTCAATCTGTTCAAAAACTGTTAAACAAATTAAATAATCTCGAGTCTATTGAATGTCCCAATCAAACCACAAGAGCTCCAGCTCTTACCCGAGATGACAAGCTTACTTAACCCCCGTGGGCTCACTTCGCAACACTCTTAGATACATCAGTGTGAGAGAAGAGATAGTTCAGCAGTCTGAACGTCGCGACAGTTTTGTAATTATTTGTTTTGGTTTAATAAATAAAGAGGTTATTAATTGGTTAGCTTCATATCGTCTAGATATCAGCCTTTGGTATAACTTCATCAGCCTTCTACCTTCAGTCGCAAACTGAAATGAAATTACCTCGGGCTGATATCTCGGCCGATATGAAACTAAGTAATAACCTCTAAGAATTGATCAAAACATAGAGGATATCTAGTGTTTGTTAGTGGATACCGAAAATTATCTCACGAGTGACCGAGACAAATGTTTATTTTTCGCGAGCGCTTGAGCGAGTGAAAATAAGCATTTGTCTCGGTCACAAGTGAGATAATTTTCGGTATCCACTCAAAAACACTAGATTTTCTTTTTATTATACGCTTTTTATAAGAATCTGATAATTCCACTCGTTTCAACCTTGAATTGATGTATGAACATAAACAGCCCATTGAATCATTGATGCGCGGAAGTGATTTGATCGATACTCGAAACAGATAGCGTCTTGCAATCTGATTCAGCTGGCGGGTTTCTAGTCCAAGCATGGCCTGAAAGTCCGAAATATAAGTTTTTGGTTTGGTACGTCCTTTGAAAGGACGTACCAAACCAAAAACTTATATTACGGACTTTCAGGCCAGCGGGTTTCATGCATCAATTCAAGATGAATACATGTCGAGTTATTGCTGGAAATGATCTGTATCCAATCAAAAATACTAGACTTACTTTTTATTATACGTTTTGAGAACAAATTGACCATTTCCGGTGATAATTTGACTCGTATTCACCTTTTGGTGATGGTTTGAAAGCCGCCATTTTGATTGATACCGTGACAGTGGAAATTTCTATATCTTCACAGTGGGGGATACGATTTCTATCTTTCCACAATTTCTTCGATAATCTATCGTTTAGCGTATAATAAAAAAAACTGTAATTTCAACGTGATCGCATCGATCGGAACGGTTACATCACCTCAAGTGTGTTACGGCTTTAGGTTCACTTTGCTGTTGACAAACCAGTATGCACAAGGCATGACGCAGAAAGACACAGCTGAAAAACTGTTCATGCTGCACGTCCTGTACACAAATTATTGTTTGGCGAATGAGGTCAGCTTTTCCTGTTAGCCGCCAACAACAAACTTGGTGTCGGTTAACAGTCGACTTCGGTTTAAATTCTGATCAGAGTGTTCCTATTAATGCACATGATAGGGGGGGGGGGGATATATCTAGATACTGCATTAGAAAATCAACCTTCATGTTGAATGATGTTGAACAAATGAACTGAACACACACAGACTATTGATTTGGATACTAAAATTGAGATAATTCTCCAAGATATGTATGTGAGAGGCCAAAATGAATGTTCAGTTGCATTTTAGTAACCCTTAGGATGCCAAGAAAACCCGTTTCCATTTCTTTATTGCCTATTTTTTAAACCATCAATGGTTCGAGTGAGATACGGGAATAACAAGTATTGCATATGTGGTACCTTTGTTAGCACATAACAGGACTACAAACACCTGTACTCTGATGCTTTTTGAACTTTAAAAATGGCCGGAGCACGATATCTACGAAACACGAGCCATCCATATTAAAGACACGTTGTGTTATGATCACATGGTGATGGAGATGGGGAATGGACGGGGGTATTGGAATTTAGAGTTCGGTATCCGTTTCGGTATTTTTCAGGGGTATACCAGGGTATTGATTCGATATTTGGAAATGACTTGACTGAGATTTGTTGTTGATCGTACTAAATGGAAATTCACACAAGGGCGTCACAAATGCCACTGTCAATGAGCTCAACATTGCCATTATTTTGCCAACAAAAATGATATCTACAGGAATTTTGTGACATGCTCCAAACGCGCCCTTACCTTTAGGCAAATCCCCTGGTCAGTGATTTCTAGTCAAATATTGGCTAGAAATCACTGCTAAGCAACTGAAACCACTGCTAAGCAACTGATTATGTACAGGTTGTAATCTTGTGTGAATTCAGGGCAAATGCCCAGGCCTTTAACCCTTTACCCAACGCAGACGATATCAAAATGTATTATTTTAAATATCATTTTTTTTTAAATTTTTCAAAAAATTTCAACAAAACCATATCATGTGACCCCTCGTTGGAACGAGCTCGACGAGCTCGTTCCAACGAGGGGTGACATGATATGGTTTTGTTGAAATTTTTTGAAAAATAATATTTTTTCAACTGCTAAATTTTCATATTACGAGGGCGGATGCGGCCGATTCGTTGGGTAAAGGGTTAAGGATTAACAAAACCGAAAATCAGTCACTTCTTTCATAAAAACGAACACTTCAGCTGCAATCACGCCCAACAAAGTCCTATAAATAGCAAATATAGGAAAATTGAAAACACAATTTTTTTTGGTATTCAGCGATTGGTTCAGATCGGGTTTCTATGTCCTCGTGATGTCAGTATCGGTTCGTTTTTTCTTTTCGGTATATTGCCCATCTCTACATGGTACGATGTTTTTACATCGTTTGATGACATATATTTTAGTCATGAAAGTCTCTCCATTCCCAATATCACGAAACGAAAAAGGGAATTTTATTTGGAAAACATTTTTCTACGTATTTGTTTTACGGAAGTAGACAGTATTTTAGTGATCCCTACACTGCTTTCGAGAAGTGGCGTAGGAACCAGGGGGGGGGGGGGGGGGGGGGTAGAGGGGTATTTTTTTCCAAAACTTTGTAAATCATATCTAGTATCTACACGAAAATAACCGCATACATCTGCATATTCTATATCATAGGGGCACACATAAAAACTGTATGATCTACACCATTTGCAGTGCAGACAAGTTGGTAGCCGATGCCACTGACTGATTTGATGCTCAACAGGTTAACATCTTCCTCTCTAACATACATCCTACTTTAACCCTTTACCCAACGTAACGACCAAAACCGGTTAGCGCTATTCTCAAAAATCGCCAATTAAATTTCATGATTTTTTAAATTTTTTGTCTCCAAAATATAGGTTATGACCCCTCATTGGAACGAGCTCGTCGAGCTCGTTCCAATGAGGGGTCATAACCTATGTTTTGGAGACAAAAAATTAAAAAAATTAGTTATTCAAGACTTTTGTTTGCAAGTGTCGTCTGCTTTTCATGTTAAGTAAAGGGATAACAGCAACGATACCTTGATTTTTTCACTTGAGAAGCGAGGAAATGAGCTCTCAGTAATTCATATTTCACAACTTTTCCAGGTATCCCCCTCTAGCACTCTCCCCGGGTTTGGCTACGTGCTGTCCCGTGCTGTCTCCTACAAGCTCCCGTTTACAATACACCCACCCCACCCCCCACCCCCCATATTATAAGCTTCCTACGCCCCTGCTTTCGAGTTTCGATTTCTGAATAAGTATTCTGATCCACATGCAGTCTAGCTATTGTCCAAATGCGGTATCACATTTAATCGCAAAATATGACAACAGGAAGAAATATGGCGTCTGTCTTGAATACTTAGTTCAAACATAAAAGCTGTTGCCAACTCGAATGTCTGATGTCCTCGCCATATTCTTTGGCCTTCGGCTGATTTGTCGCGGTTAGCTTACGATAAGGCCTACACCGTCCCAGTCCACGCCCGGTTATTTCTGCCCTACTCTCCCTCCTAATCTCCCAACATTCAGTCAAAAACTGTTTCATAATTCCACCCGTTGGCGCTTTCTCGATCTCTGCAACTATAAAATTGACTCTTTTCTTCATGTCGTTCCTTATCCTCTTATCCTTCAAATCTTCATCCCATTTTTCCATTTGTTTCCCAAGAAGTCTTCTTCTACCGAGCACCCTAGGATGAAACGTTCCAGGGTCTTCGCTACTCCCAAGTTACACATTTGCTACACTCTTCCCTCCCCTTTCCCGATTCCCCCTCCCAACTCCAGTAACTTGGATCTCACTTTGAACCACAACGACCCACCTTAGTACTCCTCAAACGCTGGCGCATCTTTTTTTTATATAAACCGTCTAAAGAGCTCTACGTCATAATTCCAGCTCGCCAGTTTCTATTGCAATCCTTGAGTAACTCCTCTGCTTCATTTCTCATTCTAGATCTTCAGTCTCTTTTGAGTAATTCACCATTAGCTCCCTCTCTTGCCCTAAACACCCTGCCTGAATACTAGAGTTTCATACACCGTTAAATGTCGTTTTACACCCTCAGCTGTTTGGAGGGGTTACCAAATAATTCAGGTCGCATAATTTTCCAATATTTATTCTATCTTTAACCGGCAACCACCCGAGTTCCCCTCTGACGGCTTCTGGTGCAGCTGCGTTACTTGATCCGGTTATCCACCGACCCGCATTATTTTGTAGAATCTCCAAGTTCCCCACTTCTGTTTGATCTAGAGGGATAACATCTGTTTCATATGTTATATTTGGTAATCTCAACATCTCCTAAATGGTTTTTCCAACCACCTTGTTAAAGCTATTTCTTTTAAGTAGTTTTGACTGAATGCGTATTCTTTTCCTCTTTGTCTTAAGTTTATTCGTGTGGTCTCTGTATATACCTCTACCTCTAACACGTAAATTCAGCCGTAAGTATTCATATTCTCCCGTTTTCTCTACTGTTGGGGCGCGGTGGGTCAGTAGGTAGAGGTGCAGGCTGCAAGCCGAGAGGTCCTCGGTTCGAATCCCACCTTCGGCAACCGCGTTGTGTCTTTGGGCAAGACACTTCACCCCCATTGCTCACGTGGGGGCACGGTGGCGTTGTGTTCTAAGGCGTATTGCACGTCGATGGTGCACCTGTCTTCAACCAGTGCTAACCCTGCTTGTGTGGAGTTAGTATTTTGGGGAGCTGACAGTTGCTCGCCGTTGCACGGTGATTCTCTCCGGGTACTCTGGCTTCCACCACCGGTAAAAACGGTCGTGGTCATGATTAGCCATTGTGCAGATATATGTGACCTTTAATACCAATAAATACATAAATAAATATTCTTCTACTGTTATATCCTTACTTTCCGCTTCATCAAATGAGAATTTACTCACCCTCCACCTTCGCGACACGCCCATCCTACGGCCCACAGGTATTACCATGATATCCGAGGGAGGCAACTTCAGTCATAGATAGCTTTTATATAACTTGCCTCCATGTACAGCCATCGCCGAAATACAGTAGCAGATTATTAGGAATCAATGGAAGCTACCTCTACCAGTTTTATTGTAGACAATCATTCGGGCGTATCCTATGCACCACGGCCTTTATTTTACTGTAATATATGCCTGTGTCACTCAGTGATTAGTCAAATTTCATAACCAAGAAATTTTACCAAAAATGTTTACCGATGAAAAGCCTTAAACCAACCTGTTCCGACTAAGATCCTCTGGCCATTATCCCTACCTCCCTCCCCTTAACATGGGTGTGAGAGTTGGAGGCAACGATCAAAGAACACCAGTCATGACTGCCGACAAAACTATTGTACGATACAAAGCGGTAGTAAAAACGACTTAACTTGAAAGACACACAAAACAACATTTCAAAAGAGCTGTATCATTTCCCAGCCATCAGATTAAAAGACAACGTTGTTTTATATAGAGGCTTCGTTAGATCAGTCTGCTGTAATGTGAAAAAATGTCCAAATAAGACTAAAATCCTCATCATCTGATTGGACGAGAGCTCGCTAAGGTTTTTTTTATGTTTACGGCTCCAGTGGCATATGTTAACGTCTGGCGTCATGAAGTGAAATATTTGAAAAGATAACTATGGGAGGAGATTCAAAGTGCATACTGCCTTTAAAATAGTATTTTTCGAGGTCACAGATCATTCTATGAATGTATACTCACAACCCACTTATACAAAAAAGTCGAGGTAACTCCATCTCAGTTCCAATCACGAACTTGTTCATGATTTGAACTGAGATGAAGTAACCTCGACCTTTATCTAAGATATTGATTTTTGTTGTCCAGTGACGTCGTGGGGTACATGAGAGGTTTATTTACTAAATTTGTTAATGTTGCCTTGTTCATTTCACCATGTGGGTTTTGGGCTTTGGGTAAGGTCTTATTGGAACATATATGTTATTGTGATGAATTGACGGTAAAATGGTCTGAGGTCTGCCGCTCGGTGCGTATATAAGCTCCGAGCCGCAGATCTCCGAGCCGCAGATCTCCGACCATTTTACCGTCAATTCATCACAATAACTTATAATGTACCCGATTTCGAGAACGTACGTCAAACCATTTGCGTCTCTTTGATTGTTTTGTGTCTATCTTTGTGAAACAAACCAAGCACAGAATGGAGACTTCCTCTGTTATAAATAGGCAGTAAATGACACTCTCATCTGTTATTGCCACTGCCCGACGACTGCGATTTTCTTTATGTGTGGTAGGTGATAGTGCGTATACAAAACGTGGTAAGTTGTAGACACAGTAGATGACAAACGTAACTGCCAACACCCCCTCACCCCTCCCCACCCCCCCAACACTTTGAACACTCCTACTGATAAGCGACTGTGCCGGGGATTTGGCTTCATGGTTTTCTCGTTTGAGCATCTGATGGCTATAAAAGTGCTTCGTATTTCCACGCCCCATAGTCGAATCGTACTGAGAAACTGAAGTTGAGGTACTGGTGGGAGGGGGGAGGGGCGTGACTGTCCTTCCATGCTATTGGTATCAGTCCATGTAGTGTATGTGTTGTGCGCTTACATGTGGTCTGTCGGCACCTATCAGCACATGTAGACTTGTCGCGGAGATAGTACCAGTAGCGACAGGATGTGTGATAGGTAATGGCGGAATACGGGATAATAGTAGAATCCAGTAAAAGTTTTAGAAAGTGTCACTTGTAGAAGACATCGATAGTGGTAGAAGAAGGCAGCAGTGATAGTGGTGATAGTATTGTTGCAGCCAGTAGTGGAGCAATAGCAGAAAACAATGATAGTGGTGATACCGACAGAGGTGGTATAAATAGCTAGTTGATTGTGACAGCAGAACCAGTAGTAGGTCTAGTAATAGCAGTGGGAGCTACTTTCTAATAGAAGCAACAAACGGTAACTAACATCAGCGGTGACAGTCTAATGAAAGGTAAATATTCCCGTTACTAGTAGCAATAGAGCAGAAAAATGGGCTACAAACAACTGAGCGATGACGGGAGAAGCAAACACTCTTTACGGTATATTTAGTTCCCGAATTAAATGGTTTGTTATGATGCACCGTCAAAACATTTCAGTAGTTGATATGTTTATACATTTAATTTTCCTTTGTAATTGTTCACACGACTACTCCGACATGACTGGATAGGGTAGCTTTAGATACTCTACCCCCAAGGGAGCGTGGTGGCTCAGTGGTTATGGCATTGTACTTTAAACCAAAAGGTCCACGGTTCGATCCTCACCTGCGTTCTGTCCTCGGGCAAGACACATAATTCCGTTTGTCCACGTGGTGACACGGTGGTGCTGTTTACGAAGGCGTACTGCACGTCGAAGGTGCACTTGCTTCAACCAATGCTAACCCTGCTTTGCGGGGTTGGTAGGTTGATAAGTCTGGCAGTTGTTCGCCGATTCTCGGTGGTTCTCTCCGGGTACTCCGGATTCCCCCACTCGTAAAACGATCCGACAACAGGTCGCCTTGGCTGTAGAAAGTTGTCGGTAACAACATGGCCTTCTTTCAAAATTTATGTGTCTACTTTTTTTGCCTTAGATTATACCACGCTCTAAAAATGGACGGGGTCAAAAGTTTTGAAAGTGGGTGATGGAACGCATATAAGAACTTCGGGAACGCAAAGGGGGTATTAATGCAATTATCAGCAATTATGAAAAAAAAAACACTCATTACTCTGGGTGACCACAATCACCTTGACCCATATTTTGAACCTCCAAAGCATTTGGTCTTGGTCCCAGGTACATACCTCAACCCCTGCTATGAGCAAAAACCAATTTCAAAATGTTTGGACTAACCCACTTTTTATACGCCCGTTTGTAAAAAAACGTCCGTCCGTAAACAATTGGTTTCCGACCGATAACTCCAGTTCGCATTATTTGATTTCAACCAAAATTGGTATGTATATTTCCCAGCTAGTAATACCGGCCACATTCGAATATAGGTTCCGTCCAATTATTTTTACATGAGCTATGGAGCTTTTTTTACTTAGAATTTGACCTTCTATTAACATTTTTGGTTTCCGGCCGATAACTGCAGTTTGGTTTATTTGTTCTCAACCAAAGTTGGTACGTGTATTACCCAGATAGTAATACAGACCATGTTCCATTACAGGTTTCGTCCAATGATTTTTGCATGAGTTATGCGCCTTTTCGACTAAAATATTGTCACTACCATCAACATTTTGGTTTCCGGATGATAACTTGAGTCTCGATTCATAGGTCAAGACCAAATTTGTTTTCTGCCTCAGTTATATCAAAATGAAGGTTAAGTTCGAATTGTGGCATTGTCCGAAGATTTTTATAAGAGTTATGGGGCTTTTCGACTTGGAAATTGCATATTTCCATCAATATTTTTTTTTTTTTTTTAGAAATTTCCCTGTCTCTTAGTAGTTTAATTTATTCTCAGCCACAAAAAATTGGTACAAGAGAGAAAAACACAAAAAAGAAGAAAAAGGAAAATCCATACAATTACAAGATGCTAATATATATATATATATATATATATATATATAAGAAAAAAATATTAAAGTTCAAAACAAATACAACGACATCACTGACTATATTCCTGCTAGCGCTTTCACCGCTCTGCATGCGGATCTTCAGGCATTTTTATTTTTATAAAATACGTTATACAAATATTTACAAAATAACGTTATGACGTAAACCACTGGGTGTGGTGTATCGATTTTGGAGACGTTGTTCCAGAAACTGCATATGCAATAATTATTTCATACATTTGAACAGAGGCGTGTTGATCCTTTAAGAAATTATAACGAAATTAACATAACAAATAAAATAATGATGTTTCTTTTATCCTAGAAATTAAGTTATAAAGGTTGTGGGCTCCGAAAAAAACCGGTATATTTATTTCCCACAGATGCTTCCCACTCCAACTCTCTATATATTACTATGTTGGTAATACCCATATTTCTGCATAATGTAAGGGAATGAACTCCTTACTCCCGACTCTAGCTCGAACCCCCGAGAGTGTTTGTCATTCTCGGGGAGTCGAGCCGGACTCGGGGCAAGCGCCACTGTACATGTAACTCTCTGGCTAAGGGAGAAGAAAAGGTTGGGTAAGTAGGGGGCTATACACAAAGACTCACTGTGCCAATCGTGTTATTTCTATGAAACATAACATATAATACTATGATATGGCCTTTATACTAGAAGTAAAGTTTATGAACTCAGAATATATGTGTTTTTCCACGAATTTTCCTATGTTAACCATCTATTTATATTTATTTTCACGATACCAATATTTCCGCATAATTTAAATTAATGGCTGTGAGCGCCTTACTCAGACTCCAGCTCGACACCTCCTGGAGTCGAGCTGGATCCGATGCAAGCGTTCTTGAACAGAGAACTAATCCGACGTAAACGGATTTAAACGGTAGTTTAAAGCTTTAGATGGGTGGTGGTGGTAGTAGGGTGGGCACCCAAGGTTTTCAAATTATGCGCTATATTATTATTTTTATAGTCTTAACTTTGGAGGGGGGGGGGGGGGTATAGATAATTAATCCATTTTAAATCGTTTGGGATGGCTCTTTTTATAATAGTAATTACCTACACCTGCTTGTTTTATAAGGCTTTTGTCCATGTTCACTTGGGGGGGGGGGGGGGGGGACTTCCTTTGTTGAGACTGAGGATGAGTTTAAGTAATGTAATATAATGGGGATGCTTGTAAGCATTAGTTTGGTGTAGGGGGTGACGGGAGGGGGGTGGGTGGGTTGGATGACCAGCTCATTAAGAATTATTTATTTGTTCATCCTTATAATTCCTATTTTAATTCTTTATCTAATCGTACAATTTTTCCTTATTACAGGAGTGGCGTCAACGGGACACATAATGGCTACGGATTCCCGGGGGGGGGGGGGGATTAAACCACGGAGTTACAAAAGTATAGTCTCTCTACGGATAACTTGACTTTATTTATCGGAATATCATGCTTGACTCCGTTTACGTCGGATTAGTTCTCTGTTCAAGAACACTTGCATCGGATCCAGCTCGACTCCAGGAGGTGTCGAGCTGGAGTCTGAGTAAGGCGCTCACAGCCATTAATTTAAATTATGCGGAAATATTGGTATCGTGAAAATAAATATAAATAGATGGTTAACATAGGAAAATTCGTGGAAAAACACATATATTCTGAGTTCATAAACTTTACTTCTAGTATAAAGGCCATATCATAGTATTATATGTTATGTTTCATAGAAATAACACGATTGGCACAGTGAGTCTTTGTGTATAGCCCCCTACTTACCCAACCTTTTCTTCTCCCTTAGCCAGAGAGTTACATGTACAGTGGCGCTTGCCCCGAGTCCGACTCGACTCCCCGAGAATGACAAACACTCTCGGGGGTTCGAGCTAGAGTCGGGAGTAAGGAGTTCATTCCCTTACATTATGCAGAAATATGGGTATTACCAACATAGTAATATATAGAGAGTTGGAGTGGGAAGCATCTGTGGGAAATAAATATACCGGTTTTTTTCGGAGCCCACAACCTTTATAACTTAATTTCTAGGATAAAAGAAACATCATTATTTTATTTATGTTAATTTCGTTATAATTTCTTAAAGGATCAACACGCCTCTGTTCAAATGTATGAAATAATTATTGCATATGCAGTTTCTGGAACAACGTCTCCAAAATCGATACACCACATCCAGTGGTTTACGTCATAACGTATGTAAATTCACGGGAGATACGAACAACGGCCGAGCCACATAGATCGACATCACGTGCATGAGTTAAATTAAGGCTGTAGACTGCGTATAAAAAATAATAATAATTCCTTCTCGTCACGTAAGATATAATTATATGTGAACAATTGATATAGTTGGCTGTTTATGCAATGTAATGCGTTTTCGCAATTAGAATGGATTAATTATCTATACCCCCCCCCCCGGTCTATTTAATGGTAGTAGTTATAAGAAAAAAATTGTGCTGGTAGTTATAAGAAAAAAATATTAAAGTTCAAAACAAATACAACGACATCACTGACTATATTCCTGCTAGCGCTTTCACCGCTCTGCATGCGGATCTTCAGGCATTTTTATTTTTATAAAATACGTTATAGACCGGGGGGGGGGGGGGGGTATAGATAATTAATCCATTCTAATTGCGAAAACGCATTACATTGCATAAACAGCCAACTATATCAATTGTTCACATATAATTATATCTTACGTGACGAGAAGGAATTATTATTATTTTTTATACGCAGTCTACAGCCTAAATTTAACTCATGCACGTGATGTCGATCTATGTGGCTCGGCCGTTGTTCGTATCTCCCATGAATTTACGGTTTGGGCTCATTCATGCAACGGTCTATTTAATGCTACTGGGTGGCGCTATTGCAGTCCGGGCGTAGTGTAGTGCCTGTAGTTTAAAGCTTTAGATGGGTGGTGGTGGTAGTAGGGTGGGCACCCAAGGTTTTCAAATTATGCGCTATATTATTATTTTAATAGTCTTAACTTTGGAGAGGGGGGGGGGGGGGGTATAGATAATTAATCCATTTTAAATCGTTTGGGATGGCTCTTTTTATAATAGTAATTACCTACACCTGCTTGTTTTTATAAGGCTTTTGTCCATGTTCACTTGGGGGGGGGGGGGGACTTCCTTTGTTGAGACTGAGGATGAGTTTAAGTAATGTAATATAATGGGGATGATTGTAAGCATTAGTTTGGTGTAGGGGGTGACGGGAGGGGGGTGGGTGGGTTGGATGACCAGCTCATTAAGAATTATTTATTTGTTCATCCTTATAATTCCTATTTTAATTCTTTATCTAGTACAATTTTTCCTTATTACAGGAGTGGCGTCAACGGGACACATAATGGCTACGGATTCCCCGGGGGGGGGGGGGGGATTTAAACCACGGAGTTACAAAAGTATAGTCTCTCTACGGATAACTTGACTTTATTTATCGGAATATCATGCTTGATTCCGTTTACGTCGGATTAGTTCTCTGTTCAAGAACGCTTGCATCGGATCCAGCTCGACTCCAGGAGGTGTCGAGCTGGAGTCTGAGTAAGGCGCTCACAGCCATTAATTTAAATTATGCGGAAATATTGGTATCGTGAAAATAAATATAAATAGATGGTTAACATAGGAAAATTCGTGGAAAAACACATATATTCTGAGTTCATAAACTTTACTTCTAGTATAAAGGCCATATCATAGTATGATATGTTATGTTTCATAGAAATAACACGATTGGCACATTGAGTCTTTGTGTATAGCCCCCTACTTACCCAACCTTTTCTTCTCCCTTAGCCAGAGAGTTACATGTACAGTGGCGCTTGCCCCGAGTCCGACTCGACTCCCCGAGAATGACAAACACTCTCGGGGGTTCGAGCTAGAGTCGGGAGTAAGGAGTTCATTCCCTTACATTATGCAGAAATATGGGTATTACCAACATAGTAATATATAGAGAGTTGGAGTGGGAAGCATCTGTGGGAAATAAATATACCGGGGTTTTTTTCGGAGCCCACAACATTTATAACTTAATTTCTAGGATAAAAGAAACATCATTATTTTATTTGTTATGTTAATTTCATTATAATTTCTTTCGATAAAGGATCAACACGCCTCTGTTCAAATGTAAGAAATAATTATTGCATATGCAGTTTCTGGAACAACGTCTCCAAAATCGATACACCACACCCAGTGGTTTACGTCATAACGTTATTTTGTAAATATTTGTATAACGTATTTTATAAAAATAAAAATGCCTGAAGATCCGCATACAGAGCGGTGAAAGCGCTAGCAGGAATATAGTCAGTGATGTCGGTGTATTTGTTTTGAACTTTAATATTTTTTTCTTATATATATATATATATATATATGCTATTGACGCTGACACTGCCGCCGCCACCACTACCATTACTAATACTACTACTGTTACTTCATTACTTATTTACTACCATTACTACTACTACTACTACTGCCACTACTACTACTACTACTACTACTACTATCAGAGACTTTTCAGAACGTTGTTTAAGGCATAACCTGCAGTCCTGAACATTAGTTAACAGATTTCAATTCTGTTTGGTATATTTATAGGAACAATGTCTACCTCAAGCTCGATCACCAGCCATATCCGATAAAAATTATGGGAGTTATTACCATTTGTTAATAAATATCGTGTAATGCTTGTTTATGGAATAACTTAAACATTAGTAACCAAATATCAATTTTTTGGTATATATCCCTTTGGGAACTGTGTCTATCTCAAGTTTGATGATCACCGTTATCCGATGAAAATTGTCAGAGGTATTGCCCTGCCTGCCCCAACTCACTCCTCCCCCGCCCCACCCCCACCCTCCGTGTCATTTAGGCAATTTTTCCAAAAATGCATTTGAAGGATTGGAAGATATTACATGCTAAAACATTTGACTCCTATAACCTGCCCCACCGCCGCCAGCCCCTGTGTCAGTTGAGGAATTTTGTCTTTGGCCCAAAATGCAATTTGAAGTATTTTGCCGGAAAAATTCACTCCTTACCCCACCCCCGTAAGTTAGGCATTTTTTTTACTCCAAACTTCATTTTGAAGGATTTGGCGCTTGGCGAGGCAGCCCGTTTTTTTTTTAATGAAAACAGTGATTATGTACAATTCGAAAAAGCCTAACCGGCGTATGATGCAAAGCCCGCGTAGCTCTTGTTTGAATATAAAAATATATAAACGTCTGGAATGCACTGGTGGAGGGAGGGGTCATAAAATGCGTTTTCCAGCAATTCTGAAAATGCTTTCACAATGTTTGGATCCGCCCACATTCGTGAATGTAAAAATACATGTACTAGCGTCTTAGGTCATAAAAAGCGATTTCCACCACTTCTTAAAAATGCACCCAATGACACTTGAGTGATCTCAGTGACGTTGATCCACATTTTAAGCTTCCACAGGGTTCTTACAGTTAAGGACCAAAAAAATTCAAGGACTTTTTAAGGACTTTTCAAGTCCATATCAGCATTTTCCCCAAGGATGTTTTATAAAATGTACATTTGGAATATAACCATTTTAGAAGACTTACCTACTTTAACCCTTTACCTAACATGAAAAGCAGACGACACTTGCAAAAGAATTCTTGAATAACTAATTTTTTTGTCTCAAAAACATAGGTTATGACCCCTCATTGGAACGAGCTCAATGAGCTCGTTCCAATGAGGGGTCATAACTTACGTTTTCGAGACAAAAATGAAAAATATAATTGAAATTAATTGGCCATTTTGGGGAATAGCGCACTTACAGAATGACACCCAGTTAAATAATGTCTGAACTTTAATTCCTCATTTATCGATAATTCATTATTTATGTTCGTTTTTTTTTTCGTTTTTCAACAAAAAAAAGTACAAAAGAGATGTTTCAATTGCCCACTATTACACAGGAATTTCAAAGAGTCTGATGGATTTTCAAGTACTTTTCACGTACATTTGCTGAATTTTCAAAATTCAATGAGTGAGATTGAAATTCAAGGACTTTTCAAGGATGTACACACCCCGTTCCATTTCACTCATTTGGTCCAAAGGCCATACCATGCTTGAGATATGAGCGTGACCCTCTTTTAATTTTTTTTTACCTCGCCACTTTTTGGAGTGTTTGTAAAAATACATCTTTGAACCTCGGACATGCATTAGGAGATCATAAAATACGATTTCCATCAATTCTGAAACTTGTAATCAATGACCCCTGGGTGACGTTGATCCATATTTTGAACTTCCATCGAGTTTCGTATCATTTGGTGTTGGTCCCAAGCCCACATGTCATACCATGCTTGAGATATGTGCTTGACTCACTTTCAAATGTTTCGCCCGCCCACTATTTGGAGGATAAAATACATGTATGAACTTCAGGAATGCACTGGGGGAGGGGGGGGGGGGGGGGTCATAAAATGTGATTTTCAGCAATTTGGAAAACACACACCTAGGTGATCCCAGCGACATGGTCCATAATTGGAACCTATTGCGTTTCATTTCGTGTTGGCCACGGGTCCATATGTGATGCAATGTTTGGGATATAACCTTGACCCCCTTTCAAAACTTTCGGCATGTATGAACTTCGAAAAAGTATTTGGTATCAGGTTCATAGGTCATACCATGCTTGAGATTTTTTGAGTGTAAAAATAAATGTTTGAACTTCGGGCGTGCATTAGGGTGCCATAAAATGTGATTCACAGCAATTCTGAAAAATGCACTCAAAGACCCATGGGGTGATTTCAGTGACCTTGACCCCATATTTGGAACCTCCATTGAGTTTTGACTCATTTGTTGTTGGTCCAATGTCCATAGGTTATACCATTCTTGACAGATGAAAACGATTCACTGTTTATTTATTGGTGTTTAAGGTAACATATTTCTGCACAATGGCTAAACGTGACCACAACACGGAATATAAAGTCAAGTCCAGCAAATCGTTTATATGCTGCCCATTTTAGAGGACTTTCGCCCCAGGCATTGGCTACCAAGTCCTATTTTACCAGTAAAACATAGCCTGTTTACAACAGTAAACAAGCACTGCTTCACTTCCATGGGTGCTCACGGGTGGGTGGGGGGCATGACCCATTTTCAAACTTTTTGCTCCGCACACTTTTGGGAGTGATCAAATTTACCTGCACTTTCTTGAGTGTAAAACTACATGTAATTAACTTCGGGAAAGCTTTATGGAGTTATAAAATTGCGATGTTCAGAAATTATGAAAAAATGCACTTAGTGACCCCCTACCGGCGTTCCTGCTTCCGACGCCCTGGCATGTACTTATCGATTGGAGTATTTATAACTGGAGTACGAAAACGTATATGCATATGTTTGTTAGTAAAAGGTCAACACGTTACATCAGCGGTTGTCTGCGCGCAATCTCCGCGAAAAGTGAGAAAACAAACAGCCCACAATACTGTCGAATTACTTACGGAACTTGACCGGTGGCACGAGAGCTTGGGAGGCTTAGCTCAAGCTTTCGTGCGTCACATGTACACAGGGAACTGTCATGGGGTGACTAGCGCCTTTGGTTCATTTCCACTAGACCAGTTCCCTTTAGGCCAACTCCCACCAGACCAATTTCCAAAAGACCAATTCCCCTTAGACCAACTGATGTGCTCTACTTTCAAAATAATTTTATATCAATAATTTGAGTTGAGTACAAGAAGCCACTATCGGTGCTTTCAAAAACGAAGGGATACCAGAGCAAAAGCCAGTATTTTCCTTTCTTATGTTTCACCCTCGATCAAATGCAAATAATATTTTGTTTATATAAATTTGTTTTATTACAAATTATTGGAGAGTGCCTGTAGGCACTCTCCAATAATTTTGTAATAAAACAAATTTCTTGAACAAAATTAGACCACCAAAATAATCTAGCCCTCAGCCAGTTAATAACAATAAATAGTTGGTCTAAAGGAATTGGTTTCATGGTAAAAATTGAAGAAAATTGTGAAATTTATTTTATTTATTTATTTATTTATTTATTTATTTATTTATTTATTTATTGGTGTTTTAAGGTCATATACTTATGCACAATGGCTAATCATGACCGTGACAGTTTTACGGGTGGAGGAAGCCAGAATACCCGGAGAGAACCACCGAGCAACGACGAGCAGCAGCCAGCTCCCCAACACCGTAACTCCGCACTGCAGCACAGGCAGGGTTAGATTTGTTGAAGACATGCGTACCATCGATGTGCCGTACGCCTTAGTACACGGCGTCATCATGCCCCCAAATTGAAGTAAAAAGGTATATATATATTGATGTTTTAAATCTATATTTTTTTGTATTTGGGAAATTGAGAAAATTGAAGTAAGTAGGTTGAGAAATTGAAGTAAAATGTTATATGTATTGAGCCGTGCTGAAATGTTATAAACCAATATTTTTTATATGTTATGCATATAAATATTTTTTTTATTAAATAAAGTGCTTTTTAGTAAATAAATATTTTCCTAATTATCCTTAATCAATAACAGTCAATAGTTGGTCTAAGGGGAATTGGTCTTTTGGGAATTGGTCTCGTGGAGTTGGTCTGAAGAGAATTGGTCTAGTGGGAAGACACCGCGCCTTCGATCCTGCTCTTATCCGTAAATCAAGATCAAATTAAATTATGTATGTCAATGTGGGACGACGCAAACGAGTTGAGGAGGTAGGTAGGTTCAGTGGGCACATCTGTAGGTTGTTGCTGATAGAGTGTGTCTTCAGGCAAGTATAAATTACCTCC